>OU612045.1:62707689-62727512 GCA_914767935.1 Coremacera marginata | reverse complement strand
CTTTGTGGTTGTGCTGTG
This sequence comes from Coremacera marginata, assembly GCA_914767935.1. Classification (NCBI taxonomy): domain Eukaryota; kingdom Metazoa; phylum Arthropoda; class Insecta; order Diptera; family Sciomyzidae; genus Coremacera; species Coremacera marginata. The sequence goes on along the minus strand of OU612045.1, from coordinate 62,727,494 downwards.
AAAATATTGTGGAAGATTAAAATATGTTTAAAATATATATTAAAATATGTTTAAAGATTAAAATATGTGATGGGGCCACTAAATTACCAAAATCTGTGACTGATTCATAGTTTTTGTGAAAAATAAAAAGTTCACTAGGAACGGTTAAAACTTCATCTTCTTTTCTTATTTCATGGTAGCATTTATCGCAATCAATTTTGGAATAATTTTGTAAGCTACATAGCCTATAAAATATCTTAAAGAAACCAATTCCAGATTGATTTCTTGGCAGTTCTTAAAAACATCTTCAATAAAATAATCCACATATGTATCGCTACTAAAATCAACTTCAGTAGATTCATTAATGTTTTGTTCCCCAGCAGAGGGCATAGTTTTTTCAACGCTTTCTTCAGATAATATAGTTGGATGTATCTGAAAATTAGGGTCAGTAATCTCTTCACAATTGCTGTTTGAGCTTGACTGAACAATTTTTGCAGTTATAAGTTTAGCTAATATATTATTAAGCTCAGATACGGAAGGATTATTATTGTTTCCTCCTTTTTGTCTAAGACGTGCAAAAGTATTCTCAAGCTTATCTTGATTTAACGATTTGGTCATAATAAAAAATAAATCATTATTTTGATTTAAAATTTCTTCAGTTAAAAGCAGCAAAGATTTAAGGGTCATCTTCATACCGTCTAAGAAATATACTTTCTTATCTTTGTCAACAAACGAAACATTATCCAGATATTTTAAAAATGATTTGACAAACTCATGGGACTGATTATTGAGCTGAATCGCAGACCTATAGCAATTGTCTGAATATAAAGAAAAGCTGTTTAAGCAGTCGAAAATTCTGTCAACTTTTTCAATAAAGTTTGCTGTAGACAAAGCTACCTTATTAGACTTTTTTTTGAAACCAACGGTGTCAACTATAGTTCTAATTGCAGCTTTCAAGCTTTCACTGTTTGACTATATACTTGAGTTGCAAATTTTACTCTCATTTTTGAGTTTGGAAAAATGTGTTGCTTTGTTAATTTAGGACACATTTTTGTTTTTGCATAAGCTTCTAATTCCCACAGTTCCTGGACGATTTTAAAACTTACAATCCCGTCAGGTGTGAGTAAGTCACATTTGAGCAAACCGTTTCTTAAAGATTTAACTAAATGTGGAAAATCAAACATGCAATATATATTTTTGTTATTATGTGCAAAAAAAGGATTTTCTATAGTGACACCTAAGTTGGAAAAACATTTTCTATTCGATGATCCCTGGTCACATATTACAACTCACACCGAAATACCAATACCGTCCAAGATATTTAAATTTTCTTTGATAATTTGGTTGAGATTATCGGCAGTAAGGCCATTTTCCGAAACAAAATAGTTCAATATATAGGTCCAATTGGAAAACATGGATTTGAGCATGAAGACGCAGACTTGCTTGCCAATTTTATTGGTTCTTTGAAAACCATTGTCTTCAAACCCATCTATTATATCTAATTTGGTATTATATCTTATATCTTTTTTAATAGACATTTCATCCATAAGTAAAATCATTTTATTTTTCTCGTGTTCCTTTAACTCGGAGCATCTTTTTTGCAAAGTTCAAAAGCAGTATTTTTAAAACCTGGCTGCAGAAACTTAATTGGAGCCCATCGATTTAAAGTAGATGTATGCGGTAAATTGAGGTTCAATTTATTTCTTAAGAAACAATATGTTGATTGAGAAATGTAATATATATTTTGAGCTAAATATTTTACATCATCGTAATATTCCTTGGGTCGAGAGCTAATTAATAATTTACAAAAAATCTTCGACTCTTCGCTTATGTTTTCCAAGCTTTGAATATTATTTTTAAGTTCCTTAATAGAATTTTTTTTATTATGATGTTTTTTTACCTTTATTTGTTTTTTTAGCTTATTTCCTTTTTGTAAATTTTTAAATTTATGGAGAATGCAATTGTACTTCTTTTTATAAAATTCTGATAATTTTTAATATTTTTCACAATTATTGCAGCAATCTTCAAGGGCATCGCTAAGTCGTCTTTTCTTGGGTGAACATTCGGGCTCCACAAAATCTTCCTCAAAATGCTCATCCACTATTTCATTTAAAAAAAATGTTGGAAGAGCACCAGATTTCAATTTTTTGCTGCCAATAAATGAACTAGAAAAATGCTTTTCGCAGATGTAAAAATTTTTAGAATAGTTCGCATAAGGTATTTCGCATTTTTCTCTCCAAATTTGGCCCATTGGCGTATCAACTGAAGGAAATTTAAACAATTTTAAATTGGGAAAATGTCTTTTAGATTTCTTGCATGTTTGCACGCAGCATTTAATGCCAGACTTTAGAGAATTTTTCTTTATTAGCTTACTGTCCATTTTATTACTCGTCACATCAACAATTCATAAAATAATAAAAGCTTGCATAGTCAAGCATTGCTAAAAATAGCTTCGATCGCTTCTGCTTATGATCACCAATCAAACGGTTTGAACAAAGCGCATACTTTGTTGCAACCGTTTGAGTGCGCACAACATGTTCGCTGACAACCCTTATTGTCGTTTTCTCTTGTTGCTTCCCCCCCGCATCTTAGAGAGCTGAAGAAAAATGTTGGCTTTTTATGGTCAGATGCGCGTTCTATATACTGTATATTCTTTGCTTTGGGTTATTGTCCTGTTGGAAATACTAGGCGCCACTACGTGCCCTCTTGATTGCGGATTCTTTCAAAGTACTTTCCAAGATGTTCAAATTAACAAACCGGTACATATTTGTTTCCATAAACTGTAGTTTTCCGACTTCATTCGAGGACATACAGCCCCATACCCTGACGGAACCTCCATCAAGCGTCACAGTTGGGATAAGTTTTTTCGGCTGCAGTTCGTCATTTGCTTTGCGCCATATTTTTGTTTGCTATTGCAACCGAATAAATTGTACTAACTCTCATTGCTGAACAACATATTTGTCCAGAAATCTGTCGATTTTTCAAAGTCGAGTCGCTTTTTTTTTGTTATTTTGGATAATGAATGGTTTTTTCTCGCCACTTGGCTATGAAATCCATTTTATCTCACAAAACTTAGGACTGTTTCGGAATGCACATTATCACAGTGGTTGGTTTCCGCAACGTTTTGAACTTCTACAGCTGTTGTTTTTGGATTTTTAGCCACAACACTTTTAATATATCGATTAACTCTTTGAGCAATTTTAGGTGGACGACCACTTCTATTTTTGCGAGCTAATGATTCAGAATTGTTTTTTATTATTGTTGGTACAGTTGACTTAGCACTACCAATGCTTTTTACAATAGAGTTCAAAGAATTTCCCTCTTTTTTTTGTGTTATGATTTGCTCTAGTACAAATCTAGTAAATTTGTATACTCATCTGTGTTGCAATATGCGTTTTAGTTATTTGTACACAACAAACGTGAAATGAACAACCCAATTTATTGTTTGTTTGAACAGATGTGTCATTGCACGTGTAAATGCGTAATTTGTTAAGATTAGAAATGTATAGTTTGTTTAAAATTGCATAATTAGGGAGGTACGTATACTTTCCTGTGTGACTGTACATGTTTTTTAATCGATACCTGGCATTGCAAATAAAATAATAGTAAGTGTTATCAACCGATAATTTTGAAATATCTGTGGCCACAAGTCATAACAGCCTAACTCAAAATATCGTAAATGCGGAATGTTTTATTTTCCTTACTTCGTCTGTTTCCCGGAAATTACCGGAGCAATCGAACATAGGACTTGTAGATACGGAGTTAAGTAACGGAAGAATCGAACATTGAACTTGTAGATACCAAGGTTGATTTATAAGGTTGTCGCAGGGCTAATCGCACTCTCTTCTCAGTACCCATAATTGTCAAAACCAGCCAATTTTGCGAATGACTACGAAAGAAAAACGGATGATAATAGAGAGCACTTGCAGATTTTCTATGAGATGTCAACTTCGATTTGACAATTATGGGCACTCGCTCTCTCCCTTGCGACAACCTTATAAATCAACCTTGGTAGATACATGAATATGCGTCATTTTGCACAAATGCCAGATCGTTTTTTACGATATTTTGAGTAAGGCTGTTATGACTTGTGACCACAGATATATGCAAAATTTCGAAAAAAAAACTTTATACGTGATTGAAACGGTTCAATAGATAACTCGAAAATTATTTGTTCAATTTCAATGAATTCGAATAAGAGTTTGAACTAGAGCTATGATTATTTTTGGAAGATTGATTATTGTAAGTGTTAGGATTACCTATAGAAAATTTATTGCTTTTATTGCTAGAACTTGATCTCTTCGATTTTGCTCCAGGCTTTTCTATTCATTCGATAAATAACCACTTTCCGCGTCTCTCACTGCCGCTAGAGGTGTTCAGGAACATCCACGCAAAATGCTTTGGTATGCTTAGTTTAAAACTGCAGAATTTGTTGGCCTTGTTAGATATCTTTGAGCAGTTTGTGAAAGATATACCGAAATTTTTACGAAAATAGTTGCTCATCCAGGAGACAGTTGTTTTAACTGATGGACTCTTAATGAACAAAATGGTTTTATCATTTTCGTTAAAATCGTGCTGCTTTTTTTTATTCTATCATTCCACTGCGTTGAAGTACATTACGTTCCAAATTGATGGATCAAGTGGTTGCATATCAGAGGGAGGGTCAGGTTGTGAGTCCTTAGGATGTTTGTATTGTGTTGACATACATAATTTCCTCGAAAATTGACGAAGTGTTTTGCTGTGGCACGAGTCCTGAGTTTTCAGGTATGGATTCCGTTTGGTGCAGAACTTAGGCTGCTGAGGTGGAGATACTGTTTTCCTCGATGTGGACTGAAGCATGACATCAATATCTTTTTAGAGACACGATAGACTTTCCTTAAGAGCACTTATTGATTCTGTGTCTTTATTTCTGTCTAAGTTTGTGCTAAGTGCTTTCTTTATATCAAGGCAGTTTATGCTGGTTTTGCTCTTAGTTGTAATGTCCAAAACGTTTTAACGAATTAGAGAGCTTTAAATATAAGTTTGCTTTTGCTATTTCAAATGCGTTACTTAGATTGTCAGCTGTTTTAGCGGTTTCATCGAACTTTACGAGGTGATCAAGCATTTTTTTTATGGCGGAGTTTATTTTCAGTCCTAAGCGTGTTAAACGATTCGCCGAGGCATTTTACCACAAGGAGAACATGAGAAAGTGATTTAAACACGGATATGTTACAAATAAAACAAGCAATATTTTATTAAAAACGATTGACAAGTTTTGGTTAAATTCACAATTTAGTGAGTTATCTCATTTTTAACCGACTTCTAAAAGGAGGAGGTTCTCAAGTTCGTCGATTTCTGGTTTTTTTTTTAAATGTATGTACATCGATAACTCCTAAACCATATGCCTAATTGCCATAATTTTTGGTGAACAGATAGATATCACAAACACGGAGGTGTCCATCTAAAAAAGTGGGCGGTAATCGAGAAAGGCGCGTGGAAATACTAGAAAAATACTGTATCTCGAAAAATATTCGCACTAGGGTACTGCAATTTAGTGTAGGAGTAAGCACAATCATTACGGTCAACAAAATGAATTTCAAAAAATGGGCGTGGCAATACTACAAAAACAGTGTACCTTGAATAATTTTGAGACTAGAGTACTGCAATTAAGTGTAGGGGTAGACACAATTATTACAAATTGCAGTCAAGAAAATGGGCGTTATTCGACAAATTGGAGTGGCAATATTAGAAAGCATTGAATCTCGAATAATATTGACACTATGGTACTACAACTTAGTATAGGGCAGAGACCTGCAGCGAATCGCTTTTTTACGATTCTAAATAACTCGTCAAAAACCGAGTGCGAGTGCGTGCGGTTGCGCACAATAACAACCACTTCCACGCGAAGCATTCTTATAACAGCGATGAAAGACGAGTGCCCCTGCTTCCACTCATCGCTCATTAGACAGACTGCTGAATTGTAAGCATATGATTCTAAGCAACCTGAATGACTCTAGAATCATTGAATGATTTGCGTGCACTTCAGTATTGGCGTGCATTTTCCTTGTTTTACTTTTGTGTTTTACGTGTTGATTAAAGAAAAAAGCCAGCTTCTATGTTGGGAATCGCTAGTACCAAGAATTAAATTGTAGCAAACTTACTTTATACTTGTATGTTGTCCATTATAAGTTCCTTGTTGTTATTGTATTGTTTTTAATCAATTCTTCAACTAACTTTTACACTCGCAATGATGAATTGCTGAGAACCTTTCTGTTTAGGGATGCCATAAGGAAAGTGGCAATTCAAAATAAACAGGATTGCTGCTTTTAAAAGCTGTAATAGTGTATATTGCAGTGTAGTACAGTGTAGTGTATTATTTTAATAGAATGTTAATTATAAATTGTTCATTAAACCTGCCCTTTAAACTAATTTTTTTTTTGGAAATATGTTTATATGTAAATCAATAATTTTTATGCATGTATTTATATTTTAAGAACTTTTGAATGCATTTTTTAATTATTATTTTTTTTAATAATATTTAAAATGATTTTTATAAATTTTCATTAATTTTGAAACAATTATTTTTAATATTTTAATAATTCTTAAAAACATTTTTTTTTTCAATAATATATTTACAATTTTTCACTAATTTCTATCAATATTTAAAATTTTTTTTTATTAAGTATATGCATTTAAATATTTTTTTAAACTATTTTAAGATTTATTTTCATACATTTGCCGAGTCCGCTAGTATTATAAGTATGTAATAATGAATTTTATATTATATTTATAATATAATATGTCAGCAGTAACACTGCACGCGGTTTCCCTTAATGACTCTAGAATCATAAGGAATGATTCTAGAATCATTAGAATCATTGAGCGGCATTCTTATGAGCGATGAGTGAAAGCGACGGCACTCGTCGTTCATCGCTGTCATGAGGATGCTTCGCGTGGAAGTAGTGGTTGTTGTACGCAACCGCACGCACTCGGATTCGGTTTTTGATGGATGGTTTATAGTCATTCGTGCGAATCATAGACTCGTTGCAGTTCTCTGGTATAGGGGCAGGCATTATTATTACAAATTACGGCCAATAAAGTGGGCGTTATGCGGCAAATGGGCGTGGCAATATTAGAAAAACAGTGTATCTCGAATAATTGTGATACTATGGTACTGCATTTTAGTATAGGAGTTGGAGTTGGCCGAAATCCGGATTCGGGTTGTTACGGCCACCTAAGTAAGTTCCTCAAGTTCTTATAGTTACAGTTACACATATTATTTTCGATCTTAAGATTATTTAAGGATAGTTTATGAAACAATAAACAACAATTGTTTTTTCATGCCTTCAGGTGAAACATTAACAATTACCTGGAAAATAATTTCATAGAACAGTTAAACACTCAAAACCAAATCCTTAGGTCAAAATTTACCCCATAAATAAAAAAGCCGGTGTTTCATACAATTTGTTATTCTTGATTAAAAGTATTTCATTACCAGTGTTAATTTTTTGCATTATTATAACCATATAATGGCAGACTACTGCTGGAACTTGCAAAGACACTGTCCTAACAAAAAATAGCAAAGAAAATCCCATAAAAAATTATTTTCTTAACTCGTGTTTTTTTTTAAATAATGTTATTTTATAATTCCTTGTGTTACTGATATTCATTAAAAAAAAATTTTATCAAAATGAGATAACTCACTTAATTGTAAATGAAACCAAAACTTGTCAATCGATTTTAATGAAATATGGCTTGTTTTATTTGTAACATATCTGTATGGATTTAAAACAAAAGATAAAAAAAAAATAATTTTGATCTTTTTGATTTTTTATGAATTTTAAAACAAAAAAATTTCAATTTTAAATAAAAAAAAAATTTTTTCGGAAGAACTTTCTGAATACTTCCGAAAGTATTGAGCTGCAAACGTAACTTGAAGATAATTCAGTTGCGGATTTTCGAATTTAATTTAATCAATCGAACAAATCGAGAACAAGAGTCAATTCAAATAATAGATAGATAGATATTTTTTATTATTAAACAATATAAAGTACAAATTAATTACATTATTTGATTAACTTGATATATAACTTTGTTACATTGTTAAAATAATAATCTGCATTCTATAGTTCAATGAACTAGAGGCGAATGCCGTTTTCTTAATTTTAATAACTCAGTTGTTAAGGGGTCATTAATACAATTAATACAGTGATATTTATTTTTATTTTTTAAGTACAATAATATAAGAAAAAAAGTAATTAAATTAATTAAAATTGAAATGATATTCAGATGTAAGGGTAACATTTATTAATTGATTTATGTTTTATTTTTTTAAAATGAATTCTTTTAATGTTTGTTATTTTAAAATAAAAACTAGTTTTTCTAATTCAACATAATTAATTTCAAAAAGCCATTGCTTCACTTCTTTCAGAAAGGTGTTCTTGTTTTGGAGGATACGTAATTTAATTGGCAAATTGTTGTACAACCTAGGTGCTACGTTTGCAAACGATTGTAGGAAGTGTTGAGTGGTATGCGGTGGAACTGATACTTTTTGAAGTGTATTAATTCTTAGATTATAATTTAAGTAATTTGTTTTAGTTAAATAACCACTATTAAAAAAGACTTTTAAAACTTTATAAAAATACAAATGCTTAAATGGCAGAATTCTTAAATTTTTGAAGAGCAAAAAGCTATTTTCTAATCTCTTCTTTCTGTATATTAGACGAATTAAGTGTTTTTGAACAATAAGGAGCGGATTGGTTTTAACAGCATGTGTACCACCCCAACATGTTAGTCCATACTGTAATTTTGAGTGATATATACCATAATAAATACATTTTAACAAATCTATAGAACAAAAATCTTTTAATAAATAAAACTGTCTTAAAATAGTCATTGCATATTTTTTTAACGCACTTGTGTACTCCGCCCAAGAAAATTTATAATCTAATATAACACCTAGATATTTAAACGGTTTTACACATTCAACATTAAAACATTTAGATGAACATGATACAAGATGGTTAAACGTATTTAAGTGTCTCGATGAGCTACATATAACATTATTGAACAAAAATTTTTCACAGCTTGAGCCATGAAACATAAATTGGTCACAATTGATTACCTTCCCTGAAATATTAAAAAACATTATTTTTGTCTTATCACTCATAACCAGTTTGTGCATGGCAAACCAATGTCCAAGTACGCTAAGGTCATGATTAATCATAGCTGTAAGATCAAGCACTGAGTTACTTTCATAGATGCATGCCATATCGTCAGCAAAGGCAACTGTTTTACTATAAAATTTTTGTGTAAATATTAAGTTTACATAAATTAGAAAGAGTACAGGACCTAACACAGAACCTTGCGGCACGCCGTTAGTAATTTCGACATAAGAACTGAATTTATCTGCAATTTTTACTCTTTGCAATCTGTTTTTTAGATAAGAACAAAACCAATTATGAGTTGCTCCTCTTATCCCACACTTATAAAGTTTGTCTAAAAGAATTTTGTGATCAACGGTGTCGAACGCTTTTGTTATATCAACAAAAAGTGCTGCAGACTGTTTTTTACTATTAAGGCCTTTATAGATACCATCACAAAAAGTTAATAGAGCATTAATAAACCCGTCCTAAAACCATACTGACAATTACTAAAGAATTTGTTTTTATCTAAAAAACCGACTAATCTAAGCTTCATTGCCTTTTCATAAATTTTTGCGAAGACTGGTAAAATAGATATTGGCCTGTAATTAGTTATTATATTTTTACTACCTTTTTTGTAGAGGGGAATCACCTCTGCTTTTTTAAGTTCTTCCGGGAAGATTCCTTTTTCAATACTTGTATTAATTAAATAACATAGAATATCAACAATATTGAATACAATCTTTTTAATAAAAGTGTTTGAAAAATTAGCTTCAGTGGTAGCGTTGGATGTTTTTAGTGACATTATAATTTTGTAGACTTCAGAGGAAGTTAGTGGTTCAATGAAAATACTAGAAATGTATGAAGATTCTTTTTCTAAACAATTGCACTTTGGTGAATTTTGAATATCGTCTATAACTACATTTTTTACTATATTTATAAAGAAATCATTCATCGCATTTGCCTTTTCAACTGAATCACTTAAAATGTTATCATTGAAATTCAAAGCAGAAATGTCCTCCTTTTTGTCTTTTCTACCTAAAATATCGTTAACTAAGTTCCATTCATTTTTTATGTCTCCTCTGATCATAGAAAACTGATTTATATAAAAGTTGTTTTTAGCAGTGGTGATTTGCTCCTGTATTTCTTTACACAAAATTTTATATTTAGATTGAACGATTTCATTATTTGAATTTTTGACTACTTTTTTATGTAGGTTATTTTTACGATTTATTTTTTTAAGCAGTTCAGGTGTCATCCAGGGCTTTAACATTTTACCACTTAAATCTTTTTTTCGTACGTTTTTTTTGCATCTATTAACATGTTCTGTTAAGGTTTTAAAGAAAATATTATACGCTAGTGATGGATTTTCTTCTCTATATACTTCATGCCAAAATTCAAATCTCAATCCATTATTTAAAGCGGCAAAATCAATTTTTTCTTTGCTTTTTGCGTCTGTAATATTTATAGTCCTGGGTAGTTCTATATTTTCAAGACATAAACATGTTAGACAATGGTCAGAGATTTGGAAATCATGTACGGAGCTGCTTAAACAAATATTATCTGCTTTTTTTAATCTTACAAATATATGATCAATACAAGTTGCTGACAAGTTTGTAATACGTGTTGGCTGATTAATGCAAGACTCTAACCCATGAGATGACAGCAACGTGATATATTTGTCCACTGTATTTGAATCCTCTAAAATATTAAGATTTATATCACCCAAAATAACTAGATTATCCGATTTATTTGTGATAAGCATTTCATTGAGATCGTTTAAAAACACATCACTTGCATTATATTCGTGAAATCTGTATAAATTTATAAAGGTAAATTTATGGCTATTAATCGAACAACTTACTTTTACTGCATCAGAGCTCACAAAACTTAACGCAGTAAACTCACAGTTAAGCTCTGCTAAAACAAACACCGCCACACCACCTGCCGCATATTTATTATTACAATTTGCGAAAAACCTGTATCCAGGAATACTATAAAGAGACGCTTCAGCATCATATATCCATGTTTCTGATAAAAAGATAAACGCAGGTTTGCTTTTAAAGGACTCTAGGTTTAAAATTAAATTATCAAAGTTTTTGCGCATAATTCTTATATTTTGTTGAATTGTTTAATTTGTTTAGATTCATTGCAATATTATTAAAATCAACAATATTACAACTGCCAAGTGAATTATTGAATAAATTTATTTGAGGATCACTAAGTTCTTTATTCATGTTTTAAAAATTCAAAATTTAGTTTACAAAAAATTTATGAATTTAGCTTTATTTTATTAAGATCCTCAAATGAATTTATTGCAAACGGTTTTTCGCCTTCTTTTTTTCGCATTAGGACCTTGCCATTTGAAATCCAAACAAATTTATAGTTTAAATCTTTTTTAATTTTATGAGCTTCTTTTAAAAGACTTCTGGTCACCCCAGAGATGCTATCGTTGATATAAATGTTTTTGTTTTCCTTACATCCGAATATTTTTGAACATAGATTTTTTTTTGTTAGTATATTTATTTTTCATAATAGTTTTTTTTATATGACGAGAGACTAATTTTACACATAGGATGTCAGTAGTCAAATTGCTTTTGTTTTTTATTTTCTTAAGATAGCAATTGTCAATTTGCGTTTTTGTTATGTCCACCTTCAAACCGTCAGAGAAGATCTTGAGAGCACAATCAAGCGCGTTGTTATTGTTTACACCAAGGTTGATTTATAAGGTTGTCGCAGGGCTGATCGCACTCTCTTCTTAGTACCCATAATTGTCAAAACCAGTCAATTTTGCGAATGACTACGAAAGAAGAACAGATGATAATAGAGAGCACTTGCAGATTTTCTATGAGCTGTCAACTTCGATTTGACAATTATGGGTACTCGCTCTCTCCCTTGCGACAACCTTATAAATCAACCTTGGTTTACACCCGGTACCAAAGTTGATTTATAAGGTTGTCGCAGGGCTGATCGCACTCTCTTCTTAGTACCCATAATTGTCAAAACCAGCCAATTTTGCGAATGACTACGAAAGAAGAACAGATGATAATAAAGAGCACTTGCAGATTTTCTATGAGCTGTCAACTTCGATTTGACAATTATGGGTACTCGCTCTCTCCCTTGCGACAACCTTATAAATCAACCTTGCCCGGTACTCCCACGATTTCAATGCATTTTTCTTTATCATGCTGCTGCATGTAGTTGACTTGATGTTGAAGGTAGTCAACCTTCTCTGAGAGGATCTTCTTCTCTTCTTGCAGTGTATGTATAAGAGAAAGGGCAGCTGCATACATTGTCTTCATTGACACGATCTCATTATACACGAGCTCCAGGGTAATTGTTGGTTGATTTGAATGCATTTTTTCGGCGATTATGTCTTCGTTATTTTGTTGCTGATTATTTAAAGTTAGTTGGTTCGATTGCACGGTTGGGGCATGTTGTGTGGGCGACTGGCACCGCTGTACATCTGCGGTTGGATTGCTATTTGGTGTTAACAGAACCATCTCGCTGTAGTCATTGGAAGCTGGTAACGGACGCAATTCGGCAAGCATTGGCGGCGAGTACAACGAAGCACGACGAGCCGAAAGACATTTTTTGCACTTAAATATTTGGTTATTTTTTTGCATATATTCGACAACATCTTTATTTAAATTTACGCACTTGCAATGGAAATATTCATTGCAAGAAACACATTTTATTTTTTTATTATCGTCAAGGTGTCTTTCCACTTTTAATGAACAGATACACGGCATTTTTGTGTTTTTATTTATTGTTTTTAAAGTTAAAATTAAGAGCAAATATTAGTACGTGTTGACCCCACGACAAACGCACGACTATATTAAAGTAATGTACATTATAGGCTAAGATCTTCATCAACATATGTACCAAAATTAAATAAAAAAAATCCTATGCCGCAGAATCAGTGTTGCCCTGTGTAATCATTATTTGAAAGCTATGTTTCTAAACTTATGGCTCAAGGAGTACGTTTATTTTCAAAATAGATTTTTTCCTCTTCCATTTAATATTTTATTTTGCCATTTTTTAACATAACTTAGAATAGAATTAGAAGTATTTAAATAACTGGAAATTCAAGTTTCTTTAAAACTGGAATTCAACCTTTTAAAAGGAACCTTTTTTACTTTTAAAATAATTTTTCCTATTAAGCATCTATGTAGTTTTTTTATATCAGCTATTGGGTAAATAAAATACAATTAGTTTGGCTAAATAAGTTTTACGGGTTTTATTAAATACAAAATATACTTAATTGCTACCAAAGAAGCTTAAACTATCACCATCTTAGTTCGAGATGTATTTTAAAAAATCGTATCAATTAACTTTATTTTGCAGAACTTAAATTTTATATGCAGAACAAAGCAGATATCATCGCCAAATCATATAAGACGAATAAAGATAATTTGTATAGGCTTAAAGAAATTGCAGCGGCCATTTTAATTCACGTGGAAATGGAATTATTACCTTACTTAAATTATTTAACATTGCTTTATATTTGTAAGGAAATGGTTGAATTTAGAAATAAAAAAAAAATAACACCAATAATCTTTTTTATATACCTAAATCGCTGCAATCTCCGCCGTTCTTCTATATTAATGGAAAACAAAAAAAGACAAAACAACAGCACCATAAATTATTGTCTGGTAATTTATTCATTGCTTTTGTGTGATCTTTCGTTAAATATAGACAACACGTAAGTATGCGAAATTTAAAGGTTTTTAAGACTAAGTTTTTTTGAAATTTAAGAAAAATAAATAGCAAAATTCTGATCTACTCGATTTAAAGCTAATAATTTTATTAATTTTGACATAAAACATTTTAATCTGATCCTTTTCCTAACAAGGCATAGATTAAATGTTTATGGCTTACAAATCTGTTTTTACAGCTAACGAACCTTACTTAACTTACGTTAATTTAAATTTTAATAATTTACGACTTTCGATTATTCCACCAATATAGTAATATTGAAAAAAAAACAATTAAGAACCTTTTAAAGTAGAATTTTTGAAGGCGACTTTTTTAAATTCTTATTTGGCTAGAGTATATCTTAAAGAAGTAGAAGAATAAGCAGAATAAAACGTATGTAATTCTAAATTATAATTGTGATTATAGGAATGAGTCAAAGCTCCGGTTAACTTGTATATTGAAAGAGCAATTAATTTGTGCAAGTCAGTCAAAATAATTCCTTTTCACCTTCGTATAATAATTTCTTATAAGTCCAAATCGGGATCACGTAAACCTTCGGAGTGCATCTGTTTTCCAGCCAGCTCAAGCATGACGCGATCTTCTAAATTCTTGTCAAGCACAGAACGATTGTTGCCAGTCTAAAAAGAGGCAATTAAAAAAGTAACTAAATTTTTTCAAGATTTAAATACAACCTCTTCGTCACTGTCATCGCTTAGCGTTGGCTCATCACCGATGCCCCATACTTCCAGGTTCTTTATTTTGAAATCTTTGCGTTTGCTTAACTGTACATAATCCTGATATGTTGTACATGATTCACTGCTCTGCCCCAAGCCATACTCGCTGTCTATCCACAGTCCCCAGTAGTTGAATTGACCACCCATGCCCTAGAGATAACATACGTATTGATAGTTTTCAAACCATCTTTAATTTGTAAGTAGCTCAGTAGTGAATATTTACCAAGCCGTTCGGCATAGTTTGTTGATTCAAATTTAAATACTGAAAATGGTTGTTGTAATTCGTTGCATTGAAGCAGCGCATTGCCGGGCTAATGGTGAACAGCATTGAAGAATCATCACCTGCAAATTTTCCAACAATTATTTTAAAACAAATAACAGAAATTTTGGTAAGTTTAACAGAAGCGAAATAATAAAAAAATAAATTAAGTTTATCTATGTGTTTTTATAACTTATATAATTCAGAAATACATTGAAATACAAACTAATACTACGTTTACATTGCATTTTAAGCTCGAGATTTGGCTGAAAAAGTTTTCGTAATCTCTAAACAGTTTACACTGTCTGTTGGGGGATTAAGTCTGACGTTATCTTATTGTCTACGCCTAATATCGCTGAAACTGTAATTATTTTTGCTATCAGCCTGAAAGTATACACAGAAATTTTTTTATACTTATCAGTGACATGCTTACCTTCTATGTATGTGCATACTTTCAGGCTGAACATTCTTCAGAAAAGTTGTAAAAGCACTAGCAATAATGGCAACAAATAATTACAGTTTAGCGTTAATGCTTTCAACCCTTCGTAGGACGGGCTTTAATACTAGTTTTTAATAATTGTGTTGTAGACTATAGAACTCGTTTTTTAATTTGCTTCTTTGTTGATGTGTTTAAAGGGGTGGTAAGGGTTTCAGCGTAAAAAAGACACAGTTTCGATAGAATCGTAAGTGTGGACGTAGAATTTTTGTTTGATATATTTGTTGATGAATTTGTCGTTGTCAATTTTTGTGTTGATTAGAAATAAATATAATTCAATCTTTTGTTTAATAAATTTAAATAGATATTTCGGAATAATATGAATTTATTATTTTTCCTGCAGTAAAGAACTTATATATATTTTAAATTTTATCTATGCACAACAGCAATAGTGAGCAAGACCAAAGTCTATTCTAATAACGGTACATTGTTTATTGCTAAATATTACTTTTAATGCTGTTTAATATTTATAACGCCACTTGCAATTATTCCTTCTGATGCGTTTGAAGTGTAGAGATTAATAAAATTGTGCAGTTAGTTTTCAAGACCTTAACAATAGAAAAAAATTTAGACCGGAATACCTCGTGCAACCCAACATACTTGCGAAAAAATGGGAAAAATAAAAATTCTTAAAGAGGAAAGGCTATGGAATTCAGGAAATCGGCGTAGAATTAATCGCAGCTATTGAGTGATTCAACATTTTTTTAACAAACCTCAAAATTACGGCAAAACAAAATGTTCGGGCAAAAAAAATCTTCTTACCGCGATCAGCGGAAAATAATCCGAGCTGCGAGCAACACTACACACAGTTTAAAAGAGTTGCGAAGTTTTGTTGCTGAAAAAGCTTCCCGAACACCGGTATGGAGAGTGCTGCATCAGTGTAAACATATCCGTAGTGAACTTTTGAAGTGTGTTTCTGCTATTGCTAGCAAACATAAGAGAACGAGCATGGAATTTGCAAGAAGGAACATAGAAAGAAATTGACTACCAGTCAGCTTTTCAATAATGTTTTAAAAAAGGGTCCCACGTTGAAGTTTAATTTTGACATGTCATTTTTTCCGATGAGAAAAAATGGAATCTTGATGGCCAGGATGGGTTTTGACATTATTAATACGACATACGCCGCGAACCACTTCCTTTTTCAAAAAGAAGTTTTGGTGGAGAGAAAGTGATGGTGTGGGGTGGTTTTTCTGAAATTGAAAGTTCAAGCATGAAGAGCGCTGACTACACTCGTGTGCTGAATAGCAGTTTGACTCTACTTCTGGAAAAAAACGGACAGACACAACTAGTTTTCCAGCAAGATACTGAGGCAATCCACGTAAATCGAGATGGCTTCAGGCCAATAACATTGATTTATTGGAGTGGCCGGCGGACTCTTCAGATTGTAATTCCATCAAGAATTTGTGGGGAGTTCTTGTACGCCAGGTGTATAAAAATAACGGGCAATTTGGCAACGTGGAAGAACGGAAATCAGTTATTTTCGAAGAATGGAGTAAAATTGATTCAAACACATTAAAAAAACTAATTGCAAGTGTGCCAAATCGCATTTACAATATTATTGGAGCCAATGGAACAGTAATTTAATACATTTTTTTTTTCTATAAATTCAATAAAAATCGTTTTTATCAAATATTTTGAAATGGCGTTACATATATGAGACAGCATCAAAAGTGATATTAAGCAATAAACAATGTACCGTTATTAGAAAAGAGTTCACTTTTGCTCACTATTGTTGTTGTGCATAGATGAATTCGCAAAACATTATCTATTGTTTAAACTGGCCGTTACAAAAATATTTCAAATTTCGCAGTGGCGTTATATTTATGAAACATACCTTATATATAAAATAAGTTCAATAAATACTTCGGATTTATTATGATATTTTAAAAAGAAATGACGTTTTCAATAGCTTCATTTCCATGCTAGTCTTAAGTCTCTGTATATGTAAACCTGCATAGTAGTAATATAATTTTTTGTATTATGTATTATTTATTGTATTAATATTGCTGAAGATTAGCAAAAACAATAACAAGCTACAAAAACGAAAGAAATATTTCATATTTATGCAAATATTTCATACATATGTATTAATTACCACAACACAAGCAGTTACTAAACAATATTCGTAAAAGGATTCTTGATTTATGTAATGGTTTATGTGTAGTAGCGCTGCGTTTTTTAAATACCAAATATAAACAAATATAATGAACTATGCATCGCTTCTACGATTTGCAACGTCTTATTTTCTGTGTGCATCAGGCGGACAAAGCGACGCTACCCTAATTGATTGGAGTCTGGCAACAGACTGAAAGCTTCTTAGCGGCGCAAGCATTTATATTCGTATGCACTGCTTGTAAAGCTTTGAGAAATTCATAAAACGATTCTATTCAACAAAAAACACGATGTTGCGTTTGAGATTGCGGCGCGAACTAAAGCAACAAGCATAAGAACGTCAGCAGCAACTGAATCTGAAAAATGTGATTTTTTCTTCTTTTTTTTGCTATCTTGTGGCTTTATTAAGGAAGTGACAAAATCCAAAGTTAGATATTCGTTTTATGCACGATATAGCTGCTATTTTGGCATCTTTGCACGATGAAAAACGAAACGATGAAAAACGTTAGCATGACCTTGAAAAAATTTTTAAAATACCTCCATGCAAGCCACGCAGTAACACGTAAGTCTACGTCAAAAAACGCTTTATTTGTGAATTTTTTTTTTAAGAGTATGGATTAAAAAAATGTATTACAACCTTTTGTATATTATTTACAAAACTTTTAAAAATATTCTGTAATTTTTTATGCGAAAATATTGAAAAACAAGCCGATGACAGAGCTTGCCCCAGAACGTCTAAGAAAAATAACAATTTGCAATGTCGCTATATCTCGGTCGGAAATTATCTGAAATCAAAAACCAATAAAATTAAGTCAAAGTTTCACTAAATCCTCTCCCCCCTCCCCCGCCCCTCTCTCCCCCGCCCCTCTCTGCCCCCAACACTCAATGAATATTTTTTTCATTAAAAATTTTTGGTGACCATCTAAAGTGTAAGCTGCTATTTTCTACGAGAAAGTCAGCCATTTTGTGGGTGGAAAACTCCCTTAATGTAAAAAAAAAAATATTAATTAAACGTTGGGAGAGGTATTTTATATGTAGAAAATGTGTACCAAGCTTAAACTGAATCGGTCAAGTACTTTTTAAATGGCTGTGAACACTGACTTTAAAATAGTAGTTTTGAGAAAAACGCATTTAAAAGTTTATGAACTTATGAATCCACGTTCGAGGTAGACTTACTTAAAAATTCATATCTCCGTTATTATTGGACACAATACTATTCATTCATTCATATAAAAAATAAAAAGAAAAATTAATAAACCTTACCCCCCTCCCCCCCCTTAAAAAAAATGGTTTCGAATAATTCATTTAATGTTTCTCACCTGCCTTCCAATACAAAAAAAAACAAACTGCAAAAACTGTTTAAAATAGTTTATATCACCCGCAGCTGGACTCCTAGAGGGGTCAAATATATGAGCTGGTCCTATTATTTTTTGCCACTCAACATTTCTTTTGAACACACCTACCCCGTATCTGACACACTAAAAATTACCTTATGCCGTTTGTGTTAAGTACTTACCACGCAAACACTATTAACAGCACAGTATGTTTTCCTATCGAATGGTGCAGAATGATAATGTTTGTGTTAATTCTTTATGGCATCATGATAAGTCATGCTTCTACGGAACACTAAAATAACGTTCCGTATATTTTCGTTTCCTGCTTTTAACAGACCCAGTCCTATGCCAAGGAGATCTGAATACGGATACGCAGTGTGTGCTGAAATTGTGGAGACGGCACTTCTCCAATTTACTTACTGGCGACGATTCCACCAATGCCGCCCATGGAGAGCGCAGTTCAGAGCTACCAATCAACAATGACGGAGTGGAAGTACCACCACCTAGCCATGATGAGGTTCGAGTTGCTATCCAACGACTCAAAAACAACAAAGCAGCGGGTGCTGACGGCCTGTCAGCTGAATTGTTTAAAACCGGCGGCGATGAATTGATAAGGCGCATGCATCAGCTCATCAGCAAAATATGGCTAGAAGAAAGCATGCCCGACGATTGGAACCTCAGCGTACTGTGCCCTATACTTAAGAAAGGAGACCCAACAATCTGCGCAAGTTATAGAGGTATCAGTCTTATTTCCATCGCATATAAGGTTCTCTCAAGCGTACTGTGTGAAAGATTAAAGCCGATTACAAAAACACTGATTGGACCTTATCAGTGTGGCTTTCGACCTGGAAAGTCCACCATAGACCAGATTTTCACGCTACGACAAATCCTGGAGAAAACCCACGAAAATCAAATTGACACACACCATCTCTTTGTCGATTTTAAAGCTGCGTTCGATAGCCCGAGAAGGGATTGCCTATACGCAACAATGTCTGAGTTCGGTATACCTGCAAAGTTGATCAGACTTTGCAGAATGACGTTGAGCAACACACGCAGCTCCGTCAAGGTAGG
>OU612045.1:62240189-62702689 GCA_914767935.1 Coremacera marginata | reverse complement strand
AAACTTAGTGGTATACCATCAAAAATTAGTGGTAACGAAAAATTTTAATGGTAATGTAAATTTTTTTCATTACCATTAAAAATTGAATGGTAATGCAAATTTTTTCCATTACCATTCCATTACCAATTACCACAAATTTTAGTGGCAATGCAATTTTTTTTTCCATTAACATTACATATTAACAAGTGATGACGCCCTGAAATTCGGGTGTAGTTCGTTTACCTACTTCGCTTTGGAAATCAAATTTTCTCATTAAAATTAGAGCGAGTTCGTGTCTTAAGTCTTTTTGCCATTTTCTCAACTTAGCACGCTTATAATTTCCAAACCCTACTACTTGTCGAAAATCTAATATTTTTCGACTTACCTACACTTCAAGACCCTTTCTAATGATATATCAAATGTTGCTGTAGCGTTTTTAGATTTGCTGGAATAAGGGGACCCTTAAACAATATTCTTCACAGGATGCACAGCACAGAATGCAACAAAATTATGATTTTGCAATGAAAGTAAAACTAAATTTATCTTTACAAACAACCGTGTCGTAATTTAAAATAAATAAATTGTAAGTCTGGATACTTAAAACGCATTTTTTGGAAGACTTTTCCGTTTTTTCCATTTCCTACTTTTGACAGCACTTTTCCTGAGCAATTTTTGACACAAAAAAAATCTTTGACAAAAATAAACCGCGGAAAATTATACTGTTCCATTTTTTTTTTAGACCCATTCTTTCTCTTTATAAAAAAAAAATTAGCACATTATCCCTCATCTTGCCCGCGCTCTAATTTCTTACGTGTCAATACTTTCTTGGGTATTTAAATACCCAGTAGGCAGTAATGAGTTGAAGCCGCCACAAAATCAATAAAAAAAGATTCTCGACCGGTGCAAAAGTTTTCTGCTGTCCGGAAAATAAATGTCAAAACATTGTATTGTCATCTTCAAAGGATTAAGGATTAATTAAGGATTATTCAGTTTCGGTATTTTCGGTTACTTTTTAATTTTTCTTGTTTTTTTTCCAAGTCAGTTTGCTATGGTTTGAACCGAAACGACGTCAGACGTTTGACCTTCGAATTCAAAGGAATATTAGTGCACCAGTACCACAAGCATGA
Organism: Coremacera marginata; assembly: GCA_914767935.1. Classification (NCBI taxonomy): domain Eukaryota; kingdom Metazoa; phylum Arthropoda; class Insecta; order Diptera; family Sciomyzidae; genus Coremacera; species Coremacera marginata. The sequence goes on along the minus strand of OU612045.1, from coordinate 62,701,583 downwards.
ACCAATAAAAAAATTGCTGGTTTTGATTGGTTCGATTCATTCGCCAAGAGTCATCGTCTTACATTCGCAAAGCCTCAGCAAACAAGTGCAAGCCAACTGAAATCATTCAATAAGAATGCCGTTGCTGATTTCTTTACTAAACTAAAAACAGCCATTCCACCGCGCTCATATGTTCCGTTTCGAAAATTTAACATTGATTCGACTGGTTTTTTCTTCCAAAACCTACCAAACAATAACCAAAACAAAAAATATTATGGCTTCTATTGGTCCGAAATCAGTAGGAAATTTTGCGTATCAGAAAAAAAGCACCAAAGCGATATGCCAATTATGTACAATAAACGCTGCCGGACAATTTATTCTGCCAGTGGCACCAAGGCCACCATGTCAATTATTTACAAAAATTATTTACAAAGAAAAAATATGTGTTCGGATTTTATGAGTCACGCTACACCGAAAGCCGTTGGTTATGCAAATGGAAGTGGGTGGATGACTCAATATGATTTCATTTTCATGCGCCACTTCATCGCATACAGTGCATCCACCAAAAACTCCACTTTATTGATGCTTGAGAAGCACACGCCTCACTTGTCGATTGAGGATATCGACTTGGCTGTCAATAATGGTTAGGCTACCTATCCATCCGCATTGCAGTCTTAGAATGCAGACATTAGATATCGGGGTGTTTGGTCCATTGAAATCCTCTAAAAGACCCAATTAACGAAAATGGCTATTTCAGCCCTTGAAAGGACTTTGACTGAGCTTCTTATGATCAGTTGCGTCTTGTGAAATGTTTGAACGCAAAAGTGCGAAATGTTCTTAAGAAGCTTTTCGCAGAACGTCGCTAGCAGGGTTCGGACTTGAAAATTTGTAAATCACAGTAAATTAAAAAAAAAACGCAGTAAAACGATTTTTTCGCAGTAGTTTTTTCTTATTTGCAACCATGTACGTACATTTTATATTAATGTATCTAAATTTTCTACTAATAACATAATATACATATAAAAATATAAATATATATATATGCTGTATAGTTGCATGTTGCAGAAACAAATTTATGTTTTTTAAAAAAATTATAACAATAATTTAAAGTGGTGGTAAAAAATAAAATAATTTTTTTGGTCTGGAATTAAACAGGCTTCAAACATTAAGCTTTTTACAGTATTGACATTAATTTTATTTCTAAGCTTATAGCCTTATTCTGTTGATTGACAACTGTAAATTCATTGATAAGTTAGTCTTTTATGTTTTTTGTATTTTTTGGTCCAAGGGGTTGAAAACATTCAAAATTTTTCGCTTATTTATTTGTTCTGAATATTTTTTTTATGTTGCTAACAGTTTTGTAATGTTATGAGCTTTTGTTTATATATAAGAATAAAACATTTTTACAGTTGTCAATAAATTTACAATTGTCAATCAACAGAATAGGGCTATTAGTTTCTATTAAATTAATTTCTGTAAACTTTCTTTCTGCTGCAGCACTGCTGTGGAGTACAACACATGAATTCTTCTAGCATATTTGTTTTTTCCATAATGAAATGCTAAAAGTGTGCATCTTGTTTGTTTGTTGCTGATATCAAAATTTACGAGTGATCTCCTCTCATCATTTAAAACTTTGATAGAGCATTGACATAATGTGACGTAGTGTAAGAAATTGCATGTGCTTCCTGTTCGTAAGAGAAATACAAAAATAAGCATAAAAATGTTTGTGTTTTTTTTAACTAAACCATCTCTCAGTGGATGCCCATTTAAATTCGAAAGCATTGCGTTGATTCGTAAGAAGGTTGATAGTTAGTTGGAAGGTGGAAAGATGGAGTAGTGTCGGTGAAGATTTGCTTTAAACTTGCTTTAAAGATCGAAACTGTCGGGGAACACGTTTTCATGGAGATTATTCCACAAGCTTACTGGGCGACTAAGAAACGAATTATCTCGGTAACGCAATGGTAAAAGGATGGAGTTAAAAAGCTGCCTGAGTGGACTTAGGAAATACACGAACTAGTGGCGTCAAGCCATGTACCTCCCTTGAACACTTCCCATAGTAGAACCTACACAAAAGGCTTAGTCGTCGATGTCCAAGAGAACTGAGAGGGAGTGAAATTTATTCATATCCTATCAAATATATCGCATGACATTGAATTCGGTCTAGAACCTCTAAATAAGATCTCCAAGCTCCTGCCCAAATGTGCGAATTGTAGTGTACTCCATTTTCGGCCTTATGTATGAGGTATAGATCATTCGATGATCAGATGGAGTGAAGTATCTCTTGCACCGTTTTAAGAAACCTAGGCGCTTGGCCGTTTCTTTCGACACATGGAAAAAGTGATCATTCCAACGAATGTCTGATTGTACCGATATGCCCAAAACGTCAAGAGCACCTGGCTCCAAAAGAGCTACACCATTCCTATTCAGGGCAGCTAAGGGACAGTTCATTCGCTTGTGGGCTAAGAGGCAATTGAGAATAAATCGCAGTAGATTTTAAAAACCGCAGTAGAGCATTAAATTTTGCTAAAAAGCGCAAAAGATCTACTGCAATTGCAGTAAAGTCTGAACTCTGTTCGCTAGCTTCGCACTCACGACTTGTATGTGAAAGTGAGAGTGGCTTCGTGAAGCACCCGTGTGCATCACTATTCTGGAACTATTCTTTATTTCAAAATAAAAATCTGGGACTTAATTCTACAACTTTGGAAAAAGTATTGATCATTAACTTTTGTGTGCACAAAGTTTCTGATTCAAAAAAAGTTTAAATTTTAAATTGTAATTTATTGATCAATAAAACGAAAATAAATTGCAGCTTTTATACAATAGGGCTATGTGTAATATATGATGGTAAATATTTTCAACACAACAACAAAATGTATAGATTTACATTTGCCCAACAGTGTCAAATTTGCAACACTAAAATCCTATTGCATAAAATCATGCATGGGCAACGGCGATTTGGAGTTGTCAAAAACACATTGAAAAGAGAAAACGAAGAAGCAGCAAAACAGATGACAAGTTAAACTTTGTATTGATTTGACATCTCCCAATCGCCGCTCGTGAGAAAAAAGGTAATTGTCAAGGCTACCTTGTAAATTATTGTATTATGGTAGCGCGTCTGTTTGCTGAATATGTCCAAGGATGATTTATAAGGTTGTCGCAGGGCTGATCGCACTCTCTTCTTGGTACCCATAATTGTCAAATCCAGCCAATTTTGCGAATGACTACGAAAGAAGAACAGATGATAATAGAGAGCACTTGCAGATTTTCTATGAGCTGTCAACTTCGATTTGACAATTATGGGTACTCGCTTTCTCCCTTGCGACAACCTTATAAATCAACCTTGAATATGTCAATAATTATTGCTCTTTTACTGACTGCATTCAGCAAGTACAACTGTTGTGCAACCGTTGAGTGTGTGCTTGCTGAACGCAGAAGTATAAGTTTATGATCAGCTCAACATGTGAAAATTGTCTGTCTTTTACTGCACTTTATTTTTCTGATTCATTTACTCAACGTGTTGAGTGTTTACAGTTACAAATTTGCCATTTAACAACAAGTGTGCTTCTATAACAAATTAAATTAATAAACGTAGAATGATATGAAGAATCGCAATTTCTTCACTATTTGATTCTTGAAACGTGAAACGCGTTCAGTGGGCACACAAACGAACGTAAACAAATTTATCATGTTGTACCTGCTGAACGCAGTCATTGTAATAAATTTGATACATTCACAATAGGTAAACTTTTTCGCTGGTAATGTTGTCAATTTGACAGTTCAGCCCAACAGAAATGGAAGAAATTTTATAATCTACGTTCAGATTGTTGTTTTTAGTTTTTTATTCGTGTTTTCTTCGACGAACAAAGTGCAGCAGCATGCTTTTAATTAAATTAGGCTAGTGAAAATGCACATTAAGTGAGTGAATGCTTAAAAACCTAATAATAAGAGGATAAAAGTGGTACGCAATGCATATACGTCCGCGCTGCAGTGAGTGGATACCGCTCTCAACACAGCAGCTACGACTGCGAAATCTGGTACGGATTCAGGGTCTTAACATTGAATGCACAAGCAGCAGCAAATCTCTTATTTACTATGCACTGCATGAAACACATGAAGCACCTGAATTTTACAGAAGCGAAGCACTACCAGCACGTCAAGAGCCACTAAAGTGGGCGGAAATCACTTGCATCGGAATGATAAAATCTAATTTAAATTGCGTCTGCGTGAAGGTGTGGGAACGATTTGAGGATGATGATTCGACTTTCTGTAAGCAGTTAAACCATGCAGCTGAAGTAGAGGAACAAAAAAGGTGACTTCATCATATATTTATTGATGTGTAATCGCTGTTAAAATTTATTCTTTTTAGTGCCTTGTCACAGCATTTTTCTTCCGTAAAACGCTACCTTGCACACAACAGTCTACCACCACGACCACCAGACAAATTACTGTTTACGTGGGGCGTTTACTTTTCCGGTCTTATTTGCACCCACGAAACTGAAACGGTTCGTTATCTGCCAAACTCACTTATTTTTCAATTGAATGGTGACTGCTTCGCATCGCCGGAACACTTCACGCTCAACACACTCAGGGAGCAACTTTCGCTCAGCTACAACCGATTCTCTTCAAGTGTGCCCAAAGATGAAAAGCCCATTTCAGATGAGTTTTCTATTAATTCACCAAAAGTCAGCCCCAGTACGAGTCCAGTGCCTTATGCCACGGACTCCAATGGAGAATCTAAACCTGATTTATTAACTATGTCAAAAGCACGCTATATTGATTTGCTATGTGCAAGCAATGAGGTACGACGCAGCTACGATCTGCAAAAACTTTTAGAAATTCAAGAACTGCAGCGTTTGTATCTGCAGAAGTCGAATGAAGCCCTCGAATTTACCGCGGAAATAAAGCAGCAGTGCATACGTTGCATTACAACAGAGCAGTTGACAAGAAAGAAGCGTACCACTTCAACCTCTGCATCAACGCTGCATCACTACCAACACCATTCCATGGGTCGCGCGCTTAGTCTGCTTTTGTTGGAACAGCAGCGGCAGCATAACCCACAACAGCTTCTGCGAGCACAAAAACTACAGCAAAAAATTGAATCGCTTCGTTGCAGAAAACGTATGTTGGAAACTGAGTCCGACATATACGTTGCACGCATATCACAACTTCGCGAACGTTTAGACACAATCACGGAGTCACGGCAAAATTTGGAGGAATCATTGCAGAAGCAACAACAAAAACTGACTATTGATAGCGAGCAGCTAAACGAAGTTAAACAGAGCATGCAAGCTCAACTGCTAGCAAAACGAAGTGTAGTGCAAAACGTAGAGCGCCGTATGTCATCACTTTGCATGGAGTTACGTGAGATTTACCCAATCAGCCGCAACCAGCAAGGATTATACACCATCTGTGACATTCCATTTCCCAACATGGAATCCTACCTGAACGATGCTCGGTATGTTGTTGCACAAGCTGCCAATATAACGCCAATGGCACTGAACGCGTCGCTGGGCTACGTAGCACATTTGGTACAAATGATTGCGGTTATTATTAACAGATCCTTGAGGTAAACCACGCAATGCAACCATGTGTTTATACTAATTAATAATACAATAAAAATCTTTTTTATTTATCAGAAATCCGATACATCACGAAGGTTCCCAAACTCGGATTTTAGACATTGTGCAGGACTTTCCATTCACATCGAGAGAGTAAGTGTTAAAAAAATGTCCTATCTAGTTTTATGTCTTATCTAACGATATTCAAAAAGAGCGTAACAATGGTCTTAATGTGAATTAAAATTCTCCAGGCTTATGACAATTAAAAAATATGTCATTGACCAGAAATGTCAGGTTTACCTTCAGGAAATTTACTCTTACCAAATAATCGCATTCTTGGAATGATAGAAATCGCAATTCTGAAAATCAAAACCATGTTTATTCCTTTAAGGCTAATCATCATAAAATAATTACGGAGTGTCGAAAGCAATAAATAAAAGCAAGCATCAAAATTTTCTGTTTACGTCTGATAATTAAGAAAAAAGTATGTGTGTGGTCGCCGCGCACGGTAGAAGTTTGGCCGCCACGCAAAGTAGAAGGAATTTCTGGGACTGGTCATTTTTTTATTAACCTTTTTTTCCCAGCTTAAAAACCTTTCCTTACAAAATAAATTCAATTTAAATATTATCAACTTGCAAACTTCGAAAACAAACAACAAACAAGTAAAACATTTGTAAATCAACTTTAGAAGAATCATTTCGCCTTCCAATTGCAACGAATTGTTTTTGTCATATTCAAAAATAATCTCAGAGATTGATCGACCTGTATTCACAAATAAAATCAGAGATTGAATTAAACTGTGACTTAAGTATGCTTTTCTTACTTAAGCATGTAGTACATTTTCGCTAATTTTATAGTGCAGTGCCACTAATCGAGGAAATTCTAAAAAAACCTGGATTTAAAAATTAATAATATGCAAATTATTAGGTATAACTTGACATATTGGGGTTATAAAAATTCCAAATAAAAAATTAAAAGTGCTAAAAAGGTGCCAATTTTAATATACCTGATCTTTCCCAGTGAGTACGGCTCCGATGCAATTTTATTTTTTGTTCAAAAACATAAGAATAACGTTGCTAAAACAAAACGGCAATGACGAAATAAAAACAAACCAGCTGTTTTACGAGGGTGGTTCAAAAAGTACCCGACCTAACAAGAAAACAATTTTTATTTTTCAACATAGTCTCCTTTCAGCTCGACACACTTTTCCCAGCTTCGATACCATGTTTAAAGTGAGAACCGTCGAGCGCCTCAAAATAGCTATCAACCGTAGATTTCTTCTCTTCATTGTTGGCAAATCTTTTACCACCGAACCTTTTTGGAAAATGTGGCGAATAGGGTGCGCGAGAAAGCAATTCGAACTTTAATTCATTGATATTGGCCACCACGATAGTGGATGTGTGAACTGGTGTTCATGTGGATGTGTGTTGAAACAACACTTTCTTTTTCGCCAAATGCTGCCTTTTTTCTTGATTTCACCATTCAAACGTTGCAATAAGTTCGCATAATACTCGCCGTTGATTGTTTTTCCTTTTTGAAAATAATCTATGAAAATTATTCCACGCGCATCCCAAAAAAACTGGCGCCATGACCTTGCCTGCGGAGCCGATTCTCCCCTTTCAGTTCATTGTTTTGACTCTTTCTTCGTCTCAGGTGTGAAGTGATGGACACATGTTTCATCCATGGTTATGAATCGAAGCAAAACCTCGGCTTTATTGCTATGGAACATCGCTAAACAATCGATTGAAACATCCTCACTACGCTGTTTTTGTTCCATTGCGAGCAAACGCGGCACTCATCTTCTCATGTTAAAATTTTCAGTCAATATGCGATGTTCAGCACTCGTTCAGACGGCCGTCCAATACCATTATGTGGATTTTCTTTACCATTTCTGGCGTGGTCACCTTATTTGGTCGACCACTGCGATGTTCGTCTTGGCTCTCGTACTGCATCGTTTAAACTGTGGCACCCAATACTTTGCTGTCGATAACGAAGGAGCAGACTCCCCCAGAATAGAATCTAGCTCGGCTTTGATATTGGTTGGACTTAGACCTTTTAAATGAAAATATTGTATCACAAAACGATGACCAATTTTTTCCATATTCACAAGCACACTGTCAAACAAATACTAAACAAAGTAGCGTCTTAAAACTTGAAACTTAAGCTTATTTAGTGATTTTTTAAAGCAACAACCGTTATCTATACGTCAGATCGGGTACTTCTGGGATCACCATCGTAACTGTCAAAGCTAAAAATATTTCGATTTCTCAAAAAGTATTAAAAGCTAAGATTTGCACAAAAATGTATTTAAATGTAAAAAAATATTTTAATAACTTGTGTAAGAAAATTAAACAAGTTTTTAAAAAGTGCCATTTGGGCACCTTGTGCCAAATTAAAAAACATGGTGCCATTTGAAGCAAAATAGAGCCAAATCTGGCACGTTTAGTGCCAAGTTGACAGCCCTGGTCCACTCTGTATTATAATAATTCAATAGCTGCATTTCCGTGGCACTGGATCATATCAAATCTCAGTGGAACAGTTTTGGTTCAACTTTATTACAATTTGGCACCACTCACGATAAAGTGTCAAAATACGAGTGCGGGTAGTAAGGCAGAGTTTATACGTCATTCAAATTGAATGAAAAATATCTCATTTTTTATTCTCTTTTACTCTCTTCGAGATATTTGATTGAATAGTTGTTCACAAGTGATTTTTTGATTGAATGGCCGATGCCAACTAAAAGTGTTGTTGTAAGTACCAGAAAAGTTGATCATGCGACTCTGTAATTGACTGATGCAGATCTTGAGCTCCATCAAAATTTTGATTGATGCGATGAATTGTAGAAAGTTCATTTCCGTTCTCGCAGGGAGTTTCAAATTTTGATTGATCCTTCAATTTGAATGACGTGTAAACAGTGCCTAAGACGAAAACTCGTCGAAGAGTACTTCAGATTTGCCAACTATGCTCGTGTTGAAAAAAACGCTTTAAACTTGGAAGCATTTTAAGCTGCAAACACACGTGAAAATTTGTCATAACAATTTTCAAATTTGTATTAGGTGTCAAATTATCGCCGTCACCAAGCCAACTGCCGATAGTGACGTAGGTGGCATAGCAATAGCAAAAAAAAAGACATTTGTTTGAAAATAAAAAATTATTTTGATTGTTTGACAACTGAAATTCAAAGATCATTCTGAAAATCGAAAATCGAAAAAAAGCTTTCTATTAATTTCTGATTCTTTTTGTTGTCACTTTCAGAAACAAAAGTCAAATCTTTGCCACTCTATGTCAAAATTGTTGCCAGCCAACCTGATTGTTCCAAACAATTGAACTGGCAATTGAAAAAGTGTGAGTGTCGGTAAAAAAATTTCAATGTATTTAAATTGCTGTGACAAATTGTCTCATGTGTTCGCTGGGTTAAGATCGAAAATAGAGCTACGCTCTAGATCAACGACCACGGGAATGCAGCTAATGACAATACGTTTTGGTACATTTTCGGGAATTTTATGTTTAAAACTTTGTGGTTTGTGCATTACTATTAATATAGCTAAGGCACAATCGCAGGCCATCAGATAAAGAAGAAACGATTATTTTTGGGCATATAATTCTACACACGAAATTTTGGTGTAGAGCAGAGGCTTACTGAATGTTTGCACTTGTTTATGGTTGTGTGTTTGTTTATTCGTTGTTTTTGAAGTTAAAAGATAAAAATTCAAAGTGAACAACAAAAATCATGATAGTCGAGAAAAAAATACCAAAAATTACCAAAGCGAGATTTCTACCCAGAAAATTTTTTTGTTAGCGTATAGAAAAGGTTAACTGAATAATGCACTTGTTTATGGTTGTGAGTTTGTGGTTGAAGTTTATTTGTTGTTTCGCAAGTTAAACGTTTACAATACAAAGTTAAACACGCATGGTTTTTATTTTTAATTAATAGTATATAAGAAAAATTATTGAGACGTCTTAAGATATTTCTAATTTTTTACTCATAAATAAAGAAATGAATTATTAATCTAAAATGTTAAAATTTATTGCAATTTATGTGTGCTTTCTTTAAATTCTTTCAAACTTTGTGATAATCACTGCATAATGTGATATTTTAAGCAGTTTTTATGTATTCTGTTGATTTGTGGTAATTTGCGAGATTTTTTGGTAATTTTTGGTATTTTTTGTGTATGGTAATTTGTGAGAATTCAATGCGAGAAAAAGAGAATTTGTGAGGTATTATAACCTGACAACACTGGTGTAGAGTCAAAATTTTTTGTGTGGAGAAAAAGCACTTAATAAACTAAACAAATTTGTTTAATAACAAATTCAACACCAACACATACTTACTGCTTTTTTTTATTGTTGCATGTAAAATTTCCGCGGCAATTTAATGTACGGGCATATAAATGCCAGCGAAATTCTGACATTTTAAATCTCCACACATGGTTGCGAACTTGGCTACACTGAACAAATGTTTTCCTTTAACAGCATACTACCTAGCGGAAAAAAATTCCGCTGCCTGTTCGCTGTCAAAACTCTCAATGTACTTCTTATGGCAATCTTGTTTTTGTTTCTACAGCATACTGAGCTTTAAACGATAAAGTCTACTAAAATTCCACAAACATTAAAGAAATGTCTTGAAATTTTGCAATTAGCTTGATTTTAAATATAAAACCCCACTATGAAATTTATCAAATCAAATTAAAACCACGCTTACTTTCCATACAACATGACGTCAACTGTAAAGTCGCCTTAAATTCGACAAAAGTGAATTTTTACTGCCTTGAAATGTAGCATATAAGCTCCGCTTTCTAATATGAACTCTGACTTTGAAATTTGGCACATTCTAATGAAAACCACGCCTACCTCCCATTCAAAGTTACTTTATTTAAACGGTAAAGTTTCTTAAAATTCAAAAAATTAATGAAATGACTTCATCCAAATTGTAAAATCTCCTCAAACTCCACAAAAGTTAATTTACTGGCTTGAAATGTTGCATAAAGTCCTGGATTTCTAACTATAAAATTTGGCAAATTAGAATATAAACCACACCTACCTTCCATTCAAAGTGCTATACGAAAACGGTAAAATGTCTTTAAATTCTACAAAAATAATCTAATTACTTTAAATTATTTATTTGGCACAACGGAATAAAAACTCCGCCTACCTTCCATACAAAGTGACGTCATTAAAATAGAAAAACCTTTAAAAAGATCACAAAAGTTTATGTATTGACTTGATACTTCATACATAAGCTGTAATTAACCCTTGGCTGCTAGACCTCGCTCCAGAAAGATAGATACCACTGGGGAGCGAGCAGGGGAGCGAGCAGTGTGGCGTCGCTTGATCGCCACATCGCTCTCAAAACTAGAGTTTTTTGACTTACCAGATCTCTATTCTCTGTTCTGATGGCCTATTAAACCTAAACTTAAATACAGTAATCCCCGGTTAATCCGTTTTCATGAAATGCGTGATTTTTGGTTAAATTATCCGGGTAACGAATTAACCAATGCCCTCTTAATTCAGCCTTTTGCCGATTTAGAGAAATCCCGCTTAATTCGGCAACTTACCGAAAATAACAGAAGAATTAGGTCCCCATACACATAGTTCCATATCTTACGTATTTATACAGGATGTCCTGCGACTGCGTGCAACTATCCATATATTAAAAAAAAACGAAGCCTAAAAATTAAATAGAAAAATAGACAAAAAGCCTGGGATAGCGAACTACTACATGTAGCAGCTAAGGGTTAAATTAAATTAAACGTAACATTCTAAATGCTTAAATACTACCGTGGGTGGGGGGGAGGTATTTTAACTGCGACCCTGTTCTTTGATCGCGCATTTAACACTTCGATCCTTGTCAATTTATTTATGATTCTTTTTCATACAGTTTAAAGCTATTGATGACTTTTAATTAATTAGAAATCAAAACGTCTGTATTCCAGGTGTAAACATTCAAAGCAACTTTATCCCAAAGTTAAAAAGGTAAATATTATAAAATATATTTTGGTTGCATTTCAAGGTAACTATGATCAAGGTAAATTATAAAATCCATAAATCACGATAAATGCATACAGAAGCCCATATATTCAATATCCTTTTATTATTAACGTACGAACGAAAATGGCCATTTCAGCCCTTGAAAGGACTTTGACCGAACTTCTTATGATCAATTGTGTTGTGCGTGTTGTGAAATGTTTAAACACAAATTAACAAGAACTGGACCTACAAGTTGTATGCCGACTCCGAACGGCTTATGTTCTCAAGAAGCTTTTCATGGCAGTTTTTACTCTCGAGGTTTGCCATTGTCTGCAGAGAGGTGGCGGCCGAATAGAAAAATTAGCTCAATTGAAAAAACTTACTGTGTCAGGTGGGATTCGAGCCAGGGTTCTCTAGCGTATGGGCCACGTACTCTACCCACTGCGCCACGGCAGCCACACTCCTTTTATTATTATTTGTTTTAATTATTAAATCGACTGTCTTCTAGGTATTCACCTTCAAAACAACTTTATTCCAAAACTAGCTTAAACCCGCCGCTTCGCCGGGTTTTCAAAAAGTTTTCATTCAAAAATTGATAGTGGGTAGGCTTGATTTTTCGCTACCAAAACGATTTTTTATTGTTTAAGTAATACTACAAATTATTAACCTTAAGATTGTTATATCATCTGATAGGAAATCGAAAACCTAAATTTTGGATTTAATTTTTTTTACAACAAAAACAACTTTTATCCAATTTTTTGGCTTAAACTAAAAATTTTTGAAAATTTTTAAAAAAAATTTTTAAAAATATTAATACTTTGGTTTAGTAAAAATTTCAACTTATGTTTGAAGGATATTTTAACAAACAACATTTTTCAAAAAAAATTATTGAAATCCATTGCAAACTGACTGAAATATTTGCCTTCAAAGCTAATAGTGTGAATTTCAAGTCGTTTTTCTCTATTCTCAGCTTATAATTAATACTAAAAAGATCTGGTACTAAAATTTTTCACAGTTTTCAAACTACATACATGATTTTGGTATCAAATTGAAGGAAATTTAAAAGCGTTTATTGATTTTGTTCTCGTTTAACCGAAGTGCAATTTAATCCATAAGGGCCGAAAGAAAACCATAAAAAACAGACATTTTTAGACTTGAAGCAACATTTTGGTGAAAACTATGTATGCCATTGAGCAGAAATAAGTTATTATTGCATGCTAATTTTACTTTTTTTAAAAAACTGGCACTAAAACTTTTGAAATATCATGCAGTATTTAATGAAAATTCGAGACGCATATGTTTCCATATAGTAACATTGGTTGTTAATGGGTTAAAATAAAGTATCCTATTGCACTCTCTGCTGACCTATAAATATGTGTACAAAATTTTATAAAAATCTGAGTTGTCGTTTAAACGTGATGAGTGAACATAAAAAGTGGCTACAGATTTATTAATAGTATAGATTGTGTATTAAATATTATTATTACTATTTTAATTGTGCATATTAAATTAAAAGCAAGGTAATAAAAGTCATAACTCGCAATAATATACATATAAAACTATTCAAATGTAGTACTTTCCTTGTCATTAAATGTTTTTCGAATATCTTCAAATAGCTAAAAGTGAAATGCATTTCCTTTGATTCATTGGAAAACAACACAATCATTGCTGCCAACTTGGCACTAAACGTGCCAGATTCGGCTCTATTTTGCTTCAAATGGCACCTTACTTTTTTCATTTGGCACATGGTTAAAAAATGGCACTTTTTAAAAAGTTCTGTAATTTTCTAGCATACGTTTTCAAAATATATATTTACAAATGTCAATACAAGTAAATGTAAATACATTTTTTAGCAATCCTTATTTTATAAATCCTTTTCGTAAATAACAGAAGTTTTCGGAAAGTCCGAAAAGTCTTCAGAATCAATTTGAGCTGCAAGTAAAAATAGCTGAGTTTTAAAATCTGAAAGAATTTTAAACATATCAGAAATATTATTATCTTTTCCCTGCAGCTTCGTATTCAAAATGTTACAAATGTCTGTTAAAAACGCCATGCCTAAAATAAATTGATAATCTTTTAAATATTCTTTTTGGTTATTTCGATATTTTCAGCTTCTAAAAATTCAAATACTTCATTTCTAAGCTCAAACCATCTATTAATACTGTTACCTCGGCTTAACCAACGTACCTCAGTAAACATTAATAGATCGTGGTGAGAAGCATTTGAATTTTTTAGAAATGTCACAAATTTTCTATGAGTCAGTGAGTTATGGCCGCCCCTTATCCTATTAATTATCCGCTCATTAGCCTTCATGACCGGATGCTCGGATATAAATTTAGAAGCAAGAGCAGCCTGGTGTATTATACAATGCAAGGTATAAACCTCAATTTCATTTTTTCGCACCATCCGTACAAACTCCGGCTAATTTGTTAGAATCAACAACGGAAAGAAGTTTTTCGTTGACGACATCGAACAATAATTTGCCGGTTACATTGCCATAAAATGTTTCAACAGAATATATTGACTCGAAAGCATTGTAATCTGAATCAACGCATCGAATGCAGATTACCAGTAGACAAAGGTCATTAATATCGGTGCTCTCATCAATACAGAATGGAAAAATTCGCAATTTTTTAATTTTTCCCTTAATGCCGATTCCACAATAGCACCCAAATAAAGAGAACGCCGGGTTATACTATTGCGGGACAAAGGTAATTTTTCAATAAAATTAGTTTTATAATGAAGTTTTCCAAAAACTTTACTCAATATATTTTTGACAAATGGCCCATCTGAAAATGGCCTCCCCTTTTTTACAATATCTAAACTTATTAAGTTAGATAAACCCATTTTTAAATTCTCCTCCACCATATCTTCATCATTTTCTTTAGATTGATTTACCCATTCCTTCAACTTTTCAATAAAAATTTTCTTATAAATTTTAAATTGTTTTTCTTCCCCCTGGAAATAATTCATGTCTTTGTGAACATCTTCAAAATGTTTTTTAAAATTATATTTCTTGGTTTTTTTAAATGTCTTAGGACAAATAAGACAAATATAATAGCAATAATTTCAATTTATGTGTTCACTGACAGCAGTCTTGATGACGATTAAAATGTAAAATAAGACACAGAAGTTCTGCAAGTGTAGTTTGTCTCTCCCACTCAACATGCTGATTTCCTATTGGTTGATTGACGATCAAACAAAAGAGCGTAAGTATACGTGTGAGTTTAATTTGCTGATATCAGCCACTACTGGGCATCTTTGCTTTATACTAAGTTTGCACTGAGAGCTAAATGCACCTTTAACAAAATACGCATTAGTAATTTAGATTGCGTGGCCGTAAGCTGCTTGTAGGAGTAAAAGGGACAAATATATAAATTTTACATTAACTCTGTCCAGGAATAAATAGAAACAGTCAAATTATTTTCCAACAATGTCTTCAAAACGAGGATAGCATAAAAATAATGAAGTTATTTGATTTTGAGTGAAAAGGGCACCCCAAACGATACTACATGTCCATCCGACCTGTCATATCATCGCACATGTAGTATCGTTTGTGTCCAAAAAATCAAGTTGGATGGACATGTCCGATGAAAGACAAAAATTTTTGACTTTTCTGTAGGTCCATCTGACATGTAGTATCGTTCATGTGCGTGTCCATCCAACTTCGTGCATTTTCTCATTCGATTAAAATTTTTCAGCGAACACAACTCGCGCAAGAAATGACTTTTACATGAGAAATGTTGAATTTTAGAAAGAATTAAGAGAATTAAAGTTATTAAGAAGAAAAAACATAGAAAATAAATAGTAAAGAGTACAAAAATAATTGTTAAAATCAATGCATTCGTCATTTTTACGGTACAAAATATCTAACGCGCTCGATGTGCACTCTTTGAAAACTATAAAATAATGAAGTCCATCCGACATGTGCGACCATTTGGGTCCAACGAAAAAAAGTGCCGTTATTTTGTCTAACTACATGTCGGATGTCTTGCGATCTCTTTAACATCATCATGGAGGGAATCGTACGAAAGGCCGGTGTGCATCGTAATGGCACCATTTTCTACAAAGGCGTCCAGCTCCTTGCGTACGCTGATGATATTGATATTGTCGGCAAAACCAAGAGAGATGTTACCGCTGCTTTCGCCGCTATCGAAAAGGAATCAGCCAAAGTGGGTTTGACGATAAATGAGGGCAAAACAAAGTATATGCTGTCTACAAACAAGGGAGCTCGGCGTTTAGACTCCCACGTTTCACCCGGCAGCTATAACTTTGAAGTAGTCAATTAGTTCGTTTACCTTGGCACCGCCATTAATACCAAAAACGAAATCAGCCTGGAGATAAAGCGAAGAACAATAATTGCTAATAGGTGCTACTACGGGCTCAGTAAGCAACTAAGTTCCAGAGCCCTCTCTCGATCGACAAAACTAACACTCTACAAGACGCTCGTTCTACCTGTGCTGCTTTATGGCGCTGAAGCATGGGTAGTTTCGCTAACTGACGCAGCCGCTCTGGGGGTGTTCGAGAGAAAAGTTCTTCGCAAAATCTTCGGTCCTGTTCGAGTCGGAGATGACTATCGCATCCGAATGAACCACGAGCTGTTTGAGCTCTACGATGACATTGACGTAGTTCGGCGTATAACTGTGCAGCGACTACGCTGGCTGGGTCATGTCCATCGTATGAACGACGAAGCTCCAGCGAAAAAGGTGCTCGAGGCGAGGGTCGCTGGTCAACGACGACGAGGGAGACCATGCCTCCGATGGATGGACCAGGCTGAGGAAGCCCTAACCGCACTTGGTGTATCCGATTGGAGAAGGCGCTCGCAAGCAGAGGCGCCTGGCGAGAGCTGAGGAGGTCGGCTGAAACCCGGACACGGGTTGTTACGACCACCTAAGTAAGTAAGTAACATGTCGGATGGACATGTAGTATCGTTTGGGGTGCCCTAAAGTAACATAAAAAAATATCAAAAAACGCATTAACGGCAAAATGTTAAACGGCAAAGATAGGGCATTTTTTGATGCAGTTTAGGACTTTTTTAGAACTATTATTTGTTTTTTTAACAACCACACTAAAATTTATTTAAAAATTGTCAATAAAATTATCCTGACGATTCATTCAGTAGACCAAAGTTAATTTTTAGTCGATGACATCGACACCTTTTGTTTCTATTGAGATCGAGGCACCTTAATACATATACATAAATCATTTATAGAAAATTAGATGTCAAAGAAAATATTACTAGATTCTATTAAAATAGTTTTTTGAATTGCTTTTAATTGAAGAAAATTAACGTATTGTCTTTCAGGCAACTTTTGATAAAAACATTTCAAATTTAAAATTTATATTCTTGCAGATATCCTTTATACAGTCGCTCAACAATACCTTCAAAACCAGTTAAATATGCGATATACTTACTTAATCAGAATATCGCGCAGCTTTGCTATGACATCACTGGTATACGTGGTGATTTGCGTGCAACTATTGAGAATATTTTGAACATTTTTGCAAATTTAGCCGAAATTGATAAAAACCAAATGCTAGGCATACATTCACATTGTCTAACGTTGCCGAGTAATCGTGTTACATTGCAGAATGCAGACAGTCGCCAACAAATAATGGATAGCGTTTCAAATTCGCATTCTTCTGTTGACCTTAATAATGTTCCTGTGCCGAGTTTTTCACCAATGACACTGTTACCTAGCAGTATACCGATGCCCATTTCAGATCGAAGCTTAACGCAGCCAAGGTATATATTACTGATTATAATTTGACTTCCAATTTTTATATATTTTATAATAGGATTTCTCGTTCGGTTGGTTCCTATTCGGACTCTGAAAACGATTTTAAGGATATCATCGATCACTGCTACCGCAATTCTGATTCGAATATAACGAATCAAAGTTTTGCAAACTAATTATTTGTTTTTTTTATTTATGTAATAATAATAATTACAAAAATAATAATTATAATAATAATAAAATCAATTATATAACAATAAACGTACCTAGTTGTAACATCGATCGGAAATCGAATGTAAATATAGTAGTTTTAATATTTAAACAAATATTAAATGTACTTTGTTATCGTTTATATTGCTTCGCATTTTAATTTAAATTGAAGTATTTTAATTACTGTTGTTATGTGTAAACATTTTTTAAATTAAAGAACTGAAAATGTATTTAAAGTAAAAAGTTTCTTTGGCATTTTTTTGGTTTAATTATAGATCTCGACATATAATGAATAGCTATAAAATAAATTGATAAAAATAGAACAAAATAAAAAAAAAATTTAACATTCTACTAAATGTTTTGTTTTTGTGATCGATTATTTTTTTAAATGTCTTATTAGGTTCCGTGTTGATAAATATATAAAACCTTATATAAAACTTATATAAAACCTAGTGGCATACTAATTGAGGGCGCCGCATGTATGCGATAGAACCTATGTTCGAATCCCATCTGACTCAATTTTTTTTCAATTGAATTAATTTTTTTGTTCGGCCGTCATTTCTCTGCAGACAAATCTCAGAGAGTAAAAACTTCTTGAGAACATAAACCGTTTGGAGTCGTTATAAAGCTTGTAGGTCCAGTTCTTGATCATTTGCGTTGAAACATTTTACAACACGCACAAAACAATTGATCACAAGAAGATCAGTCAAAGTCCTTTCCAGGACACAAGGGCTGAAATGGCTATTTCGTTTTTTTTTATAATAATTATATAATCCCTCAGAGAGACATTTCTGATTAGTAATTGAATACAATTACAAATAATCAAATTATAATCACGATTCCTTGAGATTCCGAATATAATCCAAAAAGAATCAAAAGTAGTCAAAGAATAATAACGCTGTGCAACAATTTCAAATTTTCTTTTTGTATCGGAGAAACCCCTGTTTATTTCTTGTTTAAGAGCACTCCCAGAACATGACCTTATACTCCATTTTGTCGCAGAGGGTCTCAATTTCTTTAATTGGCGGATTCATTCTGCAGATTGTGGGGCAATTTCGAATTTTTGATTATAATTTAAAACAAGAAAGACAAACATAAAAAAGCTTGTAAAGGGGATACATATGCCCAATAAAAATATACGGAGAATAAGGAGATATTCCCAATATCATATGTATGCACCTACTCCTCTCATATTTATTTTTTTTACAAAATGTTCTTCTCGGTAGGAAATTAGTAATTTTAATAAGGAACACGATGGAGACTTTTAAGACCAAAGCTACTAAAAAATTCTACTCAGGATTAACATTTGGAATAAAAAAATGAGGAAAGTGGTGGATCAGGAGGAATTGGGAATGCCTCCATCTTATTTATTCTGCATATATTTTTATTAGGTAAAGAATCCTGCACACTTTATGTTTTTCTTTCTCTTTTTGAATTATTGAACAATTAAAAAAAATTCCGACCCTCTACGACAAAATGGAGTATGAGGTCATGTTCTGGGAGTGCTCCTCTACTGGAAATAAGCAGAGGTTTCTCCGATATATTTTATCAATCGCACAATGTAATTGGGTTTCTTCTAGAGTTTCTTTTTGATTTTAATGTTCTTCGATTTCAGATAATTCCCAGCGAGATACAGAGAACACCGCAAATCGTCTTTGTCGGAAAAGCTTTGTCACCGAGTTGCTATCAGTATTTTTTGCATAAAATAATTACAGAATGTTATTAAACTTACACTTTATAATATACAAAATGTTTCTATGAATTTGCTCTATCCAGAATTCTAAAAGAAATCGCAAGTGTTTTTCTTACGCTTAAGCCCTCACTCTCCTTAATATTGAATTAACAAGTCTGCATAACAAAATTTTTTTGGATCGGCAGGCTAGTGTATAGAACTATCAATCGATGGGTACGAGTTGAATTCCTACGACGGAACAAAGAAATATTTTAGATATATTAGTATTACATTTTCTTGTAATAGACGAGAGCAAAAAAGCGTTGATTCATAATATATGTTCAACTTTTCCCAAAATAATCATGTGTCTACTGTTATATGGTAGTGAGTATTTATTTCGCATGCGATTTTGCAATGCGAAGAACATACACACAGGAATGCAACGAAAGCTAGATGTCGCTAAGCTGCAATTACAACGGACTGCCGAAGCCTACTCCGCTCAAATCTCGGTTAAGCTCAACCAACCAACCTCTGGACCCGACGACGCCGGCGGACTTTGGACGCATATATTCCACTCCATGCGCGCTGCCGCTGAAGAATTCATTGGTTTCCGGCGCCCGCAACCTCGGAACCAATAGTACGTACTATGAGGAGTGTCGCATCGCGACAGCAGTAAGAAACGCCGCATACAGAAAAACGTTGCAGTCATCTGCAACGCGAACTGTGCGAGAAAACTATCGCGAAAATAGGAAGGAAGAAAGGCGCCTTTTCAGACGCAGGAAAAGCGTGAGCACGAGGGTCTCGATATGTACCAGGGCAAGAAGGATACACGAAATTTCTATCAACAGGTTAAGCGTCTAACCCAAGGTTTCAAGCCCGCAGCATCCACTTGCAGATATAAAAATGGAGATCTAGTTACAGATACGCGAGATTGTGGAGACAGCACTTCTCCAATTTACTTACTGGCGACGATTCCACCAGTACCGCCCATGGAGATCACAGCTCAGTGCCACCAATCAACGATGACGGAGTGAAAGTACCACCACCTGAGGATCAGTCTTATTTCCATTGCATATAAGGTTCTCTCAAGCATACTGTGTGAAAGATTAAAGTGGGTTTGACGATAAATGAGGTAAAACAAAGTATATGCTGTCTACAAACAAGGGAGTGTGGCATCTAGACTCCCACGTTTCATCCGGCAGCTATATCTTTGAAGTAGTCAAGGAGTTTGTATACCTTGGCACCGCCATTAATAACAACAACGAAGTCAGCCTGGAGATAAAGCGAGGAATAATAATTGCTAATAGGTGCTACTACGGGCTCAGTAAGCAACTAAGTTCCAGAGCCCTCTCTCGATCGACAAAACTAACACTCTACAAGACGCTCGTTCTACCTGTGCTGCTTTATGGCGCTGACGCATGGGTAGTTTCGCAAACTGACGTAGCTGCTCTGTTGGTGTTCGAGAGAAAAGTTCTTCCCAAAATCTTCGGTCCTGTTCTGTATTTAAATAGATCTTCGCCTCCGTTCTTTAACAGCTCAGCGGGTAAACCATCGGCTCCCGCTGTTGTTCTTAAGTTGTGTTATGGCTGTCAAGACTTCATTATAGTCGGGCAGCGGAGCTTCAACGCTGTTATCTAGTGTTGAGGTTTCCGGGATATCATCTCTATGAGTGGGATTGTTGTATAATCGCCATTCAGAAGACTAGATAAGTGTTCCCTCCATTACGCCAGTGTACTCTGGATATCTGTTTCGTTTTCATCCTTGCAGGAAGAGGCTCCGGTTCTAAAATCATCGGCCAGACGTCTTATATTTTCAAAGAATTTTCGGGATACATTCCTGTCGCCATACATCTCAATCTCTCGCACTCGCGCTTTTCTTCCTCTTTTTCCGCCTTTTCTGTGGTCACAAGGAATAATGACTATCATAAGAAACGATTTTTTAATTGTACTAGCTACGACCCTTTTTTCTAAAATATACATATGAACCGTAGCAAACGAAATATGTGCAGACATAAGTGGCAATCTATTCTGTGCAAAAAATGAATTTCTGCATCCTTCCAAAGAATGGCAATAAAGAAAATGCCAAATCGCCTTTTTACGATATTTTGAGTTTAGTCATTATTGCTTGTGTGGCGGCAGTGGCGACAGTGGCGCCTGGGTAGAGTGTCTGGCCCATACGCCAGAGAGCCCTGGTTCATTTCCCACTTGACACAGAAAGTTTTTTTCAATTGAATTAATTTTTCTGTTCGGCCGTCACCTCTCTGCAGACAATGGCAAACCTCGGAGAGTAAAAACTGCCATCAAAAGCTTCTTGAGAACATAAGCCGTTCGGAATCGACATAAAGTTCTCGATCATTTGTGTTCAAACATTTCACAACACGCACAACACAATTAATCAAACGAAACTCGGTCAAAGTCCTTTCAAGGGCTGAAATGGACATTTCGTTTTATTTTTCATTATTCCACAGACCACAGAATTTAAGCTACTCTTAATTTCAGTTTAGTTAAACAACGATTATGAAAAAACTCCTAAAAATTTATCGCTAGGAGTTATTTCAAAAAAGAAAACGAAATAATTTCCAAAACTAATGAAATAAGTCCCAACGGTTTTAGAAGTACTTCATTATGAAATCAGCGAAAATTCTTTGGGTGTTATTTAATTTTTTTCTTTCTCTGGACTTATTTTATTTGGGAGTTTGTTTGTTTTTGCACTACTCCTTGTTTTGCTTCTGGTTAGCTGTACAAGCGGTTGTATCATGTGTAATTTTCAACCGGAATCGAAAAAGGGAAGGTTTTTATGATTGCAGGAAAGACTTCACCTTTTAATTTTTTACACTAATAAATATTGACGGTTAACGAACAAGTTTGCATTAAAAATTTCCAATTTTTCTTTAGCTTTATCTTAAAAACCGGAAATTCATGCTTCTGATTCCGGGCAAAAAATTACTCATGATAGGCCTGAATATGTACCCCGCATAGAAGTTAAAGCATACAAAGCATTTAATCATCAAAAAAACTCGATAACTCAATAAAGTATAGAATAAATATTTTGCTGAATACATTTTGACACCTTTTCAATAGTATTCTATTCAAACCATATTCGGCAAAATCTAAGAAATGCCCTAGATGCGTTAAGTGCTTAAGTATCAAAGTAGGATGCATAATGCTACCAAATCATGTTAATACAAAATAAGTATATTTTCTTCTAAGAAAGAACACTGAAAAGTAAGTATTAGTAAGTAAAATATTTAAAAATAAGTATAAGTATAAATTTTTTCTAACAATATTAAACGTTTCTTAAAAAGACAAATTAAGACCTTGATAACCGCTTAATAAATATCAAAATCAACAAAAATCAAAGCAATGAGGTCAAAAAATAACTTAACAATATATCAATTTTATTTTTTTATCGAGTGTACTTCTCTACTTCGCTTTGGAAATCACACTTTCTCATTCACATTAAAGCTAGTTCGTGTCTTAAATCTTTTTACTTCTTGTTCAACTTTAAACGCTCATATCTTATAAACGCTACCACTTTTCAAAAATCTAAAAATTTTCGGCCAGCTTACCTACACCTAAAGGCTTTTCCAATGATATATCAAGTATTGCTGTAGCATTTGTAGATTTGTTGAAATAAGGGGGCCCTTACAGGAATAGATATATAGAAAGAAGAAAGATTTGCATTTCATATATATTTTTTATATATAAAATAGTTTAAAGAAAAACTAAAAATTTCAAAGTTATTTGTAAATAAAAAATATTACATTCATGTAAAGAGATCAAAGGAAAGTTTATATTTTTCGCGTATACCTACTTTCAAGGTAGTTAAATAAAAAAATTTATTTAAATTTATGCAGGGATTGAAGAAGTTTTTATTATTTGCCCTCACTGTCGCTGAGTTGAAGTGCTTCCTTAACAGTTTTTTTGCTTAAATTCGTATTTGTCTTGTCTGGAAATTTGGTTCAATAAGTCAAGCCTTGTCTTTAAAAACTTAAAAAATTCGTTGCAGCTGTATTCAATGTTACTTTTTCCAAATAAAATTGATTCAAGAGTCTGCATTTTTAACGCTTTTGCACATCCGATACCAATAGTGATGACTTCCAATGCTTCAAGCGATAAAAACGTTATTTTGTCCCCCACGCTCTCGAGAACCAAAATTTGTAGGGCAATTGTCTCCACAGAATCCGACAATTTTACTTTGAATCTCAGCGGCTCGGATGATTAGCGAAGAAACCACTTCAGGCGTTTCTCGCTTTTCCGATGAAAATTGAAGCATTTTCACCTTTACTCCAAGAGTTGGAATGAAGTAGCACACAACTGCCGGCATCATTTTGACGTTTCCATGGTTCAAGGCATCTATCGAAATCGCGACGGTAGCACAGCTTTGCCAAATCTTGTTTTAAATCGTCTTTAGCATAAGAAGCCAACACATTGGTCACGATGGCTTCACACTTTGTACGAACGCACTTAAAATCCTGGATTGCAAAACATTCTTGAAAAAGATTTGAAGCGCAATTAGTTGACAAAAAACTTTGATTTCACTTAACCACATGGTACGCCCAAACTCCCTCCATGGCAGCGGTTTCAGTCTTTTTTTGTAAAAAAATTTTTAAACGCTTCTTGTGTCTGCAAAGCTTTTTGATGTTTGTCTGTTTGTAGGTACATATTTATTGCCGCTTTTCCCATGTTGAATGTTGCTAATAGCAGCCAAGCAAACATCACTACCAGTTTTTCCTTATTGCTTTTAGAAAAGGATAGTTTTTCTCCATTTCTGCGTTGAAAACATTTTTTTCACGTAAGGCCACCCTTTTTCAAAACCTTTTGCTGCAATTAAATTCAACTCACAACGAAGCAAAGCAGATTCGATTCTATCATATAAGAGAATTTTACCCCCTGATCACACAAGACGCTTTTGACGCCACGCTGTTTATTAAATACAATATATAATTTTAAAACCTTCTCCAAAATATGTTTTTCAAACGATTAAATTAACAAAAAGTAAACATAAATAAGTATAATTCTTAAAAGTAAATATACTTGTAAGTATTGGGTTTTAGTAAGTAAATGAAGCTGAAAATAAGTATGATACTTACAAAGTAAGTATAGTTGGTAACATTAAGGATGCGCATTGAAAATCATCATCTGCTTCTTTGTACAATCTGTACTTCGGATGCGTACCTTGCCACTGGGTTGTTATAATCGATATTATTGTGCTGAATCGTTTTGGTGACCTAGAATAATGGTTGATGACCTTGATGATTGACATTAAGAAGCGTCTGCGCCTAGTTATTTTTATTATATACTCTCCATTTCGCATCAAGTGACTAAGACTCATCATCAAAGTCAATTTGACTAAAAAATAAGAACAATCTTCATTTTTTAATAATATAATATTTATTCTGAATTTCTTCAATACGAATTACTATTAAAAATGTATTTGCATTTTCATCTTTTTTTTTTTTTTTTTCTTAGTATTTATGTTTGTTTTAATTTCTTTTTTATATATATTATTTTAAATAATAAATTCTTATACTAACATTTTAAGACACTTTGTTTTGTTTAATTTATTTGTATTTGTTTTATGTTATTTAAACTATGCAAGATGTGTTTAGTTAAGTATAATAAAAAAAAATATTTAAATAATTTATACAAAGAACAAAATCAAATTTAAATAAGAGGAATTGCATAAAGTGCATAGCGAAGAGGGGCACGAATAGATCTACTATATAATATAAAACAATTTATTTTATTAACACAATTACAACTTACTTGCATTTAAATGTGTATAGCTATATATATATATATAACTATATATAACTATATATAGTTTTTTATATATATATATATAGTTATATTTATAGTTTTTTATATATATATGTGTGTGTGTTTGTTTGTTAATAGTAGGAATTACCTTTATTTGCAAAAATATAAATATATTTACAATTTCCGATTGAATTAATTTTTTGTTGTTTGTATTTTTTAATATTTTTTTTTTTTATGCAGACGATAACGCGTTAAACATACGAATTATTAAGTTGCAATAATATGTTACCATATTTTTATTGTTTTAACATTCTATTTATAATTTTACTTTATTTTCTATTTATTTGTTGCAGATATAAATGTTGTTTTACAAATTTTTAACTCTAAGTTTAAATTATATTTGCTTTAATCTATATTAAACTTATTTTTTAGCAAATATATATTTATATATATATATATACCTAAAGGGTCGAAAAAATAGTTTTACAAATAAAGAGCTTAAGCATTGGGAATTTCATCTTAAAAATAATTTAATTTTATTTATTTATATATATAAAAAAAACATATTTACAATATTGCAAGAATCCATGATATAAAGGAGTTTAGAATATATTTTTTATGTTGCGTATTTAGGTGTGGTGTTTGTGGGTGTGTGAAGTGGTTAGTGTAGATTATACTATTTACATACTGCCAATGTTTTATATCATGTGTTGATCGCTTTATTACTCTGAATTGAATTTTAAGCTTATCTTATTATCAATTAACTTATTAACAATACAATACATATATATGTTTATGCAAACTATTATCTACATATATAAATATTTTTATCAATTATTAAACGCTACATACTTATGGTTATGTAAAAAAATTAGTTCATGATAGAAATATACAAAATAGAAAATGCATTTAAAGCACAGAATACAATCGAAACGCACGTTCGTTTAAGTATGACTTTTTTTCTTTTTTAAAGTGTAAAAGTGTTTTGGTTTGAATATTGTTTCAATTTATAATTTATTGAGATTTGAAGACCCCGATCTAAAAAGTTTGTATATTAAATTCTTGCCAAGTCAGACACCGACATCCATTTCCTATTTAATTTCAAATTCATAAAAATATTTAAAAAATAAACCATCACAATGTTCAAATAACTGCTATATAATTTGAGTATAAATAAAACGTATTTTTCAAAGTATTTTGAAGAAAAGCACATTTTTTAACTCTAGTGCTCCTAGAGTTTTGATTAAAACTTTCACCCGATGAATGTAGAATGTCAAATTAATCTCTTGTCTGCTTATATTTGGAACACGTTCGAATACTGAAATTGCAATGATTTTTGATACACATCTTAAAAGCATTTAAAATCATTTTTATTTTTTATTCAATAATATTTCACAAGCTCCTACATTAGACACAATAGATATTTCGGGTTGACCTTTTGGATTACAATGCATGCTAATGCAAACTTCTCAGCCTAAAGAATTTAAAGAATGAAATCAAATAAATTCTAATCCAAACGGTGATATTTTAGCAAACTACTATTGTTCTTAACACTAAATTCAGCATCTGACTTAAAAAAATATTAATAAAATCGTTTTTTTGTTACCCTCTAAGAAAAACGGCACGTAAGCGTGGCGCAGGCGAAGTAATTTTCTCATATAAGACTACGAAAACGAACCGATTTTGCGATACGAAAACGTGCCGTATATGTAAAGTTTGGAATAAGAGAATTAGACAAAAAAAAAGAAGTAATTTGAATGTATTGGTGCTACAACGCCAAGGCGTTGCAAAAGCGTAACGTTTACAAAGAGTTTTACTTTGAAATAATTTCGTTTTATTTTTATATGAAAAAATATGCAAGTGTTAGTGAAATTGCGTTTCGTTTACGGCACGGTTTCATTTCGCAAAATGCGTTACGTTTATTTTTCTTAGAGGGTACCTAAACAGAAAAAAAAAACTAATTTAAAAGTCATGACATATGCTCATACTGCAGCAAGGGTTCCCAAAAATTTTTTCTTTAATTCTTTTAGACACAGAACTTATTTAAATTTGAAACTGTCTTCTGTTTTTTATTGCACTCAATATACTTTTTTTTTCATTTGTCGGGTGTATTTTCTTCAAAAGTGTATTTTTTTTTTATTTCTATAATATTATTTGTTTTTTGCATTTAAAATATTTGTGAGTATGTGTGCTTAAATAAATGTTTGCTTCAAACGTTGCAACACTTCATTGCTTTCATCTATGTATATTACGTAAGAAATATAAATAATAAATTTAAAATAATAAAAACTATTGAAACAGATTTACAATACCGTGACTATTCATATTTATAACATCTAATGATGTACTGCCAGCGGCATCAACTTGCTTCTCTTGCACCTGTTGTTCCTGCTGTTCAGCATCATCAATTTGCGGAAATGTATTGATTTTTTTGCTTGCACCAACATTTTTTATGGGATACTCCAGTGAATGCTGCTTATTGCCTTTAATGCCGTTGCTGTTATTGTCATATTCATTTGAATCGTCGCCAATTTGAACAACATTTAAGATGTCATCGATTTGTGTGTTTTGAGACATCAATTTGTTCCAACTGTTGCTTGTCTTTAATGTGCTCTGATTGGGATGACCTGCATTTATGTTGACGCCAATAAAATCATCGGTAGACAATTCAACATCATCGTTTTCACTAATTATGTTGGTGAGGCACAAATTGAATTCATCGAAATCCACAAAGTTAGTACAGTCCAAGCCCGCTGTGGGATCCATTTCGGGTAGTAAGAGATTTACCGCTTCCTCTGTTATATCCGTATCATACTCAAGTAAGTGTTCATGGTTCATTGATGTATCAACGGAGTGCGATATTATGTCATCAATGCCATCTTCCTCATTTTCCATTAACTTAATTGCAGCGTATGCTGTTGAAATTGATTCATCCTGCGTCTCGGCCAATAAGAAGCTTGCGTCATCGAGCTCTGCATTAACTTTGTCCTCGTCAAATGCTTCATTTTCATACGAGTCTGTAGCCGAGGCGCATGACATTGGTCACTTATAATCACGTGAACCTCTTCTCCGTCGTCCCTCAGTAAGTGATGCTTCGCCAATAACTGAAACATACAATAAAATATGTTGTAGTTTTTTAACAAATAAACTATTTAAACTGAAAATTATAATTAAGCAAAAAAATTCTTGTGATAAAATGGTGATGAGACAGTAACCCCAATTTTTTGATTTGCCAATTTTTGTAAATCAGAAGGGATAAAAATGAAATATTCTCCAAAATATTAAGGCTTTACTGCAAGTTATCCATTAAAATAAAACCTTAACGAACAAAATATTTTATGAAACTTTTATTTGATAACTAGCTGGAATACCCGGCGCCGCCCGGGGGTGTGTAGCATTCAGGGCGAGTAAAATGTGAGTGGAACGTGATACGGAATTGTTTGCGATTTTAATTTTCAATTAATTTACAAACGTTGTTTAAAATGTTAAATGCTTTATCGAATTATGAATTTTAAACCTGAGATAATATATCCGAAATTTTTTTTTAGTAGGTTGTCACATGTGTCTATGACAAGGCTGCCAAATATCAGCATTGACATTTGGTAAAGTGACAGTGTTTTGTTTACAACTTCTTTCGTGTCTTCGATTTTTACGATGGAAGAAAAAATTGAGCAACGAGTTTGTATCAAATTTTGTGTGAAAAATGGTTTCAACTGCGCCGATACGCGTAAAGTGTTGGTGAAATGTTACGGTGACTCTGCTCTATCGTATCAGAAGGCAAACAAGTGGTTTAACCGATTTGTGAGTGGCCAAGACGAAGTAGAAGACGACCCTCGTACTGGGCGGCCATCGTGTTCGACTACCGAAGAAAACGTTGAAAAAATCAAAGAAATGTTGATCAAAAATCGCAAATTGACGATTAGAGAAAGAGCAGAGGACGGCGGCATTTCAATTGGATCCGTTCAGAACATTTTGAAGAATGAATTTGGCTTGAGACGTGTCGCTGCGAAGTTGGTACCGAAAGAACTCAATTTCAGAACCATTCTTTTTGAACAAGGTGGTATGATCGAACCAACTCGCCTCAATGCCAAATCTCAATATTAAAAATCAAATGTTGGCATCAAGATAGTGCAAAAAAGATAACGCCAAAAAAATTGCCTTGCGAAAATGAGCAGTTTTGAAGTTTCTTGCGATTGCTTAAGAGATTTGTACTACAACACACTCTGGTGTTCAAGATAGATTAGAATAGGCGCAGTTCGAATGAGTGGCTTAAGATTTTTCGAGGGTTTTTAAAATATTTGTACTACAGCGCCATCTGGTCTTTTAAACAGAACAAAATAGATAAATCATTTACATTCACCATACCCGAAAACCCCTGTTTACAAATTTTCATGCAAATCGGATGAGCAATTTCGAAAAAACCTACTGGTTCCATTAAAATCGACAGATTTCACGCAGAATTTGAAATATCAAATATTTTCACCTGCCACTATTTATGTATGCTAAATTATAGACTTTCAGTCAACCCAACTCGATTTAATGATTTCTATTTCGGGCACAACTAAAAATCCCCAAGCAAATCAAACGCTTCGTTCTTAAGATATGCAATGAGTAACACATTTCACGGCTTTGTTTTATATACAGGGTGTCCCGCAATTGAGTGCAACTATTTACGGAGGTGAAAGTTTATGTCGAGCTGAGCAAAAAATCGTATGGGAGGGGGGGGGTCTATTTCCACATTCTTAAGAGCTACAGGGCTAAATAATATTTCACGACTTTGATTCACGTTATTGTTTCTAGCAGAAAAACTAACTTACAAAGAACTCATTGCAAAGGCAATTAAATTACCTTTCCAAAGGTTTATCAACAAACCCCACCGACTTAGCCGTTATCGAGCTGTGCTCGTGTGAAGATGAAATCAATCGGTTGAAACTACCAAATTTCAATTTTGAGTGCAAATTTCTCAGAATTTCGTGTAATAAATGAAATTTTTTTTTATGATAAATTTTGTAATTTTCAATTTTCTTTTCAATGACACCAAAAACGTAAACATATCTCAAAAAATTTAAAAGTTGGCTGTACTTAGAAAATTATACTTATTAGAAAACCATGATATTATCTGCTGCATAACTAATTGTAATGTTATAATTA
Source organism: Coremacera marginata (assembly GCA_914767935.1). Taxonomy (NCBI): domain Eukaryota; kingdom Metazoa; phylum Arthropoda; class Insecta; order Diptera; family Sciomyzidae; genus Coremacera; species Coremacera marginata. The sequence continues at coordinate 62,671,546 of OU612045.1, read as the reverse complement.
TTTTCTAATAAGTATAATTTTTTTAAAGATATGTTCATGCTTTTGATGTCATTAAAAAAAGAATTGAATAAATTACAAAATTGATTAAAAAAAAATTTCATTTATTACGCGAAATTTGCTCTTAAAGTTGCAAAATTTAGTAGTTTCAACCGATTTATTTCATCTGCACACAGCTCGACAACGGTTAAGTTGGTGGGGTTTGTTCATATAAGAGCTCCAACTAAAACACGTGTTTCGAACTACACGTGTACACGGAAGTTCGAACTCCGTCAAATTCGTTTTTGAAAACACGTACTCGAACTACACGTGAATATTAAACACGTACTACACGTGTAGTTGCAAAAGTACGTGTTCACGTGTACACGGGTTCACTCGTTGACGTTTAAAGCTATTTACGTTTTCACGATTTAGACGCATTCAAACCAATCCTCATAGGTTATTATTGTCATTGGCAAGATATTATATTATAATAGGTTTGACCAACTCCATATAGCTTTATTAGAACTTGTTGGCGCTTCATAGGCTTCAATGGCTGGCTATAAGATGAGCTTATCTTCGTTTCAAGCCTTTTGTGGTTTCTATGGAATCTTTTATATGGTATTCATAAGTAGGTGATATTATGGCCAATCGAGTTCTGGGACTTCTGAGGTTAAGAATGGGTCATGGTATCAATTATGGCTTAAATGGAGGAATTGAACAAGAAACATATGCTTTTATGGTCTTAGTCCTTATTATTGTTATCACTAAGATGCGTGAAAGTTGTACAACGTGAATGCTTACAAACGTAATCCGCGTATACGTGTTAACGTGTAGTACGTGTTTAACATTCACGTGTAGTTCGAGGAGCTCTAGTTTATATACCGTTGAAAAAGTGATTTCATTGCCTTTAAATGAGCTATAAAAATTAGTTTTTTGTAAGTTTGTTTTTCTGCTAGAAATAATAACGTGAATCAAAGTCGTCAAATATTATTTAACTCTGTAGCTCCTAAAAATGTAAAAATAGATCCCCGCCCCCCCTCCCATACGATTTTTTTGCTCAGCTCGACATAACCTTTCACCTCCGCAAATAGTTGCACTCAATTGCGGGACACCCTGTATATAAGATTTGTTACTGATGTGACAATGATAAGTCGATTCTACCTCTATGCATTAAAAGGTGAAATTAAATCGAATAACTCAATTTACCAAAAGTTTTTCTGTTTTTGTAAGGCATATTTCTTATTCTTATATTACTTTTACTTCTATTTTTATAATGAAGAACTAATTGCTAAGTGTTATGAAATAATATATATTCGTATATTAATATATCTGTTGAGGCGTTCATTGGTTGAAATGAAATTGTTGTAGACCTTAACTAGGATCGAGACATTCTATACATTTATTCCTGAAAGGGTTCCATTATTTTCAAATCTGCAAACGCTACAGCAACTTAGAAATACATAATGAGAAAGGTCTTGACCTTCAGGTAAGCCAAAAATGATTCGATTTTTGAAAAGTGTTACCTTTTAGCAGACATGAGCATTTAAAGTTCAAAAACTGATTTCCAAAGCGAAGTAGGTAAGAAGTACACCTGATTTTCGGTGGTTATCACTAATTTTTTATTTCAGCATCCAATTAGTGCTCATTGTCACTATCACGATACATCAGAGTATATATTTCTTTTCTTCTCTCACCAATAAAAGTTTACCAAAATTATTTCCATGTTGCAAGTATTAGAACTAATTTATAAATTAAATTTATCCGGTGTGCGTTGCTACACCCAGCAACTTTATTAGAACATTATAAGTATATTAAAAACTTTTATTAAACCTTTAGTTGGCACCACGCTCAATGGCCCAGTTTTCCAGTAGCAGGACATCAACAAATTGTAACTCCATTTTTGAGCTTCAATGTTCAATGACTTTCAATCAAAGCTATTCGATATCAACAATTTGGTTTGCATGGGCGGAACCCTTTGTCCAATGCCCGTCCCAATTTTCTATTAGAAGAACATCACCAAGTGGTAACTATATTATGAGTTTCAATGTTCTGACGTTTTGATTGACGGAAGTCACTCTTCCAGTGTATTCGATGTACGCACGATCCGTGGTGCTAACATAGACTCGGATCATTATCTTGTCGCAGCTAAGATCCGTACACGTCTGCGCGCAGCAAAGAATGCGCACAATCTTACACAGAGAAAGCTAAACGCCGACAAGGTGCAATCAAAACGGACAGCCGAAGTCTTCGTCACTCGACTCTCACTTCTGCTTCAAGAAAGCACTGCTCCGATCGACGATATATGAGCGCATTGGGCACACATCTCCTACTCTATGCGTGCGGCTGCTGAAGAGGTTATTGGCTACCACCGCCATTGCCGAAACCAGTGGCACGACCAAGAGTGTTGCGACGCCCCTGCGGAGAAAGGCGTCGCCTACAAAGCCATCCTGTAGTCGGTTGTAACGCGTGCTGCTAAGGAGCGATACAGAGAGAAGAGGAGGGACGAGAGACGTCTTTTCAGGAGGAAAAAGCGGAGGCAAAAAAGCGCGAGTGCGAAAGATATCCTACAAGGATGAAAACAGGAATCTAGAGACAGATGTCCAGAGAACACTGACGTTATGGAGGGAGCACTTCTCTAGTCTTCTGAATGGCGATGATTACAACACCCCGCCAATAGAAATGATATCCCGATGACAGCGTTGAAGTTCCGTTGCCCGACTACAATGAAGTCTAAACAGCCATAACTAGCCTTATAAACAAAGCCGCGGGAGCCGATTGTCTACCCGCTGAGCTGTTTAAGAACGGAGGCGAAGCTCTTGTATGCAGAATATGGTCGGAAGAATGCATTTCAAACGATCGGAACCCGAGTATACTCTGCCCAATCCACAAGAAAGGCGATCCCATTATTTGTGCCAACTACCGTAAGATAGGTCTGCTAAATATCGCATATAAGGACCTGTCGAGCGTATTGTGTGAAAGACTGAAGCTCATCGTAAACCAACTTATTGGACCTTATCCGTGTGGCTTCAGGCCTGGAAAATCTACCACCGACCAGATATTCACACTACGACAAATCTTGGAAAAGACCTTAGAGAAGCAAATCGACACCCACCATTTTTTTGTCGATTACAAAGCCGACTTCGACAGTCCAATAAGGAATCAACTATACTCCACCAGGTCTGAATTTGATATACCTGCAAAATTAATTTATATACGCTCAGGATGGCACTGAGCAACACCAGCAGCGCAGTTAAAATCGGGAAGGATCTCTCTCTCCCATTTATTACCAAACGAGATTTCAGACAAGGTGAATTCTTATCGTACGATTTTTTTTTAGTCTAATTATGGAGATCATTCGAGTGTTATGTTGCTAGCGTATGCTGATGATATTGATGTCATTGGCCATAATACGAAGTATCTAGTGTGAACAAACAAACAGTTCCAGTGTCTTGGCACTCACGTCACTGTTGACAACACCTAATTTGAAGTTGTGAAGGACTTCGTCTATCTGGGATCCAGCATTAACTCCACCAACGGTATCAGTAGGGAGGCAAACCGAAGGATAACTCTTGTCAACAGGTGGTACTTTGGGCTCAGTAGGCAATTGAGAGCAGAGCCCTCTCCCGACGAACAAAAGTCACGCTCTATAAGTCAATCATCATGCCCGTCCTGTTATATACAGCACAAACCTGGACGTTAAGCAGCTCCTAAGAAAAGACTTTGGGAGTTTTCGAGAAAAATATCCTTCGTAAGATCTACGGACCAATCTAAGTCAATGGCGAGTACCGAATACGATGGGACGATGAGCTGTATGAGTATACGCCGACATCGACATAGTAAAGCGCATAAAAATCGAGCGGCTTCGCTGGCTAGGTCATGTTGAGCGGATGCACCGTTGCTAGATATGGCAATATCTCGCCAAATTAGCGGTTTAAACAACCACTTTGGCGATATGGCGAAAAATTAGCGGTCTCTATATTTTTTGGCGGGATCTCCTTAAAAGAGTCACACAAAAAACCAAGATTTTTTCAGTCCTTAATTCTTAATTAGTAAGCAACTCCTTTGATAACTTGTACTGCTTGCGTCAATTGTTCCGTCTCTCATACTTTATTCCCAAGGCAACAGTTTAACCCTTAGCGGCCACACGGTGTAACTAGTTACCCCACGCTCAGAAAAAGTAAAATTAGAGGTCTAAAACCAAATAGCTTGCCAAATTAATATTTTTTCCAAATTTCTCTATTTTTATTGTTTTTTCAGAATCCTCAATATCTTCTCCAGGTGCCATAGAGTTAAATTGGTGACCAGCCAAAGTCCTTACATCCATTTTTACGTACGTTTCATCGTCCATAACACAGAAATTTTTGTATGCAAGTTTTTTCTCATACAGTTTTCGTGACAGAGAAATGCTTTTTGCTGCTTGTTTTTCGCTTCGTTTTGGTACTTTTTTCTTCTTATACGTCTTAATACCATTGCGACCCCTTCGGGCGCCCACTTCGCGGCTTATCTTGTACGGAGAGATGTTACTTAAATCTCAAAACGACTCTTCGTGCTGTATAGTAAGATGCTCCAGATAGTTTTGCTAGCTTTTTATAAGTAACTGTGGGATGTTGAGTCAAAATATTCAAAACTTTTTTGCGAAGCTCCTCGTTCGAGTTCATTTTCTCACAACTTACTTGACTGATAGTTACAACTGATTGCTGTTTAGAAATGACAGAGATTATTTAATATAAAACTTGAAAATCAAAGCTCATTCCATTACTAGAAAGATTATAAAAAAAAGTTTGAAAATTTGCAAAACTTTCTGTACCGGTTCTCATAATATTGCTTATTGAATAAATCTTCTGTACGTTCATTGTAGGATAACACGTGGGTCTTAAGTTATAAAAATGCAATGCATAAACTTAGTCCCATTTACATATATGATTAGTTTTGTCTCAAATGCCCATAAATAAAAAAAATTTACAATATACTTTGCAAACAATTTTTTGACCAAAGAAGTTCCGCGTCTACATGTGAGAAGTGAAATAGATTTTTTTCGGTTAATTACTGCGTGGTGGCTTTTTTTCATCTATTCTTCCCACGTACGAATATATACGTGTTCACGGGGATAGTATACTTTCTCTATGGAACAAACGATTACAATTATATTCCTGTACAGGTCGGGCGCTCGCGTATTCATTCAAACGCATGATATCTATATTTTTTCGAACATATTATTTTATGTATAAATACTAGTATTTATAAACTTGTATTTTTTATAAACTTATTTTTATGGTGATATACGCGGAGGCGCGTGCTGTGCTACGGAAAGGACAAAAAAGGCGTGTTGGATGTTCGGCCTGTATAAGACTGGCTTGCGAGGAACATAGATAGGAACCAATAAAATATGGTTCAAAATAATTTTTTTTTTCCTGTCCGTAAATATGTATTAAGAAGCTAATAAAACACAAAAAAAAAAAAACAATTAGTAATTTTTTTCGATTTTTCCTCCAGTAATTTTGCAAAATAAATATACTTTTTGAATGATCGGCAGATACTGTTATTTTTAATGCTAGTGGTGTATGTCGTAAAATTCTAAAATGTTAGCTCTTAATATTGAAAAATAATGGAGTAATGAATTTTTTTTTTTCTTGAAAAAGAAATTTTTGTTGAATTACCACACATATGTTCAGTTTTTAGAACGCCATCTCTAAATTGACTGATAAAAATCATTAGAAATGTTGAGGAACTTTCTAACAAACAAGAAACAATCGATAAAAGTCTTAAAACACGCTATATGGCCTGGTTAAGATGTGGCCGCCAAGGGTTAAAATCCATCTTTTTCCAATCTTATCTTTCCAAAGTATTTCTATAGACGTTAGTAGTGCGTATAACAATGTTTGATTAACAATCCTTTCCATTGCTTCAAAAATGTTTAAACCTTAATTTTTAATTAAAAGATTTGGTTACGAAAGCATCCTTAACCAGTTTATTGAAGCACTGAGTAATGATTGTGCGTATCTACCAATTGATTCAAACCATTTCGGAATGAATTTTCAAATGAAATTTTAAATGTTAATATTTTAAGCTTGCTCCAACTACTGGTTGACATGACTCTTCGGTTGCCAAAAATCATTGAAGATTTTAGAAAATTTAAGGCTATGTGTCCTGACATTTTTGAGTTTTTGGGATCCGACAGTCCCCACAAGTAAATATGATTATCAGAGGAATAAACTGAATTTTTGATTGAAATTGATATTTTCATACCAACGTCCCAAAAAAATATTACTGATTTCTGGCAAACAACTTTTTCATAGAACTCACGAAAGTGGTAATAAAAATGCTTTTGGTACCAACTAATAATGCATGTGCAGGAAGAGTCTTTCAATTATGAAATCACAAAATCCAAACAAAGAAATGAGATGCAATTTAAGGCGGTCTTCTCATTGAGCAACTTTTTTTTTTTACTTTTTTTTTTGCATTTATTTATAGCTTGGGTAGTTGTGAATATGCCCCTAAAAGGATTTTTAGAAATTCGAAATACTTTAGAAGATACAGCCTTTTTTGTGAAGCAAGGTCTTCGTCAAAATGAGCTATAAAAAAATTACTTCAAACTTTAAACGCGTTTATCTCGAACCCACGTTTTTCGAACTGGCGGCCATGATATCTCCAGTTCAACTGAACCGATTTTCATGAAACAAAGTGGAATCGACGCAGAATTGTCACCATTCTCGGGTGAACCTCGACCATAATTTTAAAAAATTTTTTACTATTTTTTTTTTTTACACTAAACTACAAAAAAAAACCCGAAATTGAAATTTTTGTTTTGAATGGCCGCCATTTTGTCAAAAAAAAATCACAAAATTAAGCTTGAGGTTCACCCGAGAATTACATCTATACTGATTATAACCCCGTTTTTTTTTTCATTTCAGACGCTCCGGAGACCCGGAATCGTGGCCGCCGTGACGACACCTTTTTTTTTCACCACCAACTTTGAAGTCTCATTACTTTTTGAACAGCCCACGTATCGAGGCAAAAAAATTTTTTATTTACTTTGAACCTTTTGTAATACAATAAATAAAAAAGTTTTCAATTATTCTTTGCGTTTTCAAATAAGAATTTTTTTAAAAAAGGGTCCAAAAAACGGGTTTTGAATGAGAAGACCGCCTTAAGCTACTCACGGTTATCTTGATAATTTCAATTTATACGAACAATTTCAGTATGTGCTCGAAAGTTTTAAGCCTAAAAAGATATGCTAAAACGTTTTACCACTTAACCAAAAGCAGAGGATTCTGAACTTGAAGACAGTTAAGATTTGGAAGAATATAATGGCATGCTTATGTTACATTTTTATATTATTTTGAATGTATTTTATGTGAATTTTGTTTTCTAATTATTTACAAAAAAAAAAAAAAATGTTGCGGTTTCGTTTTAGAGAAAAGGCGGTCTGGCGTACTAAAAACCTGGCAACACTGAGCGGATGGAAGGTGACGCTCCAGCAAAGAAAATATTCCACTCGGTACCCAGCGGATTCGAATCAAGGAGAGGAAAACCTGGCGAAACTTGGAACTTCCAACTGACGCTAGCAAGCGCAAAATAGAAATGGCTGGCGCAAGTTCTTACACCAGGCCAAAACCGACTTACGGTTGTAAGCGCCACCTAAGAAAGTAACAGGTCACTAAAACAACAATTTTCTTTAAAGAGCAAACCAACGGCAGACTATACAGCTGTTTCGTTGGTCGCTACACCAACTCATCAGTAATATTTTGTGGCTTCTGCAGTCCATTAAATTTGAAAATCTAATAGACAAAACAAAGCTGAATTGCGGTTATGTGCGTTTCGATTTAAAAAGCAATGTTTTAAATTAAACAAACAGTTTAAAATGTTTTTCACAGTTTCAATTTCTTGGCCTCTGTATTTGAAGATTTAAAAGAGTTTGTGCCCCTGGATTAAAAATGGCAATTGTTTTCGGGGAAAACTGAAGTCGAACAATGAACACAATTTCTGATGGGTTTTGCAGACCAATATTTTCTCCTACCAATTGCCCAGATATTGCTTAACTCTTTCAGTCACGCAATTCAGTTCTTTCAGCTATCGTTATGACTTTATCAAAAGGGTAAAATCTCTTGCCATTCTCTATTTTCTCTTATCTTAACAAATTGAAATTTTGCATTTAGAATTTGACAAAATCGAATGAAAACTCCTTACTTCCCATACAAGTGATGATAATTTCGGTCAAGCAAGAGATAATTACATTGCAAAAGATTCAAGATTCAATAAAAAAAAAAAAAAATTACAAAAAATGAAATATGCTAATTAAAAAAAAAGTAGTCGGCGCAAGTCGTGGAAGCTGGTTCCATCTTGTTTAAAAAAAAAACAAAGAAAATTTTTATATAGCCAGTGTGTATAAATAAATCCCAAAATTTGAAAATAGAATTTCATTCATTCTATTTTCCAGTCTTGTAAATGACACGCCCCTTAATAAGAGTGCAGATTTGTTTTAAATCTACTTCCTTTAAATGTTAATATTTTGGAAAAATTAAAATTATTTATTTAAAAAAAAAATACACCTACCAGCGCTTCGTGTCTTTCGTCTAGCTTCGGCAACACTATCTGCTGCATGCGTTGCTCTCGATGTCGCCGAAGCTTTTTGTTCAGCAGCATGTGCTGCTGCAGCCGCTGCATTTCCGCGGCTATAAATTATTTTATTGGCTGCCGCACTGGCTCGAACACTACGTCTTGTGCCTATTTTTTCATCCGCTGGGCTACTAGAAGCGTTCAGACTAGTGTTGATAGCAGCGGTTGCTCCGCGAGTAGCATGCACAATGTTTGGAGCAGTTGTTGTTACATCCGTTTTTGTTGTGGTGATCAATGTCACTGTGCTGAAACTATTCGAATTCGAATGGTTTGTAAGAGTGTTGGTTGTTGTTGGTGTAGCTGTTATTGTTGCCGTTTCTGTTACTATTGGCTTAACCGTAGAATTAACCAAGATATTGTTGTTATTGTTATTGCTTGTAAGACTATTTTTTGTGCTTTTGGATGCATCAGTTAAAGTTGTCGGTGTTGCTATTATCGATGTTGTTGGTGTGATTGTGATTGAAGAAGTATTTGATGTTATCCCTATAACTGTACCTGTTGCACTAGGTGCATTGCTATGTACGGCTCCTTCATATAAAAAATATATACATTTTCAATGGTAAAAAAAATTATTGTGGGTACTTACTTTGCTGTTGATTCGTGTTCGTGCGACTATTTCTCAAGACTTTCTCATTTGCAGAAATTACAGCGGGTGCCGTTGATGCTATTGAGGTTGTGGAAGTGGTGTTGCTATCCAAATTTGCTGCTTTTGATACAACTGCTAATGTTGTAGTTGTTGTTGCTGTTGGTAGTGCTGCAACAGCCGTGGTTAAACTGGTGACAGCAGAAGTTGTCACTTTTGAATTTCGGACTTTGCCAGCAACTTCAATAAGGGGCTCATCGGAATCCGATGATTCTTCAAGCTTTGTGATGACAGGGACTTCAGCACCATTTCCTGAATGACTAACTGCAGCATTATCCGAAGCTGATTTTTTTGATGTATCTGCGCTGTTACTACTAATGCTACCACTACGTGAACGCTTCGCATCGTTCTCACTACCATTACTGCTGCCCTCAGATTCGTTACGCTTCCGCTTGTTGATCGCCGCTGCTGCTATTGCTGGAGTGATCAGTTTGGGACTTAAACTTACGCGCTCGTGAGTAGTAGCTCGTGTCGCTATCACATGTTTGTTCACAGCAGCTACTGTTGACGAAGTTGCATCGGGGTTGAGTGGATTCATTGCAGGACTTTGTTTGACTGAATCTATCATGGGACTCTCCATACGACTGCTTGCACGTGTGCGTATACGAGGTGTTTCCGTATCAGACTGCATTGGAATCTCGATTGATATCGGTGTCAGTACCACCGATTGCTGATTATCAATAACCTCCGTTGTCCCAGCAACAGCGTTAAGTACTTTTGATGCTGCACCTGCAGTGACTGCAGGTATTTTTTCTACCTTTACAAAAACTTGTTTGTGACTGATGTCGACAATTTTCGAACTGCTGTTGATGCTGCTCTTTTTGTCTGCAACAATGGCAGAAGATGCAATATAGGCGTCTGGTTTTTTTTCTTCTTTTATGCATTCAGCCTTGACTATGTTGTCAATGGAGGTTTCTATTTTTTTCTCATCAAGTTCAACGAAAATTTTTTCATCAACACTTTCTGGTACCACCGCCAGCTTGACATCAGCCTCGATTACTTCGGTAAGATTTTTAATGAGATCATCTGCATTCTTATACTCTACGACATGTGGGACATGCTCTCCATTGAGTCTTGTTATTGTAGATGTTGAGTCATTTGTCACTTTTATGTCACTTTCGGTGTCATCAGCAAAACTTTGCAATCCTTCCATTTTGGCTAAAGCCTTTTCGATTTCATCATCGGCAATGGATATAGCAGAACGATCATTTAACTTTGTTGTCAACGAACTATCAGCTACGTGCTTTAACTTAACCAAACTTGGTGCTGTGGACGATTCGCAACTTATATGTTTTTCTGTTGCGACCATTGTTGCAGGTTCAAGCACAGCAATCGCCGCTTTGGCCTTTTCAGATACAAGTTGTTGTCCTGGACTGCATGACAATGATAGCTGATTTGGACTTTTCTCAGACAAGGCATCCATTGATTCGATACCGCTGTCTTCTCCTGTGCCATTGTTGCCGTGTCCAGGTGTACCACTGCCACTGCTGGATGGGGAACTACGCAACACAGTCGCTACCGTTACTGTAGCTGTTGTCGAAGTAGCAGCTGTTGGCATAGCTGTAATCTCTGCAACTGATTTATTGTCTGAGGTTTGTTCGACTGAGGTTTTACTTACAATATTAACACGCTGAGGCTGGCAAGGAGTGGCAGCAGTAACTTTGTTACGCTCTATGTCCTTTCCAACAATATTTTCTGTTTTAGCAGCAACATATTTTGGCTGTATTTGTTGTAAATCAGCTGTAGTGCCTCGTTCCAAAATTGTTTCACCAACAAATAAGGTCTTCGTTGTCGTGGTTGTTGGTGTTGTTGTTGGTGTTGTTGTGGGTGTTGGTGTTGTTATTGATGTTGCTGTTGTTGTGGCTGTTACTGTTGTTGTGGCTGTTGGTGTTGTGGCTGTTGGTGTTGTTATTGATGTTGGTGTTGTCGGCGGTGTTGTTGGCATCTTATTCATCTGTTTGACAACCGTTAGGCCTGTTTGAGCTATTTGTTGCTGTTTCTGCAATTGCAGTTGTTGAACCGCTGCCAGGTAAGATGGTGGCTTTTGGTTCTTTGAGACTGGCTTGCCCACACTTACAACACCCACACCGGCAGGCATTTGCATCGTGGACGAGGTTGTCTTTAATGCAGTTTTAAGAATCAAATTGTTGACAACGCGATTTGCTGTATTGCTGCTATTGATATTTTTACCACTTATCAGCACAGTGTTGCCATGTGCCATCGAAGTTTTGGGGGCTGGCAGATGTTGAGGCAGTGTGCCAACATTGGTTGATCCAATAATTGATTGAATATTAAGATTGTTGCTGTGCTTGCTATCTGAAGCAGAAATAGCGCTTATTGTGAGTCCATTTCTACCGGCTAGAGATGGGGGAGGAGGTGGAAATGTCGCTGTGGTTGTTGCAGAAGATGTTACAGTTGTTGTTTTAAGCTTAACAGAGATATTATCACTCATTGCTGCAGTTTTTGGTTTACCATTATATGATGGTAGTGTTTTCTGTTGTTTGGATTCAAAGTCGTTCAGCACTAGTTGATTTTGTTCATCCTTAGTTCCTGATGTGACATAGGTTCGCTTTAGTTGCTTGGTCTTCGCTTCGGGCGATTGAACAGTGTCTTCACTGCCATTCAATGATTTTTTGCGGTCTTTGCGACTGTTTTTGATGACTATGGAATTTTTACCACCACGTAGACTTATGTGAAGCGGCGGTACTCGTGGCTCCTCTGTCACTGGTGATGCAGCAGGGGAAGCAGACTGCGGTGGGGTGAAATTGTTAAATGGGACATTTGATGAATTTTGCTGATGCAGCAGCGGAGGTTGTTTCTGATGCTGTTGTTGATATTGTTTTCTTTGCTGTTGAATTTGCTGATGTTGTTGTGCTTGTTGTTGCTGTTGCATTTGCTGCTGTTGTATTTGTTGTTGTTGTTGTTGTATTTGTAGTTGTTGTGGATTGAGTTGCTGTGAATTCAGTTGTTGTTGATTAAGTTGCTGCTGCTGAATTTTCTGCAGTGGTTTTTGTAGTTGTTGCGGCTGCGGTCTTTGTTGTTGCTGAAGTAGCTGTTGTTGTTGCTGCAGCTTTTGCTGTTGTTTTTGCTGCAGTTGTTGCTGTTGCATCTGTTGTTGTAGCTGAAGCTTCTGCTGAACCTGTTGTTGTGGTTGTTGTTGCGATTGTTGTTGTTGTTGCGGTTGATGTTGCAATTGTTGCTGTTGTTGTGGTTGTTGTTGCGGTTGATGTTGCAATTGTTGCTGTTGTTGCGGTTGATGTTGCAATTGTTGCTGTTGTTGCGGTTGATGTTGCAATTGTTGCTGTTGTTGCTGTGATTGTAGCTGTTGTTGCAGCTGTTGTTTTTGCTGCATTTGCTGTTGTAACTTTTGTTGTTGTTGTTGTTTTTGCTGTTGCTGCTGTTGAAATTGTTGTTGGAGCTGTTGCTGTTGTTGCTGCTGCTGTGTCTGTTGCTGCTGCGTCTGTTGCTGCTGCATCTGCTGCTGTTTTATTGCATTTGTTGCCAACATTTGTGCACTCAGCTGATAACTGTTCTGATTACCCTCGTTGGCGGCCGTTACAATATTTGCACCCATAGTAGATTCAACCATCTTTGGAGATTGCACAAAACTTACGTCTATTTTATAAGCTGGTGAAACGGGTTTAGACTTTTCCAGCTTCAGTCGTAATTTGATTTTTTCATTCGACGATGGTGTTTCCGCATTCGACGTCATCATGCTGGCACTTAAAGGTGCCGTTGTAGAACTTATAGATGCTCCGGCTGAACTTACAACAGCTGCTGTTACTACTGCTGCTGTTGTTGTTGGAACTGGCGCTGCTTTAGTTTTACTGCCCGCTTTTGCTCGTTCACGTTTTGGCTTTGGCGTTCCTCCTGCAGCTTCCTTTTTCTTTTCTCGCACACCTTGCTGCAGCTTTTGTCGCAGCAAATTTGGTTTTGCTCGTGCTTTTTTAGGAGTGTTAGTTGTACCAACCGCAACCAATGCCGGTGAGCTATTTGTTGAACTTGGTGACGCTACATTGGACCCTAAATCAATTTGAACAGGACCCTTAATATTGCACGTTGGATTAGTTCGACGTCCACCTGTTCCCGCTTTTTTACTTCGATTCGATTTATTGGAATTCTGTGAATCACGAGAACGATCGTTATCACTATTGATTCCACCAACACCATTATTTTGTTCCATCGAAAACACCTTGCTTGCACCTGCAGTGTTGAATGAGTTGGATGTTTCATCCTCCTCTGAAAACAGTGAGGGATTCGGCAATAGCAGATTTATGTTGCTATTGATGCCACTCAAGGCTGTTAATAATTGCTGTGTCTCTTGCTCGGCTTCCGTTTCGCTGTCATCACTTGGTATGGGCTCAAGTTCACCAGTAAGTGGATTGATTAAAAATTGGCGATTCGTTAACGAGGAGTTTGCCGATGACACGGAAGTTGATCGCAACAATGCGTTGTTGTCTCCGCTACCAAGATTGCGTTGCGTTTGTGATTGTTGGGAATATTGTTTAAATGCTGGTGCTGCATTTGATGTAAACTGCTGATGATATTGTTGTTGTGGTGTTTGCTGTTGTGATTGCTGTTGCGATTGTTGTTGTTGCTGTTGAGGCACTGGTATGATAGGCATTTGCTGATTTTGCAATTGGCGTTGTTGTTGCAGCATTTGGAGTTGTTGCTGGTGCTGCTGTTGCAGGTGCTGCTGCTGTTGTTGTTGTTGTTGTAACTGCTGTTGCTGGCGTTGTTGCAAAATCTCTTGTGTGAGTTGGATTTGTTGCTGCTGCATAAGCTGCTGCTGTTGCTGTTGTTGGAGCTGTTGTTGTTGTTGTTGTTGTTGTTGTTGTTGTTGTTGTTGTTGCTGCTGTTGCTGTTGTTGCACCATTTGCAGGATTTGTTGTTGTTGCTGTAAGCTAACTGCTGCTCCACCATCTGTGACCTGTTGTGGAGGCGACAGAAACTGTTGCTGTGACTGCAACTCCAACTGCATTTGATTTAAATTCAAATTTAAATTTAAATCCAGATTCGCATTTTCTACATCTGTGAGTTCATCTCCAAGTAACTCATTGTCTGCATTTACATCAACAACATCACCAACGTCCACGTCTACATCAACACCAACCTCCGATAGATTTTGCTCAATCAAATCTAGATCGAGATCTTTAGCATCTTGTAGCAGCGATTCCAATTCTTTCTTGTCATCAATGCTGAGCGTAGAATCAAGATCACAGCTCAATGTTGGCAACAGCGCATCCAAATCGGTTTTGGTGAGTTCTTCCAAGTCGGATAGCGTTATGAGTGGATCAACTAGCCCGGTAGCGCCAGATTGATCACCTAGTGGTGTACTGGTTGCAAGCGCCGAAGTGTTATCTTGACTACCAGCAGCTGCATCCGATAATAATTGCTGCTGGTTGCTCTGCTGATTGGTGATTTGCTGCTGTTGTAGATTGTATTGCATTTGATATCGCGTAAATTCTTGAAAGCTACTCTTTGTAGCCGAATCCATGGGTTTATTAAGTGAAGGCCACCGCGAAGCTGCAGCAGCTTGATTATAGTCAGGTGGAGGAGGAAGTGTTGCTAACGCACTGCTATTCGTTGCAACAAATGTAGATGGAGGTACATGAGGTGATGGTATTAGGTTTATGTTGGTGTTGTTGCTGTTGCTCAGCGGGGATGGTGAGGCTATTGGTTGGCGTAGCAATGCTTGTTGTTGTTGAAGGTGCTGCTGCTGCTGTTGCTGTTGTTGCTGAATAAGCAACTGTTGTTGCTGCATTTGAAGTTGTTGTTGCGTGAGGTGTGAGTGTGGAGATTGGCTGGATGTTGATGGCGATGGCGATTGCAACTGTTGTTGCTGCGACGCCATCAACGGACTATGCATGGAGTGTTGGCTAGAAGCGGGCGAATGAGCAGCAGGCGAATGTCCACCTCCAGCAACAAATGGCATTTGCTGAGACTGCTGCATGCCAATATGACGCGTTTGTTGTTGTTGTTGCAGACCAGGTCGAATTTGTCGCATTTGTTGCTGCATTAAAGGATTAACAACTTGTTGCGTCTGTATAAGTTGCTGTTGCTGAAATTGCTGTTGTTGTATGAAACGTTGTGGCTGCATACCCGCATTTGCTGCTGCTTGCAGCTGTTGGCGTTGCAACTGTTGTTGACGCAACAGAGCTGCTTGTTGTGGTGATAGTTGCTGCTGTTGTGCCTGAAACCTCAACTGTTGTTGAGTATACATATTGCCATTGCTCGGACTGAGCAATAATTGCTGTTGCATTTGTTGTTGTTGCACATTTCTCGATTGGTGCAAGTTGGCATTTGCTGTTGGCGAGGAAGGCACACCAAGAACATGCTCTGCTGCCTGTTGCTGGGACAAAATCATATCCGGTTGCATTGTTGGGGTCCTTATGGGAGAGTTCAACAGTTGCTGCTGCTGATGTTGATGCTGTATTTGACTGCCACCAGCTCCACTCGGACTCATGTTGGCCATGTTTGGTATATTTGGACTTTGTTGCATAATATGCGATTGCATTGATTGCTGTTGTGAAGGTGAATTAAGCGATTTAATTTGATTCGTCGCTGTCAAACCATCATTTTGCAACAGATTTACTAATAGCGGCGAAGAAATTGCTATGTTGTTAACTGATGTTGCTTGCGCTGTTCCAGCAACTGTACCGCGAACCGAAGGATTTTGTATGTAGTTCTGCACTGGTTGTTTTATGGCTTGAGATGAGGCGGGTAAGTTTGCTGTACTGTTGCCCAGGCCAGGATATGGAGGCGGAGGTGGTTGCAGGAATTGTGATTTTGTGGGCGTGGTCACAGTTGACATAATTTCTCCACTTTGAGGATTTTTTATCACTTTCAGCGCAACATTTGGCGGTGGACCCACACCACTCATGAGTTGGTGTTGCGGAGACTGCTGCGCATGCATTAATCCTGTACTGCTAATGGCAGCAACGCCTAGTCCCGCCGGCACAGGTGGAATCGTGTTCATGGCTATACCGCTACTGAGCGCATTTTCTCTGCCCTGCAATACACGAGCTTGCCGCATGCTTTCGAACGGAAACTCACGCACATTGCTACTGCCAGCAGGATTTAAAGGCAATGGAGGAACCGGCACTTTACCGTCCATGGGACACACTGTATTGGGTGACTTGAAAACGGATGGTACTGTTGCTGTTAAACTACTGTTGCCAACAAGTCCTTGCTGCTGTTTACAGAGCAATGTTGATTGATTGCTAATGCCTGATGTGGCAAGAACATTATTTCGCCTCTGCTGCTGCTGCTGCTGTTGTTGCTGCAACAAATGAGCCTCCCCACTAGCAACAGCAGCATTGGATGCCATCTGTGAGCGGTTCTGGTGCATCTGTTGCTGTTGTTGCTGCTGCTGCAGTTGCTGCCGGGCAAATGCACTTGTGGACGGCCCATCCATATCAATATCCATACTTGTGTTTGCTCCATAATTGATGCCACTACTGCCCGAACCCAACAATCGCGTTAGATCATTAAAACCACTATTGGAACCAACACCGGTGGAGGAGGACGTTCCAGCCGCCCCATGAGTTGAACCAGTAGAATTATCTATAAATATTTTATCGTTTCAACTAAGATTTGAAAAGAAAAATCTCTTATTTGTTTTACCTGTTTCACCAGTTCCAAGCACAACATCATGTCCGGCAATTTTCAAGGATATCACAGAGTCGCCTTCTACTTGTACGGCTTTTATGCCAAGGGCCCGCAATGCTGCGTTGCCCTCCGCTGCAAGTTGGCGTAACCGAATCGCCGCATCTCTCGGAATTGACAATGCTATCCGCACACTGTTCCCTTGTTCACTCTATTTAAGAGAAATAAATACGGTTATTGTATGAAATATAAATATGTTTTGTAAGCTAAAAATTCGATTTTAAATCTTTATCTAGTAATGACGTTATTTTAAATTATTAAAAGAAAAATTATTATAGTTCAAAATTACAATCATAACACATACATACATAGGTAACCTAATGATGACATGAAATCAAAATTTAAAATGGCGACAAAATTACACTGGTCTGAAATTAGATTATTCTTCAAATTATAATAATAATTATATCGACGTCCTGACTATAATCCTGTCTCAGTTTTACTGCATTAATAACATTTAATTTTTAAGATAAGTGACAAAATCTTCACCTTTGAACACATTGCAATGCTTGAAAACATTCCAATCAGGCGTCGCAAAAACCTCACAAGAGAAGAGAAAAAATACACTCCCCCACGCCAATATTACTCAATTGACAAACGATTCAATATTATTATTTATTTGAATGCTAAGCACATATGGCTTTATAGCCATTAAGGGGGTCCTCTGGTAATCCGATTTTTTCGATTTTTTTTTTTTCATATTTCTATTGCTCAGATACTCAAAAACATTTTCCCAAAAGGATTTTTCAAAATAGTTTAGGAGATACAGGCATTTTTGTGTAGGTATGTTTTCGTCAAAATAACGCATCAGCAAAGTTGTTTATTTGCCTGCAGTCATTAGTCGAAAATTCTGTGGAATTCTTCCAAAATATGTATTGATATTACAAAATATACACACACAGTATCAACCGATGCACTGGAGGTGAAACGCAAAATTGTAACGAATCGTTCAACTCGCTTTTGTGGACCTTTGCGCCGAAACATATCCACTGTGGTGCTACCACAGTCGAAATCGCAAATTTTCTGGCAACCTGCATTTTCAACGAAGGCTTCACAAGTATTTTAAAAATAATGTCAACAATGGGTATTGTCATCGGCCCACAAGCCGAGATGTATGCTGAATCTCGCGACGGAAAACGACTTCAACGCTCAGAGCTAAAAACGTACGCATCATCGAAAGAGGGTCGCACAGCCCGCAGAGCCCAAAAAGCCATGGAAAACTCGTTTTATGAGATGGAGGAAGGCACACTTTATGGGGCTGGAATTGCCGATTAATATTCGTAAGTATTGTATTAAAAAAATATGTGTTAATGTCATTTGTGTGCCTCAAAATTGAAGTCAAAACCTTAAACGCGTTTTTCTCGAAACCATGTTTTTCAAAACTTTGCGCACGATAACTCAAACAGTTTTTGACCGATTTTGATATATGAGGCATGAAACGACGCAGAATTTACGCCGCTATAGCCCCTACCTCAAACTTGCCGAAAAAATAATGTTTACTATTTTTTTTCTACACTAGACTACAAAAAAAAAGGTCGAAATTCGATTTTTCATTTTCAAAGTGGCGGCTCCCCCCCTAAAAAAATTTCGATTTTTGTTTCCGAGGTAGGGGCTATAGGGACATTCATTCTAAGTAACTGAATATTTTTTTTTTCAGACGATGTTTACACTTGGAATCGTGCGCAATTTGGACCCACCTTTTTTCCGGAGAACCTCGTTACCAGGCCGAGAACTTTCTGAACGGTCCATAAATTCACTTTTTCAAAATTTTGTATTTTTTTCAATAAATTAAGCTACCCAAATCAAAAAACGGAACTAAAATATCTTTACTCGTTCTCTTTCCACAATATTTTGAAAAAAGGCTAAAATTTGGCATAGATTACCAGAGGACCCCCTTAATATTAGACAAAATAAATATGATACAATTAATTTATGTACGATTAAATTTTGTAACAATGTAAAATTGTCAGGATTTCAGGTATATACAGTTGCAATCCGTTTAGCTTCTTAGTAGTAAATAGAATGAATTGATTAGAGCGGTGCTCCCATATGCCAGGTTAGACGGACGAGGTCGAGCTCATACATGTGCTAGGCAAGACAGACGAGGTCTTGCTCTGGATAATCAAAATATATCTATAGTGTGTATATCTATATAAATATGGATTAGAGCACAGCTCACACATGCAAAGCTAGTCGTACGGCGTCACAACGGCATATGCCACGCGAGACGGATGTGGTCTCGCTCTGGATAATCATATTAAACTACACAGCTAGATTGTATAAGTTGTTACCAAACATCACAGAAAAATATCAAGTATCCTTGGAAGCATGATCCTGATTAGTGGCGATACTGTAGATAATCTAAAATATTAAATTTAATTGAGTAAACGGATTCATTTATAGAAATTGCATCTGAAACAAAATTAAAGTCCCCACAAGCGCTTCTAAGTGGTTCGTTTTGCAAGTAATTAGTTCTACAAACGTTCATGTAAAGTAACTCAAAAGATCTTCTAGGTCGGAGAGGAATATTAAAGTAAATTTTGCTCAGTAAATATTGACTGTCTACTGTAAAAGTTTGAAAATCCAAGTAGCATTTAGCATAATTCTCCGATTATTTAAAGTATGAAGATTTAAAAGTTGCAGACGATATTCATAAGGTGGTACGTAATAGTTGAAATTGCAGTTAAGATGGCTTAATCAGAACAAAAGAAACTTTTTCTGAACTGATTCTATGTCGTCAATGTAACAACTATATCGAGGGCACCAAACAATTGAAGCATATTCTAAAATAGGTCGCATTAGAGAGGTGAATAAGGTTTTTGTTATATAAGGATCATTAAACTCTTTTGCCCATCGTTTAATAAAACTAAAAGTACTATTTACTCGATTTATAATTTTATTAATATGAATATGAAAGCGAAGTTTAGTATCCATAGTTACTTCAAGATCATGAAAGAAATCTAAAGACTCTAATGTATGGTCACAAATTTTATAAATACATGTGACAGGAGATTTTCGAGTGAAAGTCATGTGATTGCATTTCTTCATGTTAAGATTCATACGATTCACGTTGCACCAGCTATAAAGATGGTCTATGTCAGCTTGCAAGAGAACAGCATCATTAGCATTTTTGAAAGGAAGAAATAGTTTCACGTCGTCTGCGTACATTAAAATACTCGAATGCTTTATGACAGATGGCAAATCATTTATAAACAGTAAAAACAGAAGAGGCCCGAGGTGGCTTCCTTGAGGTACACCAGAAGTGACAGGAAACTCATGAGATTTCACAAGTTTAAAAGGAACACGTTGTGTTCTATTGCATAAATAAGATTCAATCCATCTTACAAGTGTTGTGGGAAATCTAGCAAGAGATAGCTTTAAGACTAAGAGTTTATGATTAAAATCAAAAGCTTTACTAAAATCTGTGCATATAACATCAGTCTGTAAACCTTTTCCAAAATTCTCAATGAATGAATGAAACGAATCCATGTTGGAGTGGAGACAATAAAGATTTAACACTATGTGATAATTGCGAAGTAATGATTGCCTCGAAAAGCTTCGGCAAAGCGCTTAATTTTGCAATTCCACGAGTTATCGAATAAAGACCTGTTACCAGGCTTGTGCAACAGAATAATAAAAGACGACTTCCAGGCAACTGGAAAATAGCAAGATTTTAATGAAGAAAAAAGCAAAGATATTGGAGTTGCTAATTCATCACAGCAAAATTTTAGTATACATGACGGTATACTGTCGGGACCACTTTTATATGACGTTTTAAGAGCTTTTAAGTATGATAAAACAGTGTTAGTATAAATTATTAGGAGACAAATATCCCCAGAGTGAACACTAAATAGATAACTTAGATTATCATAGGATAAAGATGAATAGGTCGCTTTGAAAAAGTCAGCGAAAAGATTACAAATGATATTCTCGATATATTCGTTTTGTGTTGACAAAGTTCCAGAATGAATTAGCATCAGATCAGGTTAGATATAAGAACCAAAATCTGTAATGCTATGAGTTTTTTTAAATTTTTTATAATGCATGGATTTTAAGTTTCTTAATTTTCTCAGTTCTTCAGTAAACCATACAGGACCAGATGCTAAACGGGCTTTTTTCTGTGGTACTGATGATAGAAAACAATCATTGAGAGTTCTATTAAAAGCAGAGACAGCCGAATCAAGGTTTTCTGGCGATGTTTGTGTATTAACGATATTTAGTACGGATGTCTAGTTAATATTAGATACATATATTGTTTTTTAACAAAGCATAATTGGTTTTTTTAAAAATTAACTCAGCAGGAGGTTGAGCAATACGATTCCTTACAGATTGTTTAGGAAAATTAAGAGCAATTTCTAAAGTTGGATGGTATGGATCTTCAGGGAGCACGAGTAGGTCTGTCCTTGAAACTGAAATAATATTGCTGTCGTCAAAATATACAAGATCTAACAAACGGCTATTCTTGTTAAAGTGGCTGTTTAATTGAAAAAGTCCTTGACTTGAAAGCTCATTTAAAAATAAATTAGCAGATGAACATTCAGACGAAGGCAATAATATTGCAGGGTTTTCGGTGCAGCAGTTCCAAGCGACACTTGGAAGATTAAAGTCGCCCGTTATTATAATGTGATCATGAGGCTGAAGTTTTAAACACACTTTATTTATCGAAACCAAATGTTTCAAATATACCTCTACGTTGGAAACAGGAGGAATATATGAAATTGTTACATAAAGATTTAACGAACCATACTTTACAAGAACACAACATAATTCAATATCAGATGCCTCAGGAATTATTATTTCTTGTGAGAAATAAGAAGATTTAACGGCAATTAAGACTCTACCGCCATTAAAAGAATTACCAGCGATAGCGTTCTATCTTTGCAGCAAATATTGGAATTATTAGATAAAATTTTAGTATTTAGAGTGTTAGGCTTAAGCCAAGTTTCACTGAAAAAAATTATGTCAAAAAATAGGTTGTGGCTTAAAATATGTAAATATTTTAACTTTGTATTTAATCCTCGAACATTTTGGTATAAGATAAGAAATGCAAGGCAACAATCTAGTTTTTTTGTTTAGTAGTACGAACAGGTAAAGTAGCCAGTGAAGTTTTAGGTTGTGATCTAGGAATATATTCTTGGATCAACGTATTTTCAGGCCAAAAACCTTGATCTAATACCGTATTAAAGAGATCCCCAGGCAAATTTATTTTAAAAGAAGATACAGTGCGCTTATATGAAAACTTGAATTTGTAAACCGAAATATTCTTGTTCACATGATTCAATTTAGAGCTTATATGATGTAAAACGTCTTCTTCGGATGTATCAAGAGCAAAACGAGACACAAATATAGATCTAGAAGGCTGGACAACCACAAGTTCTTTACAAGACGGCAGAATAATGCTTTTTTTCAATATTTATTTTGGTATAGCACCAGTTAAAACCGAGCTCATAACGGAAGTTGAAGGAATAGTATTAGTAGCAGTACAGGCTTCAGCATAAGATTTTTCTTACCAGAATTACCCGGAGAATCATCACTTACGACTATAGTTGGTACTACTTCAGAAAACTCATCCGGATGTAAATTCAGATCAGCTGATGCAGCCTCATTGGTAGGGGCAATATATTCAGCATTTTGATCTTTATTTACAGACTCAGTTGATTGCGCTTTGGAAGAAGAGTTCAAAACAGGTGAAAGTGAAATTAAATTATTATAAACAGACGGAGGCATGGATATAGCACCAGGCTTAACAGATTTAGCAGAACTTCGAAGATTCATGGGTGGTCGTTTAGGCTTATGGGAAACAGAAGCTTCATCCATGATTTTAAATTTTTTGAACAAATCTTCAAAATCAGCCAATCTGGCTTGAGCCGCCACCAAGTCCTTAGACACCTCTAAGAAGCCTCTTCTAGATTGCCTTATAAGCTTTAAAATATCTACATCAGTAGATCTGCAGTCTGTACAAGACCAACGAAGTCCTTTACTTTCATTGAGTGCATCAATAATTCTCGCATTCAATGCTGCACACTTTACATGAAAAAAAGCATCACACAACCAGTTGCTAAAATTGTAGTACATTTTTAATGAAAGAAATAAAATTTACATTTTGATATCATGATATCCTTTTTCGTTAAATGTTGACACAGATCAAGACTTGTTCATCTCTCTTTAAAAGTTCACTTCAAATAAATTCCAAAAAACTAAATTAAACAATGATATATGTCAGTGGCATAGATATGGGAGAAGTCTGAGGGGGTGTGGGTCCGGAATTCGAATTATATATTTGAGAGATATATTGACAAGTATGGTAGATGAGTTCAATATTGTATTAAAATCAAAAAGTGTTTCTGATCCTTGCACGGAGCAAAAATTATGTTATGTGAATTGAATGAATAATCACGAAATTCCAGTATATCTCAAAAACTGAGACAGCTCAAAGCAAAAAGCGTTTGTTTGTGTGTTTTTTTTTTTGAGTTTACTCCTTTAGAATCGATTTTATATATTGCCCGCGGTATGAAAATTTTATGGCGAGTGAAATCGAGCGTTATCTAAAAAATCAAGCGCTACGCAGTCAGCGTTATACCAACAAAACACATACTCACAGCAGAGAAATACCAAGAAAGTACATACTCACAGCAGAGAGAGTTTGAATAAACTCGATTTTGCTCTCTACTCTTCTCTTTTTATGTTCAGCTAGTCACAGCACAAAAAAAAAAAAATGTGTGTTTGAATATGTGTACATTTGCAACGTAGCCGTTGCACATACGAGTAGTTTATGTTAAAGTGCGCTTGTATTATAATTGATAATAATATAAAAACTTGGTTAATTATAAATCCAAGAAGTTTTATTTCATTGAAATGAGTTAAATATTCGTCGAGTTATTTAAATTTCAAGCATTAATCTTTTAAAAACAGCACAAAATCGTTGTTATTCATGCTGCTTTGCCTAAACTAAGTTTTTCGCAAATAAGATCAAGCAAAACATAGTTATTTTAGTGTGGTGAAGTAGAAATACTTCAAATTGAATAAGTCGACGAATTTTCAACCGATTTCAATTAAATAAAACTTGCTGGATTTAGAATTAGCTAGAATTTTTATTGCTAAGCATAACGGGGCATTTAATACAGAATATGTCCACAAATTGATCTTAAATAGAAAAAATATGAAAAATTTAAGAAAATTTTTGATCATACTGATGACAGGATTGCGCTTAATACAATTTTTGAAAGAAGAAGTTAATTTAGATTTAGTTTCTGGAAGAACAATGGGAACGACTAGATAGGGTACAACCATTGATGCTATGTTTTTACGATTACCACGAACCTAATATTACAGTACTTAATAATGACGTTACTATTAATGAAATTCATCAATTTACCTCATAATGAACTTATGTAATAAATATATTTTAAAATTTAAAAAGTATACAATCTTTTTTACTAATACAAGAGATGCCTTTATTCACCCTCTTTACCTTTAATATACATCTCAAATTCCAAGGTAATCGATCAAGAGGAGTAAACTCCAGTCGCGCGTGGGAGCTAACAGGCACACTTCTTTTTTTTTTTGAGTCTCAGTTTTTATTATTTAAGTGATATTAAAATTTGGGTTTAAATCAACTTGAACAACCATTTCCTTGCAACAAAAACGTTTCCATCCAACAACAAAAAACCATATTAAGAGTTAATAAATAATACAATACAAAAATTTTCGGTTTCAGGGTTTCAAGCTGGACACAGCTGTTCGACAGTGTTATTGAAAATAACTGATGATATCAGGATAGAATATGACAAAAATTTCATAACATTGCTGTGTCTTTTTGATTTCTCGAAAGCCTTCGATTCTGTAAATCATGTTTTGCTTTGTCACAAGCTAATAGAATATTTTAATTTTGGTCAAAACGCAACTAGTTTAATTAGACATTATTTAGAGGGAAGAACGCAAAGAGTTAGGGTAGGCAACAATTTTTCGTTTTTCAAAAACATTAAAACTGGTGTCCCACAGGGATCTATCTTAGGCCCCCTCTTGTTTGCCATTTTTTTAAATGATATTTTTGAAGTATGTAAATATGCTTCTATTCATGCATATGCCGATGACATACAGCTATACCTGTCTCGCCTTGTTGGTCTTTTAGAAGACTTAAGTTTCAGACTTAACTCTGATTTATCATCAATTAATAATTGGGCTATTGCTAACGCACTTGTTATAAACCCATTAAAATCGAAAGTTATGGCAATTTCTAGAAATTGCACTAGTTTTGTGGCCATTCAACCACTGTTTATTGGATGTAACCAATTAGAAATTATTAAAAAAGTTAAAAACCTGGGTTTTATAATGAACTCGAAGCTAACTTGTACTGACCATATAAATAGTACTGTCGGAAAAATATATGGAACTCTTAGAAACTTACGACTCTCCTTTGCATATACGCCAGTTGAAACTCGTCGGAGACTTGTTGTGCAACTTATAATGCCAATTATATCTTTCGCTGAAACTGTTTATTGCCAACTTGACTCACAGTCATTACACAAACAATTAGTAGCGTTTAACAGTGCAGCAAGATATATCTATGGTATTCATCGTTATGATCATATTTCTGCTAAAAGTAAAGATATCTTAGGATGTGATTTAGTAAGCTATCTTAAAAATTCAAAACCTCATTTTCTTGCATAGACTTATGTATACTAAATGTCCTGAATATCTCTACGATAAACTTAACTTTTTTCAGTCCGTGAGGTGTATGAACTTTATTATTCCTAGGTATAATTATCTCAATAGTAGCAGGTACTTTTTTATTAGAACCATTGGAATTTGGAACTCTTTACCGATTAATGTTAAGCAAATCACTTCAAGGAGCAGCTTTAAAAGAGCAGTTTTTAAATATTTCGAGCCATCTAACTAAATCTCTTTATCTTTCCTTATTTTTCTTAACTAATTTTTATCATTTCTATCATTTATATCATTTTTGTTTTTCTATCTAATTTCCTCCAATCTTTATCTCAACTTATCTTACATTATATTATTTTACTTTTTTCAATTATTACCTACAGATATTTATTTTTTAATGATAATTTAATTCAACTTTGACTTAATTATATTTAGTTTAATAAAGCTTTGATTTTTAATTTTTTATTTTTTTTTTTTTAATACTGTAGTATTTTGATTAATCATTATCTTAAATCATCTTACATTGTTATTATATGTATTAAATCAAATTATTAATAATAATAATAATAATAATAATAATAATAATAATAATAATAATAATAATAATAACAATAATAATAATAATAATAATAATAATAATAATAATAATAATAATAATAATAATAATAATAATAATAATAATAATAATAATAATAATAATAATAATAATAATAATAATAATAATAATAATAATAATAATAATAATAATAATAATAATAATAATAATAATAATAATAATAATAATAATAATAATAATAATAATAATAATAATAATAATAATAATAATAATAATAACAATAATAATAATAATAATAATAATAATAATACAAATTTTATGAATTATAAACAATAATTAAAAGTTGTTACGGATTTAAATTGCAATTGTTTACCCAAAACTCCTCCAATTGTAAATTTTTTTCTAATTATCTAAATAAAATTTACTTAAACCCTAATTTATTTCCGTTTTAATATAAAAATTACACAAAAAAAAATTGTGACTTTGAATAGTGCTAGAAATTGAAGAGTTAAGTTTTCGCAAATTCTACTGAGAGCATCCGATTCAGAAATCATTTAACGACACTTCTCCGTCCTCCAACAATGCTTTCGCATTTATAGGTAGCATCCCCTGAATATTGATTAAGTCTAAAAAAATGTGCACAGTAGCCCGGGTAAATTTGTTAATTTGTAACATCAGATACTAAGTCAGCGACTCCATTATACTACCAGCACATGTATAGAACTTGTAAATTAACAAAAAACAGTTTTATGGGACCACCCTAGTGAAAAAAAATATTTTTCAATGCTAACATCATATATTAAGTCAGCGACTTCCTTATACTACCAACGCATGAATAAAACTTATAAATTAATAAAAAACAGTTTTATGGGACCACCCTAGTGAAAAAAAAAATATTTTTTCAATGCTAACATCAGATACTAAGTCAGCGACTCCCTTATACTACCAACACATGAATAAAACTTGTAAATTAACAAAAAACAGTTTTATGGGACCACCCTAGTGTTAAAAATATTTTGATTTTCTAACGTCAGATATTAACAGTGCACCGGTAAGCACATAAGCGTGCCCCGGCTAGCACACAGGCTGCTCTGTGCTGTGCACTGGTGCTGCGCTCCGACTTCAGCTCCGGCTTCGTGCTCGTTTGCGATAAAATTGTGCCGGGGCAAAAATAATTTCACACTGCACATGTGAACGTGCTATTTTGTTTGCCCCCAGCTCCGAATAAAGTGTGCTGGTGCTATTGAAAAAGCACCGGCACCGCAGTGCGGGCAAACTATTTTTGCTCAGCACATTTATTGGTGCTGTGCTGGGTGCAACTCATCAGCTCACTGGTTGGTGCAAGTGCTAAAATGTACGCACATGTGTGCTCCCGGTGCGGGCTTTCTTAACTCTGATATAAACTACTCGTATGAGCAACGGCCGCGTTGCAAATGCACACATATTTAAACACACAATTTTTTGTTCTGCTGTGGCTAGCTAAACATAAATTAGAAGAGTAGAGAGCAACATCGAGTTTATTGAAACTCTCTCTGATGTGAGTATGTATTTTGTTCGTATAACGCTGACTGCGTAACGCTTGATTTTTTAGATAACGCTCGATTTCACTCGGCATAAAGTTTTCATATCGCGGGCAATATATTAAATCGATTCTAAAGGAGTAAGCTCCAAAAAGTTTGTTGTTTGATAAAAGAGTGGAAATTCGTCAAGCAGCTGTGAAAAAAATAGTTCATATTAGAGAGAATTTGTGGAATCCAAACCAAGTTAGACCGTATAAAAACCAATTATAAATTTTAATTGCAAAGATTATTTCGATATGATTGATTTGAATGATGACATTTTATTTGGTTCTCCATTTATAGCAAATATTCCATACGAGCATTTGGTGCAGTACATTGGGTTTCCAGAGCCACCGTTTCTTGACCCCGATATAAACGAGCATATACAAGCCATATACAAGCGTTAAAATGACACGTTCAGCTTTAAAGTAGCGTTTCACGACGAGTTACCGACAAAAATCGCGAAGGAGTTATGTCATCGATATTAGAAAGTCGATGTAAAGTACCCAAAATGGAAAGTAAGAAAGATTTACAAAAGTTAAAACTTTATGCTATGATAAACTCAAATTTCCTTTTTTTATTGTATTTTAATTGCATAAAAATAAATTTTTAAAAATGTAAAATAACGATTTTTTGTTTTCCTTCAAATAGAAAAAAACCAAAAATTCTATTGTAGCGCCCTAGGGCGGTTGCCCTAGGAAAAATAAATAAATAAAATAGATCCCTCATCTAAAAAACCCCCATGACAAGTTTTTATAAAAAAATTAATAAGATTAATAATCTAATTTGTATGAGAATGTATTTTTTTCCGACTTGCAAACTTAAACGAATTTTCCGGCAATTTTCGATATTGACTTCAGACCAATGGTTTCTTGGGCAAAGTTTCTAAGAATTGCCCGTAGATTTCTTTTTTGCTATACTCTTTGTTGCCAAAAAATTTGACCTGGCCTAGTGCACAGTGTTATGTGGTGAAACTACAGTCACCAATTCTAACAAAAAAATTAATTTTAAAAAAAAGTATGTGTATATAGACCAAGATCGCGAAATTAAGCTTTTTTGTTTTCATTTGATGCTTTGAGTAGTATCCTTGTCCTCACAGCACAGACGACAGACAGACCGTACTGTTTTAATTGTTTGTTATTTATATTTTTTTATTCAAAAGTATTTAAAAGAAAAAATTATCAACAATCCCCAGTGCTCAGTGCTCGCATTGAAGGGAACAATGATCTCTTGTTTTCAAGGGAACAAAATATGAACAAGGCCGAAAGCAGGCGTTGAATTTATGCTTGATCATTTCATTTTCACGCGTTTTTGTGGAAAGAAAAATTTTGTTATTTCGTTTGGCATGCATTGTCTTAAGAGCTGAGGTCACAAGGTGATCGTTTGAATGGCGTTCAAAAGTTTTTGTTGCTTTCAATGGAAACTGTCAAAAACAGTGAGAGTGAGAGCGGATAAACACATTGTAGAGCGATAAAATTTAATTTTTTTAACGTAAGACTATTGACTAACCACCTTTAGCGTGTTAAGGCTATTTTTTTATATGAAGTTTTTGAGGTCTACCTCTCTCCACACTCATTCAAAGAGTAACAAAAACGTGTTTACGCTGTTTATTGATAAGAAAAACGTCCGTGGCGAAGCCACGGACCACTGTGGCCTGCGTAAATAGAAATGTATATTTGACATGCCATAGCGCATTCTTTCTTAGTTTTTCGACGTTTAAGCAAAGTTAGGCTGTGAATCATGATATTCTGCGTCACAAAACACTCAGATAATCAGGCATTCAAAAGAACACTTTTTTAAGGTTATTAAGGTTATTATTTTTTTCGGACCGCCGCCAGAACCAAAAGCAATCCACGCCACTCCTCAATGTAATTCACTCAATTTTTCCACTCGCTGGTTTTAAGGGGTAAACCAATTATCGAAGCGCTTTAATAACATAATCTTTAAAACGCCGTATTTTGAGTAGGAAGCAAGAGATAGGTTTTTTACGGGGGAAACCACGATATTTTCAAAAGCAAGCAAGATAGACCAACAATTTGGAAGTTGGTTGTTTCTAAGGAGGAAACCTATTATGGAGACGCTTTAAGGGCCCATTAGTTTTTAAGCGAAAAAAAACATTTAGATTTTTTTAAAGCGACTTTTGTTTTTGCCCTTTTCTTTCAACGTTATAATTATACAACTCTTGAAGTACATATTGTGAAATTTAACTGCGTGAATATAAGTTCATAAGTCCGACGCTAACTTATCAAAGACACAAGCCCATATTTCTTAAAAGTACGAAGTACGAAAACTACGAATAAACTTCTTTGATAAGCAAACACTTTGATATTGAAAACATTAAATTAAAAAGATTTATAAAAAATTAAAAAACTTACAAAAACTAAACAAAAAAAAAAATACAATATTGATTCCATAGTGTAAAAAACTTCGGATTAAGATCAGCAGAAATTTTTGAAAAAGTGGAGCACTAGACAGTAGCTAATTGTATGTTCATGGTAGTAAATTTAAATTAAAAAATCATAACACCTAAACGTACTGTTTTCATTATTTATTACTAATGGACAGGTAATGAATGCACCTTTTCAACGATTGGACGTTGGACAGATTAGAAAAAGATTTGAGTTGAGTGAATGTTGCAATGAATGCAGATAAGGCGAAGTACCTAGTGTCAAGAAACAAGCAGTACAAGAGTATTGAAAACCACTTCACTGTTATTAACATTTTCGAAACTGTTAACGACTTCGTATACCTAAGTCCACCATAATCTCAAACGATATCAAATGAAGGGCTGCCAATAGGTGTTATTTTGGACTAAGTAGGCAATTGATAAGCCGAACCTTCTCTTGAGGAACAAAACAAGTTCACGCTCTACAAGTCGCTCATCACACCCATTTTTCTACAAGGGTGGTAGAAACCTACCTGACGTCTAGATAGAGGCTATTGCTTCAAAAAATTACTATAGTAGAAAGTACTAACCTTTCTAAAGCTTAAGTTTCAAGTTTTAAGACGCTACATTGTTTAGTATTTGTTTGGCAACCATTATAAATGAACGCTCTCAGTGAATTATGTTGTGTGATACAATACTTTCATTTGAAAGGTCCAAGCCCATCAAAGCCGAACTAGATTCTACTCTGAGGGAGTCTGCTCTTTCGCTTACAACAGTAAAATATTGGTTGGCAGAGTTTAAACGAGATCGTACAAGCTGCCAAGACGAGCATTGCAGTGACCGACCAAATGAGGTGACTACGTCAGAAATGGTAAAGAAAATCCACAAAATGGTATTGGACGACCGTCGAATGAAAGTGCGCGAGCTAGCAGGCATGGTAGGCATTTCAAAAAGTGCTGTACATCGCACTTTAACCACCCATTTAAAAAATGGGTCGGTGATAAAAGATTTGCCAACAATGAAGAGGCTGCGGTTGATGGCTCAACGGTTCTCACTTTAAACAAGGTATCAAGCTATTGACATCGCTGGGAAAAGTGTGTCGAGCTGAAAGGAGACTACCACCCTCGTATGTGCAGCATAAACTTGAATGCTGAGCAGTTCTGATGAAAACACTTCTAGTCTAAGAGCTATGGAACAATTTTTTAACTAACCTGCTAGTACCTGCTAGCAAAGCTGAGTTTTTGTACATGTGCAATTTAGTGTTAATACAATAAGAAAATCATAGCCTGTCAGGGACGGCGCGGTTGCCATCGCCCTTTTTATTGAAGAAAGTGTAAAAAAGGGCCCAGACTAACATGTTCGCACAAAGCTACAATTTTAATATGTTTTAATTTTTTCATTATTATTTACGAAAAAAATCGCCTGGCAGTTTTTGGAAAGGCATAAATACCTGACAGGTCAGGTTTAAAATAATACGGAAAAAGCAGTAAATAAAATTTTGCGTGAAACGGAAACAATTTTTATGAATTAATTATATCTCATATTAAAGTAAATAAAAAAATGTGTTTTAATTTTTCTTTTTTTTTTTGTTAAAGAAAAAATTTTACAGTTTCTACAGAAAATATTCAAAACTTAAGACTTTGACCGAGTTTCTAAGCACATTTATGCAAAGCATCAGTGACTTTTTCACCAAAACTGCGCAACTAGATTATTGTTTTTAAGTAGTCTTTAGTTGCTCAGTTTTGGTCAATCTACTTAGCACCAATTATAAGAAGAAGTCACTGATGCTTTGCATAAACGCATTTATGAACTCAGTTTTTTTTTTTTTTAAAAAAAATATCTAAAATATAGTCATATCTAAAATATAAATAGTCATTAAATGAAAGCATTTATATAAATGTAATTTAGATAATTAACTAGTATTTCATACAGAAAAAATTTCAATAAAATTTATCAAACTAAACCGAAATATTGCAACCTATCAAATATTGCAAACTCTAGCAAATTTTGCAAACACTTTCCCTCAATGAGAACACTCATCGATACCTAATTTCAGATAAAGCTGCTTGTGTTTACATTTTTTTAGAATTCAGAATCTACTACAGAATACTGTAGATGCAGTATTCTCTGTAGATGGTATATATTTTAAATCGATGATTCGATACTTTA
Organism: Coremacera marginata; assembly: GCA_914767935.1. Lineage (NCBI taxonomy): Eukaryota > Metazoa > Arthropoda > Insecta > Diptera > Sciomyzidae > Coremacera > Coremacera marginata. The sequence goes on along the minus strand of OU612045.1, from coordinate 62,639,306 downwards.
ATCGAAGTTGTTGAGCACCAATATTGTCCCCATTCAAAGTTGTACCATTTTAAACGATCTTTTCAAATCCCAGTTCTTGAAACAAGCTTCGAAGGTATATGATTTCCTTCGTTGCTGCAGAAATAGCCATATATTCTGCTCCTGTGCTGCTTAGCGCTACCGTCGGTTTCTTTTTTGATTCAAAACTAATTGCTGCTCCAGCTAACATGAAAACAAATCCAGTATACGATTTTCGGTCATCAGAACTTCCAGCAAAACCTAAACCTGTTGATCTGTAATAGAGAGCAAAATCTATTGTATTAGACAATTACCTTAAAATATGTTTTGCTCCAACTAAGTGTTCTTGGTGTGGATTCTTGATAAATTGAGCCAACTTGCTGACGGAATGCAGAATGTCCGGTCGTGTACAAATACCGATGTACATTAATGACCCAACAATTGATTGATATTTTGTGAGCTTTAACAATCCTCACAGTTTTTTAACTGTATTCCAGGATCTAGAGGAGTACTGCATTTCTTGCAGTTCTTGCATCCTCCTTTTCGATAATTTCTAATGACCAGTGGATTCTTTTCTTTCCACTTCCATTCCCAGAAAATAATTAACTGGACCCAATGTCCACTATTTCCAATTTCGAAACTAATTCTTTTTTAACTTCATTCATTGACTCCAAACTTGAGCAAACCTGTAAAATATCGTCCACATAAACGATAATTATTATATACTCATCTGAAGAATTGTTCGTATAAGCGCAATGATCCACATTGCTTCGATTGAAACCAATCTCATTCAGAATTTTATCCAATTTCTCATTCCACTTACGTTCGGACTGTTTTCGACCATACAGCGACTTTTGTAACTTGCAAACTTTGTATATCTCTGATCTTTAAACCCTTCAGGCTGCTCCATATAGATGTCTGAATCAAGATCGCCATTCAAATATGCTGTCGTAACATCAAGTTGATGAACTAACATTTTGAACTCATCCTTTCGCCACCAACCTAGACTTGTATCTTTCAATTTTACCATTTTTGTCTCTTTTTATATTAAAAATCCACTTGCATTTCACTACTGAAACGTTTGGAGGTTTTTCAACTAAGATCCAAGTCTTCTTTGACATCAACGAATTAAATTCTGTCCTCATCGATTCAATCCAATTCGCTTGATCGCTCCTTTTCATTATTTCCAAAAGCGACTGAGGATTGTCAGGCTCAGCCTCCATAAAAGTACTTTATATTCTTCTTCGAGACCTTAGGACTTTATAGTTGTCATCCTCCCGTGTAGGTTCAGGTGAACTGTCATATCCAGATGATGAAACATCTGCTTCTGCCACACGGCTATTACTTCCCACTAAATAGGTTCCGCCAAATACCTGACACTCTTGCCCAATTTCTACACACTTAAATTTCTGTGTAAATATATTGTACTCATTCTCTGAGAGATTTTGCATTGACTCTTCTATAAACTTCACGTCTCGACTCTTGTGCATAGTCTTGGTCTGTTTTGTTAAACAGCCGATATGCTTTCGACTCGTCGCAATATCATGTAAATACGCATTCTACACCTCTATCTTGAAACTTTTACTTACCTGGACGTTTGTCCAGCATTATGGCTTTACACCCAAAAACTCTAAAATGTGATACCGTGGGCTTTACACCACTGAATTTTTCTACAAGAGTTTTTTCGTACAATGATTTGGAATAACATCGATTTTTTAGGTAGACTGCAGTGTCGTCTGCTTCTGCCTAAAGTCCTTCAGCCAATCCGGATTCAATTAACAAACAACGTGCCATTTTAACTACTGTTCTATTCGCACGTTCGGCTACACCATTTGTTGTAGCGTATACTCAACCGAAAACTGTCGCTTGATACCAAATTTGTCTAAGTTAATAGCAAATTCCGACGACAAATACTCACTACCATTGTCACTGCGGAGAATCTTCAACTTTTTCGATGTGTCTTTCAGCCATAGGTACGAGACTTTGAAATGTATTGAATACTTCTCCTTTATTTTTGAGAAAATAAACAAAGGTCATTCGTGAAAAATCGTCTATAAATAGAACGAAATATTTAGCGCCTCCATAGGACGGTACACGCATCGGGCCACATACATCCGAATGTACTAATTTAAGAACGTCCTTTCGTCGCAAACTTCCTGTTTTTGGAAACGGTTACGCACTTATTTTAGCCTTAAGGCACGTTTCGCAAGAAAAACTTGCTTGTACATTTTTTAAATGTATGCCTCTTACCTTCCTTACCTTTCCTTCGTTAATTTGTTAATTGATACATGTTTTGAGGGTTCAGATAACCAAATCGTTTGTGCCAAAGTAAAAAATCATTGTGTCTACGTAGGGTGCCTTTTATATTTCGGGATTTGGCAACCCTGGTGTTGCAATCTGTCAACTGAAAGCTCTATCGCAAAGTTTGACATTTGTTGGCTTATACGTACTCAGAACGTTTTGACATACGAGCGCTATTTGTGTTGTTTATAGTAACTTAAAAGATTCATCTCGGTCTAAAAATGGAATTAAATCGTGAACATTTTCGTGCGATTATTTTTTACAACTTTCGACGTGAAATAACACAGCAACAGTGCATGGATGAACTTAATTCAATTTTTGGCGATGAAGCTCCATCAAGGACCAGTGTTTATCGATGGTATGGTGAATTCAATCGTGGTCGTAGTTCACTCCAAGACGAATTTCGTGAAGGTCGTCCGAAATCAGCTGTTGTTCCGAAAACCATTGATGCTGTGCGCGAACTGATATTGCAAGATCGTCATGTTACCTATCGTGAGATTGAGGCAACCTTAGGCATAAGTGGGACCAGCATACATTCAATACTGCATAAACATTTGACTGTCAAAAAAATTTGTTCGCGTTGGATCCCACACAATTTGTCAATCGCTCAAAAAAAGGCTCGTGTCGATTGGTCGAAGGAAATGCTCAAAAAATACGATCGCGGTGCTTCGAAACACGTCTATGACATCGTGACAGGTGATGAATCGTGGATTTACGCGTATGAGCCCGAAAGTAAACAGCAGTCGACTGTATGGGTGTTTCAAGATGAGCCAAATCCAACAAAAGTTGTTCGCGCACGAAGCACTTCCAAGCAAATGGTCGCCTGTTTTTTCGGAAAATATGGACATGTCGCAACCGTACCACTAGAACAACGCAGAACAGTCAACTCTGAGTGGTACACAACCATTTGTTTGCCAGTTGTCTTCCAAGAAATCAGGAAAACCAACCGCCGAAGACGGATCACTCTTCACCACGACAATGCGAGCTCTCACACATCGGCTCAAACAACTGCATTTTTGAGCACCCAAAACATCGATTTGATGGGTCATCCGCCGTATAGTCCTGACTTGGCACCGAATAACTTCTTTTTATTCCCAACCGTGAAGAATAAACTGCGTGGACAACGATTTTCGACGCCCGAAGAAGCGGTTGCGGCATTCAGAATGCATGTTTTGGAGATACCTCAATCAGAGTGGCAAAAGTGCTTCGACAATTGGTTCAAACGCATGCAAAAGTGTATAGATCTTAATGTAGAATATTTTGAAAAACAATAAAGTGATTTTCGATGATTAATATTTGTTTTTGTTCTCTAATCCCGAAATATAAAAGGCACCCCTCGTACCTTGCTCTGACACATAAAAAGTTGAGCATCTTTTATGCCAGTAAGTATGTGCTCTCTTCATACTTAAGAAAATCGTTGACAATGCTTTCTGGTCCTTATTATTCGAGTCAGCACATTCAATTTCAAAAGAGAGCATTTATGTATGAGAAAATTTACATATATATGATTGCCAAAAATTCGTTTTTGCTCTGATGTTTTCAAAAATGTCCAATCTATCGAATAAGATGTAAAATTTTAAAATAAACTTTTGCAAGTGATCACGTTCACACACATCACGGTTTTCTTAACTTTTTCTCATAATTTTTAGGTATTGAATCTACATTTTGCTTATTTCGCCGAAGTTATCGGTTTGAAAGATGCACACAAAATTCCTTCAATAATTTGTGAAAAGATTTTTTTAATAGACAAATGAATTCAAAAATTATTTACGTCAACTTCCGAGTAAAGCCGGGTATCCAATCCAGCTTGTACAATATATATATATTTCAGGGCTGATAATTTCGCTTACTTTTTCAGCGCTTTGTGCGTTTTATTGAAATTTATTCTAAGCCATGATATAATAATTGCAAGGTAAAAGTGACAGATCTTTTGTCAACCAACCATCTGTCAAAAACAGCAACGAAGAGAGAGAATAAAGAAACAAAAAAAAAAATGCTATAATACAATAATTATCAGCACACCAGCAAGGTCTTGAACATGGTGCGAAACAAAAACACATAAGTTATGTAGAAAAATGTGATTGCATCATTTTGTTGCTGCTATCTTGAGACACTTGCGTACTCTTGGTACATACTGCCAACACACCGTTTATATAGACCACTGGAGTATTTTCGGAGGAAGCTGGCGCTTCAATATACGCAAGACCAGTAGCGGCAACATGTTTAACAGCCACAATGTTTATTATGTTTGTCTTTCAATACAAAAATTTGCACTTTATTTTTACTTTTTGTTCTGTCTTCACATACACAGCTCATTTTGACATACGTTGGTCGACGCTCGTGAGAAAAATAGGTAGTTGTCACTGCTAACTTGTAATTATTATATCACGTTCTAAACCAAATAAAACTTAATACTTTAATTCTTGTAACAAAAATACAAGTTCTAAATAGCTAAAATTTTATTATATATTAGTGGAAAAAACCTCTTTTACATTTAACATTTGTATTTACTACTTTTACATAATAACTGCATTTCAAAATTTAGGGACAGCGTTAGTTCCGCACACCCAACTGCAGCGCTGCTCGGAAGAACTGTGTTGTATTGCATAAGCAGTTCCTTTATAAATTTAAATTTTTTTGTTTTCTCTTTATATAAGTTACTAGCTTATACCCTAAAAGAGGGCGTAGCTTTAGTGAAGCCATGCTTTTATAGTAAGTTGGTACCGAGTTTCATTGATGTGTGACTTATTTCGAAAGCTATACCGAAAATTTGGGGTGGTGAAAAAGTACCACGCCCCTCGTTCAACACCCATAAAATGTTACCAGTGGAACGGCATGTGTAAATTGTGGTTGATAATTCCATAACTGTTCGATATCGAAAATTTGAGGCGTATTTAAGGTGCCTTTTACGATCGGCACCAGACTTCACAGGAACGCTCTCAAGGCTTTGGTATATGGTATTGGCTAAGCGGTTTCGGAGTCTTTACGTGATATACACATATACCCCCATACGTATATACATTAAATCGCCTCACGCTCCTTAGAAAAAAAAGTTGTTCAGTCCGATTCTTCAAAATAATCCATGGCTTATGTTATGATGATCCCCGAAATATTTCGACTAAAAATATTGGCTGGTATGGTAGTTAAAAAAAAAATAAACGGTCAGAAATAAGAGTAATGAAAAAGCTCTTTTGCATCAAAAAATCTTAAATTTTTTCCATTGGACCAAAGATAATGCGGATTTTTATGGATTGTTTTAACTTTTTTCATATTATTTTCACCAAAATTCATATGAATTTTAACCCATACCACTTTTAATCAAATAAATTGTAAAATGTAAAAAATGTGTAGATTTTTTTGGAATTTCATTCCATTTAATTCTTCACTTTACACTATATTTTATAATCAAAAGATAATTTAATTGACAAAAAAAAAAAAAAATTGAATTTGAATTTTAGCGAAAATAATATAAAAAAAAGTTAAAAAATTAATGAAAATCCGTATTACCTCTGGTCCGACTGCAAAAATTAAAAATTTTGGTGCAGAGCCGCTCAGCCGCTGCACAGTTATACGCCGAACTGCGTCAATGTCTTCGTAGAGCTCATACAGCTCGTGGTTCATTCGGATGCGATAGTCATCGCCGATTCGAACAGGACCGAAGATTTTGCGAAGAACTTTTCTTTCGAACACCCCCAGAGCGGCTGCGTCAGTTTGTGAAACTACCCATGCCTCAGCGCCATAAAGCAGCACAGGTAGAACGAGCGTCTTGTAAAGTGTTGGTTTTGTCGATCGAGAGAGGGCTTTGGAACTTAGTTGCTTACTGAGCCCGTAGTAGCACCTATTAGCAATTATTGTTCTTCGCTTTATCTCCAGGCTGATTTCGTTTCTGGTATTAATGGCGGTGCCAAGGTAAACGAACTCCTTGACTACTTCAAAGTTATAGCTGCCGGATGAAACGTGTGAGTCTAAACGCCGCGCTCCCATGTTTGTACCCTCATTTATCGTCAAACCCACTTTGGCTGATTCCTTTTCGACAGCGGCGAAAGCAGCGGTAACATCTCTCTTGGTTCTGCCAACAATATCAATATCATCAGCATACGCAAGGAGCTGGACACCTTTATAGAAAATGGTGCCATTACGATGCACACCGGTCTTTCGTACGATCCCCTCCATGATGATGTTGAAGAGATCGCAAGACAGTGGATCGCCTTGCCTGAAACCTCTTTCAGTATTGAAGGTTTCGGAGAGGTCATTTCCTACCTTGACGGAGCTGCGTGTGTTGCTCAACGTCATTCTGCAAAGTCTAATCAACTTTGCAGGTATACCGAACTCAGACATTGTTGCGTATAGGCAATCCCTTCTCGGGCTATCGAACGCATCTTTAAAATCGACAAAGAGATGGTGTGTGTCAGTTTGATTTTCGTGGGTTTTCTCCAGGATTTGTCGTAGCGTGAAAATCTGGTCTATGGTGGACTTACCAGGTCGAAAGCCACACTGATAAGGTCCAATCAGTGTTTTTGTAATCGGCTTTAATCTTTCACACAGTACGCTTGAGAGAACCTTATGTGCGATGGAAATAATATTTATTTCCATCGAGTTCCATCTGACACAGAAAGTTTTTTCAATTGAATTAATTTGTCTGTTCGGCCGTCATCTCTATGCAGACAATGGCAAACCTCAGAGAGTAAAAACTGCCATGAAAAGCTTCTTGAGAACATAAGCCGTTCGGAGTCGGCATAAAACTTGTAGGTCCAGTTTTCGATCATTTATGTTCAAACATTTCACAACACTCACAACACAATTGATCATAAGAAGATCGGCCAAAGTCTTTTCAAGGGCTGAAATGGCCATTTCGTTTTTGTTTTTTTTTTAATATTTCAAACTATTCCAGCTATTCATCATAACTGAATAGCTTTTACTGATATGTGGGCGTTAAAAGTGGGCGTGACAACATTTAAATTTACATAGTGACTCCATTTGGATCCATAACACCTGCATACCAAGATTCATTATCAAAACTTGGACATCTCAGGAATTAAAATTATTTCTAAAAGGTGGGCGTAGATATAGTGTGACCACGCCCATTTTTTGTACAGTCACCGAAAGTAACCTTCTGATCAAAATTACCAAATTTTAGTGTTGTACGATTAAAACCGTCTGATATATAGCATTTTTTTGGTTTGTGGGCGATAGAGCCAATGTGGGTTGTATGGGAGGTACCACGCCCCCTTGTCCAATCAACACCAAACTTCACAGGAACACTCCCAGTTGCCCAATGTTGCTTCAGTATCCCTAAAAATTTTGGGATTGGTTTGGCCGTTTTGGAGTCTATACGTGATATACACACATACCCACATCCATACATCTATTTTTACCCTGTAGGAAAATCAACTAATTAAAAAGAGTTGATAAAGTAGTTTTTTGTCAACCACAACTAGTTGAAATTCTGACTTTTTTCCATAGAACAAACTAACATATTTTGTATGGTGATGTCCGCTATATAAGTCAATTGACTTTCGTCTGCATATACTTGCAACTACTTAGTTAAATTTAAATTATTTTTTTAATTACTTTAAAATAACCAATTGAAAACTATTTAATATTCCACTTACTGAAGATGAATTTAAAAGCATAAAAATTTTTAATTTCTCTGGTCGACACAAATAAATTCTGAAATATAAAATCTGAAAGCTAAATGTAAACAAAGTTAAAAGTGATCACAGTTTTTTAATGGAAAATTGTGAAATATCGTTCTTTGTGGTGTTTTAATTGATTTTAAAATAATTCAAAAGTGATTCGTGAAGTGAAGTACGCTGCGATGGTAGATATAATTTCATTATTCCTTTCTTCATTGGACTATTTCTACTTCCAAAAGGTGATAGTTCCAGAAGCTGGAGGAACTCTGCGCTTATATGTGAGCGTGCGTTTTTACTACAGAATTGATGAGGTGTTTGCTGAATGGTTAAGCAATGCATCAATTTCCGTAGAGAGTACAAATTGTGCAATGTTTGCTAAACACTACCAGTTAGTAATTTGAATATCTTAAATAATAAAGAATTTTTAACCGTTTCACAGTGTTTTGAGGCAGTTTATCAGTTTTAAAGTGTGTTGTTTACCACGTCTGTCTTGCAGTTCAATATCGTAAATAAAAAAAATGTCTTTTTGAAACAAAATGTTAGTGAAGCCTCAAGTTAATAATATTTGATGAAATAACATGGTTAAATATATATAAACTTGTAATCTAATAAAAATTTGCAAATAAAACATGTCAAAATCAGAGTAGTTGTCGCCTTAATATAATTCAAAGTAGTTTATCAATCACTTGTTTTTAAGTAGTATTTCAATTACTTCATGTATAATGCAATAAAAACTATTTAGAATTAAAGTGGATGCCGCCTTAATATAGTTCAAAGTAGTTCATATACTGTTTTATTTTAAATTAGTTTTTTAATTAGTTGTTTTTAAAAACAAGTTAGTTTGTTCCTATAGGGTATATATAGAAATAAGAAGAAGATAGATGGATAGATTCATTTGTTATTCTTTATAAATTTTTTATTTTAAATTAATAATGAATAAAAAATTAATAATGAAAAATAATAATGAGTAGTAGTCAGCAAATATAAAAGGGATGCAGGCGTTAGTATCTCAGCAATCAACTAAGTAATTCACGTAGAACATGAAAAGAATAGAAACAAGAACCGACCCTTGTGGTACACCACTATATACCGTTAGCACGTCTGAAGTAGTGTTATTATGGGAGACGAATTATTTCCCGATTTTAAGGTATGAAGAAACGAGCTCGCGCGCTGGTCTAGAAAATTTGAACTTAGTGCACAGTTTAGAAATCAATTACATTAGTCTACAAATTCAGGAAAATTTTTTATTCAGAGACCTGAAATACTTTTCTAGAAGTATTTTAAAGCCAAACTTAAATTTCTCTAAGACAAGTTTAAAAGCCAAGTTTCTCAATAAATTTATATGGAACCCCAAAGAAAATTTTGTTTGAAAAAAAAGCAAATTTTTTAGGTACTATGAGAAGTTTGCTTTTTTAACAACAAAATGTTCTTATAAATTGATTGAGCAAAATGGCTTTAAGACTTGTTTACATTTTTTTTAATTTTTTTCCTGACTCATATTGTTATTGGCATATTAATGAAGGAAATTAAATAAAACAATTATCAAATTAAAACATCTTTGAAAAATAGTTTAAAAGATTATGGAAAAGACGGTCAAAGTTAAAAATTTTTAACCAAAAACTTAAAATTTGAACTTTAGACTTTAAATATCTCAGAGAAGAAACATGACATACAAATAGTTAATACAATATTGAATAGCTTATTTAATTATCTGTCAGGAAACATTTAAGTTTCTAGAGTAGAAAAACTGTATCAAAGTCTAAAAAATGCAAATCACCCCGTATCTCAAAAATTCGACCTATTAGGGGAAAACTGCGTATAGACGTAGAATCAGCGTAAAAGCTCTTTTATAAAAGTATTTCAGGTCTCTGGATTAAAAACCTTGAAGACTAGTGTTATGGATGGTTAATGCAGTCAAATGCCTTCGATAAATAAAGGGATAATAGGACAGTTGGTTTATTTTGGTTAAAAAAGAGTCTAATAGAGTCCGTGAGACTCACTATCAGAGATGAGGTGTTGTGTCCCTTCCCTGTAGAAAAATCAACCAATTTAAAAGTAGTTAAAAAAGTAGTTTTTTGTCAACCACAACTAGTTGAAATTCTGACTTTTTCCCATAGAACGAACTAACATATTTTGTATGGTGATGTCCGCTAAATAAGCCAATTGACTTTCGTCTGCATATATTTTCAACTACTTGTTAAACTAGTTAAGTTTAAATTATTTTTTAACTACTTTAAAATAAATCAATTGAAAACTAGTTCATTTCCACTTACTGAAGATGAATTTAAAAGCATAAAAAAATTAAATAAAAAAGTCTTTTGAAAAAAAGTTTGAAAGAAAGTCTGTTTTGAAAAATATATACATAAATTCATTACGTGAATACATAACGCATCGTAAAAAATTAAATAAAAAAGTCTATTTAGAATTGAAGTGGATGCCGCCTTAATATTATTCAAAGTAGTTCATATACTAGTTTATTTTAAATTAGTTTTTTAATTAGTTGCTTTTAGTTAGTTTGTTCCTATAGGGTTACGAAAGCCAGATTGCCATCTGTGTACTAGTAAGTGACGGTTTGTATGATTAGACATTTATTTCAACATCATACGAAAAAATTAAGAGAGTATCACATAAAAAAAATATCTAATATATAAAAATCTCGTATGTTTGTGGCCGTACTCCTCCGAAACGGCTCGACCGATTTTAATAAAATTTTTTTTGTATGTTTGGTAGGTATGAGAATAAATTGTAAAGTACTTTTCAATTCAGTTATTCAGAATAAGTTATTATTCAGTTTTCAGTTATTAATAGAATAACTGTGGCAGTAAAAGTCACAGAACATTGAAATTCAGAATTGAGGTACCACTTGGTGATGTCCTTTTAATGAAAAACTTGGACGGGCCTTGGACAAGGGGTGTGGCTCCGCCCATACAAGCCAAATTATTAATATCGAATAGCTATGGAAGTAAAAGTCACAGAACATTGAAACTCAGAATTGAGTTACCACTTGGTGGTATCTTTGTTATTGAAAAATTGGACGGACATTGGACAAGAGGGTGTGACTTCGCCCAAATAAGCCAAATTTTTGATATCGAATAGCTTTGAAAGTAAAAGTCACAGAACAGTGAAACTAAAATGGAGTTACCACTTGGTTGTCTTTCTAATATATAACTTGGACAGGCATTGAACAAGAGGGTGTGGCTCCACCCTTATAAGGAAAATTTTTGATATCGAATCACTTTGGAAGTAAAAATCACAGAACATTCAAACTCAAAATGGAGTTTCTCACTCAACCCAAATTTTCTCAAATTTTATTTAAATAGAAAGTTCACAAAAAATGGGAGTGGTCGCACTATAGTTGCACAAACTTTTTTAGAAATCATTAAAATTGTACATGATTTGAAAGTAAGGCCCCTATTATGTATTACAACTCAACTAAGTTGACTGGATTCAACTCAATTTTTTTCGTATAACTTACATACATTTCAGTTACATACATTTCAGTTGAGGCATGTTATTTCTCTTCTCTTGAAAACTCTTGAAAAACTCTTGATCCAAGCGGCAATCACTGTAAGTACAATTGTGAACACTTAATAAATTACCATTAAACAAACAGAAACACAACAAAAGTTCGAATTAATTGGATAAGGGCGCAGCCTCCCCATACGCCCACTTTTAAGGGGACTAGCGCAGAGCGCAGCGAATCGTGCCGGGTTAAAGCTAGTATATCTATATAAATCAGACATGCTCAGCCAGTAGTAGCTCATATATTAGCAATTTTTTTCCATCAAGAGCTTTGTCTTTGCGCTTATGCGAAAGCCAAACCACGCATAAAAAACAGCAACACAATCTATAAAAAAAGCAAATAACAGCACACGCGTAAACAACAACAACAAATGCATGCAAATTATCTGTTGCTTGTGTGTTAGCGCACACAGGATTTGTTCTTGTTTTTTTTCTTTTGTTTTTTTTTTATTGCCAAAAGTTACGATGCGCAATATATTGTATTTGATTTTGTTTTTTAAAAATATTTTGCTCTTCTGTTAAATTTCGTGGGCTCCACTGATGTAGATCAAACATGCCCAAGTAGTTACCCGTATGGCTCGCTTGGACCTTCATACAAATTTTTTTCTATCTTAATTTTATATTATAAGCCCGAGCTTAAAATTTCTTGGGCCCCACTGATATAAATAAACAAGGGGGCGTGGCACCTCCCATTTAACACAAATTTGCGACATCGAATAGCTTTGAAATTATAGGCCGTTCAGCCTCGGTATTCGACTTAAATTTTTACGTGCCGTTCAACTGGTATTATTTTATAAGCGTTGGACGTGGGCGTGCCACTTTTCAGCATCCCAAATTTTCGATATAACTTTCGAATTATAAGTCACACATCAATGAAACTTGGTACGAACTTACTATTTAGTCGTGTCCTTCGACTGGTAAATTGAGCGAGCATTGGACAAAGGCCCATACAATTCAAATTTTTGATATCGAATACCTTTAGAACTAAACGTCGCATAACAATGAAACTCAGTATGGAGTTACTAATTGGGCTGATCTTTCTACTGGAAAACTGGACGGACATGATAAAACAGGGCTCAGCCCATACAAGTCATACATACTGGAACGGGCATTGAGAGTGGTGTCAAACTAAGGGTCTAATAAGTTTTTGAATATTTTTATTATGTTCCGATATAGTTGCTGGGTGTAGCAACATACACTGGGTATTGCTTGTTTTAAATAAAATATCGTAGTATAAAAATGGCTAAGTATTCAAAAAAGGTTATATGAAAAAATATAGTTTTATAAAGCAAATTCCAAATCAATAATTAATAACTGCTAAACGTATTAATGTGTTGGTTAATTAAATGTATGTCAATGCCGTAGTTCTTCTTTTATTGTTTAAGTCCTATTTTAGACATGCCGATATGACGACGATTTCTCTCACCGATTTTGTTATTTTTTCTTTTATGGCACTGTTTCGTCGATCATAGCTTGTAGACATGATGATTTTGACCGATCGATTTATCTTACTGTTTCACTCTTTGTTCATGTGAGCGAAAGAGTAAGAGCGATAAATCGTCGCAAAATCGCTGGTACGGCCGATGTGTTCGTTTCCGCTTTCATCTCTCCTCCCGATCCAACGAACAAAAAAATCGGTGAGTAAAATCGTCCCAATATCACCATGTCTAAAATGGATCTAAGTATAAAAGCACGTCCTACGTCGGGTTAGAAACATTTAAACTCGAACTGTAATTATGATTTTGCTATTATTACAGGGCTTTTACAACATCTACTGTCCTGAAAAATGTTCAGCCTGAAAGTATTACCATCGTCGTTCGGAGCGGCTCAAACATAACAATCACTCGTTTCCAAACGAATGTGTTGAAAGTCGTTTTAAGACTACCCGTGCAGAGGTTTAGTACCCACTTATCTTTTTAAAAGGTTGTTACATTTTGCAACGTTCGGTTCTTTTAATTCATTTAAAAATAGTGTTAATATTTGAATTTTTGATATAAATAATTGTGCATTTATTGTGCCACAGCTTTTGTTAAAATCCCTCCACTTTTTTGTTTTTAAAAATCTGCAAAAATTAACTATTCAACTGAATATTTAAAATATGCCGTTTTAAAAATTATTTTTTCCCCTTTTCAGAAAAATCCCTTTTTTATTTCAGAAAAACAACATCGGTTAATGTCATCACCTCATTTTGACATAATGTGCCCACAGCTGAACAGCTGTTTCAGCTCGATTAATACTACCTTCCCTTATTCTACCATGGCGCTGTGTGCATCACTTTATTTGGGTGTTTCTTTTATTAAGTTGTTTTGTGTGCATAAAAATTTTGAAAAATGGTAAACAATAGCGGAAATATAGTTGATCTTTTAGGATTAAAATTGATCACATTAGGAAATCAATACGCAGGAAAACATACCTATTTGAATGACCATCGGATGCAAATCATAAAAAAAACAATAGAATTGATGAAACTATGGCAGGAACTACACCTCTTTTTTCTCTTCAAAAAACTAACTTTGTTTCCAGTTAACTACTTTTCTTTATTTAATTGCCTACTAAAAAGCATACAAGTAAAATAATGCAACTGATTGATGCAGGTCTGGAGTTCAATCAAAATTATGACTGACGAGAGAAGATTTTGGAGTTCATTTTCGCTCTGAGATAAAGTTAATTTTTTTTTTACATAGGAAAGCAACAACAAATTTTGATTGATTCAATCATTTGACTGACGTATGAACACCTCCAAAGTGTTTCCGTACTTTTTCTAGCTAGAAGAACAAGTAAAAACCGCTCTCTCGAGCTCGAAAGTTGTTCGAAGTGTGCTCGAAGTGTGCTCGAAGTGTGCTAGAAGAAATTTGTTCCAGCTACACAATGTTGATTTATAAGGTTGTCGCAGGGCTGATAGCACTCTCTTCTCAGTACCCATAATTGTCAAAACCAGCCAATTTTGCGAATGACTATGAAAGAAAAACGGATAATAGAGAGCACTTACAGATTTTCTATGAGCTGTCAACTTCGATTTGACAATTATAGGTACTCGCTCTCTCCCTTGCGACAACCTTATAAATCAACCTTGCAGCTACATAAGAACAAGCATCAAGAAGAACAAGCTAATGTCAATTTGTCATTTGTTGTTTGCTTATGTTGTACAATAAAAAATAAATTTACATATTGTTAAATATCAAAAAATATCAATACATATAAATAAATATCAAGTTAAAATTGGTGCCGTTTGCGTTTGTAACAATTTAAAATTGACGCTGTTTACGTTTGATAGGCAATCAGCTGTTTTCGTGCTTGAAACTAGCTAGAAGTCGTTTCCGTACTTTGGCTATTACTATACTATTCTCCAATTTCATTTTACTCTCTCACATTGAACTTTACTCGACTTTTATGGCATAATTAGCCAAACAGATCAACGCCATGATACAATTATAATTCTGCCATGGATCAACGCAACACAGCCGTTTCTTTTGTCACATACAAATCTACCGAACGCGTTTTTGTGTATCTAATTAGCCGAACGCGACGTTGAAGTCTGTTGAATTTTGATTTGTACGTTACAAATTTCAGTATACAATGTGCTTTTTGTAAGGTTGCTAGCATCACACTTTGATTTTTAAGCTATTTTCTTGTTGGCTTTTATTTATTGCAGCAAAATTTTTCTTAATTATCTTAATTTAAATTTATATTTTATTAATAATTGAAATAGTTTTCCGAACGGTAGACGAATCATTTATTTAACACTTGCTGTGATTGCTATGTTGGTAGTATAATCAACAAAAGGTCTTAGTACGTTATGTTTAACTATGTTACGTCAAGTTTGCATAATTAGACCATTACTCGACAATGTGTACTGAAACATACCTAATGACTTTGCGAATGACGGTCTTTAAATACTTTAAAGTGAAGGGGTTGAACAGCGTCCTGTCATGATCATCTCTCGCAAAAGAAATAAATTGGACCGAAATAAATTTTTCTTGAACTTGTATTTTAATTAAATATTTGACTCTGATGAATGAAAATAAAAATTGCTGAAATTCAGCGATTGCTTTTCTGAAGATAAATAAGCAATAGCTTAAATGTTTTCATGTGTGTGTGTAAATTTTGCTTAAAGAACAGCATATACTTTAGATTTTATTCAAAAACCAATTGCAATACAAATTTTATTCATCTGCCTAATTGTGCGAATCCATATCTTAAATTTCGTACCATAAAAGTTGGAGACTATGCGATTTCAAAGTCAATTTGCCGCATTCGAATAAATAGTGATAAAAACTGATTTTCGCATTCGAATTTATCACTTTTGCATTCGAATTTATCACTTTCGCACACAAGTTTTGTTACTTTTCGCCATAAGTGGAACATCATCAGCGATACAAACAAAAAATTCGATTGAGACTTGATGGGCTTTATTATTATAATTTATTTTATATATATATATATATTATATATAATAAATTATAATATTAAGCATAATTATTATGTCCGATGATCAAACTAACAAGTGATAAGTGAAAATTTATAATTTAGATATCTTTTTTAAATTTTAATGCATCTCAGTTCAAAACACTTATTTCAACTCTGTACTGTGTCCACCATCCATTGAAATTTACACAAGGTAGACATCAAACTGATGGCATGGAAAATACAAAGTAAATACTTTTTCGTCAAAAGTGCTCTATTACTTTTGTGCGCTTAACCATAATATACTGTCTAAAGAAAGTAAGATAGCAAAAGATGGCATAGCAGTAAGATAGCATATTGGCTTAAGGAAATCCTTGGTTGTTTTCAATCAACTACCAAAACTTAAATGGAAATAAGAACTCAACATAGTTTAATTTCAGTAGATATAAATCTATAAATAAACAAGCTAAATATTTGTAATTTCTAATGTCGTTGCATGTCTTTTACAAAGCAAATTGCAAAATATTTATTACAAAACTAATTAAAAATAATAATTTCGTTAACAAGAACTATTTGCATAATTTCCCTTTTACATTAAATGTGGTTCGACTTCGGCATTAATGATGAACGAAGTAAAGATCGAAATGAAAAATACAAGTTTTTGACATTTCTGGTTTTTGTTTTTGCATTGCTTCCAGCTGTTTGGAACGATTACATTGAGTTCCAATAAATGCAAAAAAGGGACAGCTATAGTTATATTTAAGCATTGGAAATTATCGTATTAAATATGCATTTTTCACTTCACCCTTTTTTGCACTAAGCTGCACAGATATCTGTTAAATTTTTTTCTAATTAAGATGATGCGAACACACTTAAAAGTATTAGTTTAACGTTTTAAAAATTATTATTAAAATTTGTGGATACAACTGGGGAAAACTGGAAAATTGGAAGTTCAGCGTTTTTCTCTGGTTATCGATACCGCCGCCATTTTGGTGCGAGTTCTTGTACAAAAATCATGTTTGTATATTATGGGTGTGAGCGAGTGAGAAAGCTTAACCTGCTGTTCACTTAGCCTTGCCACCTTTTCAGATATTGCTTGCTAATGAGAGAAAAAAATATTTAAATTTCTCATTTTATACATACCGATATTGCGGCGATTTCTCATTTTCTTGTTTTCTTTCATTGCGTTGTTTCATCGTTCATAGTTTTGAGACACGGCAACTTCGATCGAGCGATTATTGCGTGCTGCTTTACTCTTCGTTAATGTAAGTGAGAGTTGTAGTTTGAACACTTTGACGACGGCTGCATCGAAAAGCTGTCAAATTAGGACCCCTTTTACATTGATCAAGACTTGAAGTCAAGTTTTTTTGACGTTCTCTTTTGAACTTGACGAAAGCTTTCACATTGGTCAAGACTTGAATTCAATTTCTTGTCTTCTTTCCTTGTTTTCTTAAAAAATAAAGCGAGATAGGTAGCAAGCAAACTGAAGCAAACTGAATTTTAATAAATTTGTTTTAGCTCCTTGTTCCACTTAATCGACATTTTTGGCTATAAATATATATTATTATTAAAAATATCCACCAAAACCTCATTAAATAACTCACACACAAATTTTACTGCAACTGAAGTCTAACAAACTCACATTGATATGCGAAAAATAAAAGAAAAAGTAATGTCAACAACGCGAAAATAACAAAAGGAACACGTAAAAATTGCCGGTACAGCTTCAAGTTTTTTTTCCCCTTCCGTCGCTTCCGATGTGCGGCGAATTGCCTACAAACTCTGAAACTTGACTTCAAGTCTTGATCAATGTAAAAGGGGTCTAGGAAAGATTATATATCGACGACAAAACGCTGCGGCATAAGAACAAATTCTCTCCATTATACATGATAAAAAAGTTTGACAGATGCGGCAAAGTAGTTGTCGCCGTCAATGTGTTCAAGCTAATAGTGCGAAAAATAGTCGCAGAATCTTCCGCTGGTTCGGAAGATTTTTATTTACGCTCCCCTCAGCTTCTGTGCCTAGGAACAGAAAACCGTTGAGAAATATTGTAATATTTGCTAGCCTAAAATTTAAGAATGCTTGAGTACTGCATTTTTTTATTCCTTTTTATTTGGAGTTTCTTCATCAAAAGAAAATTGTTTAACCAATTTATTAAAAAAATATTCCTCCATCCTGTTTTTCCTCTTTGCTTTCCTCATTAGCACAGAGCTGTTATTCGTCCCATTCTCCCAAGAACGGATAATCATTGGTAGAAACAGTCAAATTGAAAGCTCTTGGTATTTTGTGACATAGATTTGCAGAAAGGTAACTTTTTCTGTTGTCATAAACTAGACTTTTTTTATCATTATTGTCCAAAAACTGTCTAAGGACTTCCAAAATATTTTTTACGAAATCACTCTTAATTTTAAATCAACATACATGGGGAAAAAACTTAGCAATTTTCTCTTTTAACCTACCTTTTGAGCTATCATTTAAATTAAACAAAATTTGCAACAATTGCTGCTTGGGAAAATTTATTATGAACAAATACACAAAAACTATAAGCACGAGCTCATATCAGGGTATTATAATTTTGTATCCAAAAATAACTGTATAAAATACATCTTTAATCAACCAAAATAAAACTTATCCTGAGTTTAAGAAGACTTAACGTCTCTTTAAAATTTTTTTTTTTCATTCAGTTTTTAAACCGCTGTAAAAATATGGTGGCCATATTTCATAAAATTATCTACTCTGAATTGATAGTTGAATCTGAAATTATCTAAAAATTATGATTTGGATTATGAAATGTTTAAATCATAATTTTATTAATTTCAGTTCTTAGCATTCCATATAGTGAAATCGGATTAATAAACGGACGGAACTAGTTTACACAAAAATTTGTTTATGTGCTTTTTATAATGAAGTAGATATACAATAGCTTTCATGCCGTATGCTATTATTTCAGAGAAACATGAACTTATTGAATTATATGAGTTTTCGATGTTCACGTCATGCTTTTGCATTGACTTGAGTCGTTATAATACCAAACAGAAAACAATATTAATGATAAAGAATTGAATTATATGCAGGTTAAATTAATTTTAAATATACATGGAATTCATTTATATACATTTACTCAAAAATTAATTTAACTCAAAAAAACATTCCTTTGAGTGGCACTCATTTGATTAACTCACCTGTTTAAGTTGCATATCATCACACGACAATCACAAACGACAGAGGTTTAATTAGTAAATATTTGCAAAATTCTAACATTTAACAAATTTTATGGATGACGGAAATAAGTCATTTAATCAATTATTTGCAAGCAAAACGAATATAATTTCAAAGACTACAAATTTTTATGCCAAACACCGACTTTCCGTCTACGCATCCATAGATATTGGGTTGTATCCGTTTCAATGAGTTGTATGGCAACGCTGTTTATTTTTTATTAAACTTTTCCCGAAATTTGTTAATTTTAACACATTTTTTTCGTTCGTGTTTTCGAGTTTTTTTTTTTGTTTCTTTTAACTTGCTACTGGGAGTCTCGGCCTCAGGGTGACATCGACACACAGACGATGGCAATAAAGGGCGCGAGAGGAAATCTGCGGTTGAGTTGACGACTGTAACAACGATGTAGTTATATGCGGCGTCACTGTTTCTGCACGTTAATGTTTAACTCACGCGGAATTAAAAGTCCAGCGATTATTTAATTATTTATTGCTTAAAAACCCAAAAGCATTCTGTTCAAATCAAACACTTTCGCACACACATACTCCTGCTTTCTTTCTTTCTTTCGTTCAACACCACTTCATTTTCTTCTTCCCCTTCGTTTACGACTACACAACATTTCTCGAGGAGCACCACTCGGAACACAGGTCTTCCACGGATGTACCCGATTGCTTGATTAAGCAACTTTATAAATTTATTATTGTTTCTAAACACTAACTTAATGCCGTTGTGACAATTCCAACCACGAGATAAACATATTAAACAAAATAATTTATGATCATGTCCACCGAGTCAGTAGATGGCCACCGTCCACAAGTAAACCAAAAAAAGGTTCGTGCCACTGACGAAATTTTTTCTTCAATACATTTCAATTCGCTTTTTTCTTTGCATTATTTCAACCTTAAACAATATCTCATTCACTCAATTTATGTGCACACACGGCTGTTGGTAATTAATTTTTATGTTTTCAACAAAATTAATTCGTGAATTTTACGATTTTTATAAAAAAAATTTAAAAATTTATCATGAAGTAGAAATTTTTGACCACGAACAATAACAACCGCCATTTGCATTTGACTTCCACTTCGCGACTTGACGATTTGTACGTGCGAGCCAGAGTAATCCTAAGTGAAAGCGAGACAACGTTATACGCGACAGCAAGCAAAAGAAGAGCTAAACAAGTTCCTACTTAATGTACTTCCAGTGTTGTAGGCCATTTTTATACTGGTTTCCAGTGTAATTTATGTAAGTTTTCCATTGGTTAAATAATAATGGGACGTTTTGAGAAGTGTTCCATCAAAGACGTGTTTAATAACCAGACATACAAATAGTGTTCAATATTGCTTATTGTGATCTCATGCAATCTAATTTATAAGGTAAGGATTGCATTATATATTTCCGTTACTTAAGCCCAGATTATAATAGACGGATCGAAACGGAGTCTAATGTCATCATAGCGTGTTCAAACGCTGACAAACAGTGTAGTGGTTATAATAGCAACGGCAGAAGATTTTGTTATTTTCTCTAAAAATTTCTTATTCCACAACAAATTACATTAAATATACTTATTTTATTATTTTTAAGCATCAATTCAATCAAATTGTATCAAAAATCCAATAAACAAAACAAATACAGAATAAATCAAATTACAACAAATGTCAATAAACGGAACGTAGTGGAGAAATCAAACTTCTGTAGATCTCAACGTCACGTGCCGCTCCGTTCTGACATATTATAAACACTCACATAAAAAATGCATACAATAGATCGCAAAGTGACATCTCTCAACGTTCTATAACGTTCCCTTCCGCTTATTATAATCAGCCCTTTAGGACATTGCTTTTAAAGATGCTAAAATGTTACGCTACCAATGGCGTTTTCTTTTCTCGAACAAAATTCTGCATTTTGCATGTTTCTTTGAGAATTTTGCTATTTTTCGTTTTTTTCTTAAAACATAAATTTTACACTCAATGTAAACGGTTCAAAAATAATGACTGTTTTGTTCCAGCGGCGCAAGCACAAGCACTTAAACTTGGATTGCTCTGGATTAAACAATTAACCAACACAGTCACTTAAACCTGGATTGTTTGCGTAGAGAGAGTTAAAATAAGGCACTAAAATTTTTAGTTCAAAATAATTTACTAACTTTATTGTTTCCCTGTACCTGCTTAAATATAAAACATATTGCTTTGTTAAGCAAATTAAATAGTGACTAATTAACATTAACTTCAATAAATGACAAAACCTTAATTCATGACAAATATTGCTTATTTAGCATTGATAATGTAAAAAATTATAAATATAAAAAGTGCAAAGAATTCACAATATAAAAAGAAACAACAAACTTAATAATAATAAAAAGTAGGTCAGCAAGCGTGAGTTGCCCTGTGCTGTAGCTGCAATTTGTTTTGCCTATGTTGTTGTTGTACCATTATTAAAATATAGAGCAGCAAGCGCACATTGCCCTGTGTTGTGGCTGGCCTATGTTGTTGTTGTACTGTTATTGTACAGACTTAAATACTACACTTTGAATACACAAAAACTTCATATATAAGTAAAATATTTAACATTATTTTTGACATTTAATAAAAGTTTGAGCTCTGTGCAGAACACGTTAAGATTAACTTAAAAAATGTTTTCAAAACACGTCATTAAAAAATACTAGGTATCAAAATAATTTTTTTTTATTTCTATTTAATTATATCATTTCTATTACACCCTTACAGGTTACACCCTTACAGACTTAAAACTTAACATAATAATACAATATACTTCAATATTACTATTTTCAGTAATATGGTACAGTGTTGCATTGTTTATACTTTATAGTTTAATCATTAAGGGCCGCTTTCTCAATGTACGCTTAGTGTAGCCTTAACCAGAAGAAAACTAACCATACGATAGCTAACAAAACAATTTTGCTTTCACTATGTGCTGGTTAAGCAACCATCAGTTACATCACTAATTGTGAATTGTTCAATTGTGAATACCCAAAAACTGCATATAAGTTGTCATTTGCTTACTTTTTTTTTTGTGAAATTGTTTTTGTTTTGATTGTTAGTCAATATTTAAAAAGAAAAAAGCATCAGACTGTCTTAATTGAGTTGAAATGAAGAAAGTATTTGTCTTTCTTTGACAGAAGAGCACGCAGAGGAGTTATTCTGATAAGCAGATAACTGGAACTATTGAGTTAACCGGTTACTTGATCAGCACTTAGCCCACAGGTAAGTCTTGACCAGACATTGAGAAAGAGCTTTTTTACTAACCGCTGGTTAAAGTTCTGATTAGTGCTTAACCGGATATTGAGAAAGTATAAGTATATATATTGAGAGAGGAATAAATTCTTTGTTCGCATGGATCTCTGCGGAGCATAAAAATTTAGTTAGACGAGCAACTCAGAGGAATTAATTTTGTTGACGAGAAAAGCGTTTTCAAACATAACACTTTGAACTTTTCTACGCTGCTTAAGTTCAAGATTTGGCAGCGGGATTCATATGAATGCATATTCTCACTCGTGAAGACTCGTCGTAGCACGAATCTAGTGAAACGCTTTTGTACTTTTCGTATTCTGTTTATTGCTGTTTTGTAGAAGGGATACCAAAAATTATTGGCATACTCTAGAGATATTCTTACAAGAGAGATAAATATTGTTCTTAGTGTAAGTGGATCATTGAATTCTTTCGAGTTTCTTATAAGAAAGCCGAAGAGAGAAATAGTCTTGGAAATCATATAGTCGATATGCTCATCAAATGACAATTTTGTGTCTATTAGGACCCCTAAGTCTTTTATGACGTTTTCTCTAACAAAAAGGCAAATGTTATCGTAATTAAAAAAATATTGGATTTCTTTTCATAGCGAAATGGAAATAATATTCAATTGGATTTTCTTAAAATTCAAGTTGAATGAATTTGAAATTTCTCAAAATTAAACAAAAGGGCAGTCATCCTTTTTTTCGTGTAATTTTGACGTTTTCATTTTTTCAGGCATTAAATTTTTTGATAGTTAAAATAATTAATCACTATATAATGACTAACTAACTAATAACGACGATTCCACCAATGCCGCCCATGGAGAGCACAGTTCAGAGCTACCAATCAACAATGACGGAGTGGAAGTACCACCACCTAGCCATGAAGAGGTTCGAGTTGCTATCCAACGACTCAAAAACAACAAAGCAGCGGGTGCTGACGGCCTGTCAGCTGAATTGTTTAAAACCGGCGGCGATGAATTGATAAGGCACATGCATCAGCTCATCAGCAAAATATGGCTAGAAGAAAGCATGCCCGACGATTGGAATCTCAGCGTACTGTGCCCTATACTTAAGAAAGGAGACCCAACAATCTGCGCTAGTTATAGAGGTATCAGCCTTATTTATATCGCATATAAGGTTCTCTCAAGCGTACTGTGTGAAAGATTAAAGCCAATTACAAAAACACTGATTGGACCTTATCAGCGTGGCTTTCGACCTGGTAAGTCCACCATAGACCAGATTTTCCCGCTATGACAAATCCTGGAGAAAACCAACGAAAATCAAATTGACACACACCATCTCTTTGTCGATTTTAAAGCTGCGTTCGATAGCCCGAGAAGGGATGGCCTATACGCAACAATGTCTGAGTTCGGTATACCTGCAAAGTTGATTAGACTTTGCAGAATGACGTTGAGCAACACACGCCACTCCGTCAAGATAGGAAATGACCTCTCCGAAACCTTCAATACCGAAAGAGGTTTCAGGCAAGGCGATCCACTGTCTTGCGATCTCTTCAACATCATCATGGAGAGGGGATCGTACGAAAGGCCGGTGTACATCGTAATGGCACCATTTTCTATAAAGGTGTCCAGCTCCTTGCGTACGCTGATGATATTCGATAGTCGGCAGAACCAAGAGAGATGTTACCGCTGGTTTCGCCGCTATCGAAAAGGAATCAACCAAAGTGGGTTTGACGATAAATGAGGGTAAAACAAAGTATCTGCTGTCTACAAACAAGGGAGCGCGGCGTTTAGATACCCACGTTTCATCCTGCAGCTATAACTTTGAAGTAGTCAAGGAGTTTGTATACCTTGGCACCGCCATTAATTCCAACAACGAAATCAGCCTGGAGATAAAGCGAAGAACAATAATTGCTAATAGGTGCTACTACGGGCTCAGTAAGCAACTAAGTTCCAGAGCCCTCTTCCGATCGACAAAACTAACACTCTACAAGACGCTCGTTCTACCTGTGCTGCTTTATGGCGCTGAGGCATGGGTAGTTTCGCAAACTGACGCAGCCGCTCTGGGGGTGTTCGAGAGAAAAGTTCTTCGCAAAATCTTCGGTCCTGTTCGAGTCGGCGATGACTATCGCATCCGAATGAACCACGAGCTGTATGAGCTCTACGATGACATTGACGTAGTTCGGCGTATAACTGTGCAGCGACTACGCTGGCTGGGTCATGTCCATCGTATGAACGACGAAGCTCCAGCGAAAAAGGTGCTCGAGGCGAGGGTCGCTGGTCAACGACGACGAGGGAGACCATGCCTCCGATGGATGGACCTGGCTGAGGAAGCCCTAACCGCACTTGGTGTATCCGATTGGAGAAGGCGCGCGCAAAGCAGAGGCGCCTGGCGAGAGCTGATGAGGTCGGTTGAAACCCGGACACGGGTTGTTACGACCAACTAAGTAAGTAAGTAAGTAATATAATGACTAAGATACCTGCAGGTCTGCTTGTTCTCTCCTTTTTGTCAACCATATGCGTTAAAAATTTTTCCAGTATTCTTATATTCTGTTTTCTTATTTTCTATGAACCTTGACATATTTGAGTCTACGCTCTCTCCCTTGCAACTACCTGGTTAATTTTATCATGGAACTAACCAAGCCACTACATTCTGTCAGCTTTATCGTTCAAACTTCGTTAGTTAATTTCTTACAGGTATATAAAAGTGAGTTCTTATGTTTTTGACGAATAAATTATTGCTTGCTCATTATCAAAATAAAGAAATAGAAAAACAAAATATGTTTTGAAGTGTCTAATATTAATGAATATATTTAGGTGGTTTAATATAGATATATATTTTTATTTTCATATATATGATAGTTTTATGAAAATTGTCTAACATTTGATAAATTAAGTTTTCGGAAATTTTTTTCACCCAACGTGTAACTTGTCAACTGGATTGACTAACAGACAGTCTTCTTTAAACTTGCTTGCCAAAGGTTTAAACTATTAGCCACGTTTTTACTAACGTTTGAATCGAATTTGTATTCAAATTCAATTTACAGCTACAATTTTACAACATACATACAGTTGAATTTTGTTTGTTTGCAAGTTGGATTTTTATATTGATATACCCAGCAAAAGGAGAAACTTCTTATAAATGGTTTGAATTACAACATTTTTGTCACAATTACTGTTCAAAAAAACGTTTGTGTCAATCCAATGAAAACCAGTAATATAATGACTAAGATACCTGCAGAGCCAATCAGAGAGAAAAAGCTGGATTTTGTTTTGCATGGTGCATGCATAACCATCGTATCTCATTTTCGCTTAAAAACAGGATATTTTTGTTAAAATTCGGCCTTTTACAAGATTTTTTTATTAAAAAACAGGACAAAAGCAGCATTTATTTTAATTATTAAAAAATTCTTAAGATATTTGAAAAACAAAACAAACTTTAAATCATTATAAATTAATTTTATTCGTCGGTTTCGAGATCTGAGTCTTCTTCAATTTGCTCAATAAAACGGCTGAGTTTTTATGAAATGGTAAAATTCATGACAACTCATTTTCAAAATTTACTTTTACTATTAAAATGGCTTTGAGGGTTTCCACTTTCAAACGGTGTTTGTCGTCCGTCCAGGCAAACAGAGAATATATTCGGCAATTTTAGCAATTTCGTTAAATTCGCAGTCTTCATTTTCTAAATAATTGAATATCTCATCGGTTTCCACTGCTCCAGTTTCTATTGTCCATAATAATTCTTTAAATAGGTGAATTCGTTGTGCAAATGCGCTGCATTTTCCGTGTCATATAATTTGTGCTTGCTCAGGTGCATCATTACTGCCTCGACTTCTTTCCATAATGGTGCCTTTCTCAATGTGGCCCATGAGAACAATTCCAATTACTTAGTAGGAGCTATCCATTTCTCAATATATTCAAGAGCATCGGCTGCCAAAGAAAAATTATTTAATTAGAATAAATAATGAGCTGTGTAAATGTGGAAACAAAAAACAGTGTACCTAAAAATTCTCTGCATTTGGCAGACAAAACTATGTCGGCAGCATAACCTGCACGAATCAAGGCTTCTTTCTGAGCCAATGTTGCTGGTGATAGAAAATCATCCTGACGAGTTTTCAAAGTCATTTCAAGTTCTTTCAAATATTGCACTACTTCAATTGTGGTGACACTATCGCCTTCGAATTTCAAGATATGTTCTGCGAACAACTCAGCCAAGATGGAAATGGATAAACGAAAAAACAGAATATGATCAAGCTATGAAATTAGTTTATGTTTACTACCTGTTCTGTAACGAAGCACAACCAAAACTTTGAAGATAGATTGCTGAAATATTCTTTTAAAAGTTTCTCCCCTTTCTTTAATCCGAGAAAAAGTTATTTTAATGGTTCGAACAAATGCAAGATTCGTTTGGTAGCCGGTCCAAGCGCTAAAAATCTTGTTTTTGCGTAACCAAGCAGTTTTAAGTATTCGACGTCAGCATCTTCGCAAAATGATTTCAGTTCCTCTTCGTGCGTAGTGTAAATGTAAAAATAACTATATATATTATTATGACGACGCATTCAAGATCGACCGGCAAGACGTCGCAAGCAGATTTAAGCGAGTTGTGGAGAATATGAGCCGTGCAGCCAATGCCAATCAAATGCAGCGACTACAATTTCATTCTTGCGAAGACGTTGTTTTGGCCTCCTCGTGTAACACCGCCGAAATTCACTTTAGCGTTGTCTCCGCAAAATGCCACAATTTTTTCCTTCACACCAAATTCTCCAGCTGTTTTCGTAACGAGGGCTTCGATGATTTCAGACGATTCTCCGCATGTTGATTCAATTTCCATAACTTAACTTGAACTCCAATTGTTGGAAGAAAATATCTTACAAGTACAAGTACAATTCGATGCATCTGTATAGATGGATACGTAGCTGCATTCATCCAAGTGTTCTTTGAGCATTTTTGTGACCTTTGGAGCGAACACGTTAACAATGGCCTGGCACTTCTTTTGTGAGCACGTAAAAGATTTTATTTTGAAACATGATCGAAAAATTTTTGACGCGCAATCGGATGATTTAAAACTGTGGTTAGCATTCATCACAGGTACCTTCGATCTCTGCGATTGTGGCATCAACAAATTGATTTGTTGGCTTGAGAACGCCGCCTTTAAAGCCGAAAGATGTTTGTTGGTTTTCATATGTCCGATTTGCCACCCGATGCAATTTTAAACTGCGAATTGCACTTTTTACAAAAAACAACGCTTTCATTTTTGGTCTCTTCAAGATACGGATATGAAGAATTTAGTTTATCTGTAAAAACACATTCCCCTTCCAAGCACATTCAAGCAAAAAATCAGAGTGATAAAAAACCAACTCTAATGCTGGGCCGAAAAGTATAGAATTTGCCCGATAGGGGTTTTTAGACGGTCAATCATTATTGAAACACATATCGGACAATTTTTTTTTTTATAAGGGCTATGTTATGGTGGCGGTCATATGATCCTCGGTCACGTCAGTTTTTACGCTCTTTTTTGATTTGATTCACTCTATGACCAAAGTGTGTTATGGTGGCGGTCATTTGATCCCTGATCACTACTACGCTTTTCGCTACTTTTAGTACTTTATTCAAAAAAGTATCATTTATGTTAATAAAAAATTGTTAATCTACCACTTTTTCACGCGCATTGTACGTATTCAACAAGTTGTAACGAATTTTTAGAAATCGAAACGGAAAATATTGATTACGCACTGCAGTCGTTTAAATTTGGCATCGCCTATTACAAATATGTTTCGCGTATTAAGAAATGTTTGAAAATATATTTATTGGCGCAAAAAAAAAACGCAACCGCAAAAGCAGATCATGTTAATTAATTTATTATTGTAAAATTATGCATTATAAATAAATTCATTACTTACGCTATCCTTTTTGTTTTCGCCACTTTCGATAAATGCAGTCAAACAAAAATTGCATAAATTGCACAAATAAACATGGTTTGCGCTAGTTTTATTAACGATTTCCTACATTTCTCACAAAAAGTGTACTATTTTCATACAAATCAAGGAATGTCGTGAATAATTTACCAACGCAACACTGCTGTGATCCCGTGATTTGGCAAAGACAGCCGAATCATTTGGTGACCATTGTGGTCAAAATTTATTCCCTCACTCACTCTCTCAAATTTCCCATTTACATTCAAACAACAACAATGCGTGACCGTGACGTGCCCATGGCCGCCAGCATAACATAGCCCTAACCGAACGTTCGAAAACAGGATTTACACGATTTTACAGGATTTTTGACGAAAACGCAGGATTGCAAATTTGGGTAAAAAAACAGGAGTATCCTGCGAAAAACAGGATATATCCGATGGTTATGCATGCACCATTATCGACGCCAACAAAATTTGTTGTTGTTTTCGCGGGTAAAAGAAAAAAACAAGAATTTGAAAGAGCTTCTCTTTCATCCAAACATTTCCAAGCACGGTCCGAAGCTGAAAAGAATTTGGGAAACTGGCAGAAAACAGGGTTTGAACAGAAAATAGAATGTTGCCTTCAGCCTTGCTAAGCTTGTGCAGCATACCATGTAGAAAACAATGAGCAAAAGCAAAAGATGACGAAACTTCCAAAACTTGACAGACAAGTGTCCTTAATGAGACATGCGGCTATGGTAATCAGATTTGTAATTTTGAAAAAAAGTAGCATATGTAAGCATACTGGAAAAATGTTCAGGGCTTATAGTGGACATAAGCTTAACATTATAGTAAGTTTATGATCAAATTTGGTAGTCAAAATAAATTGGCGCAATATTACGTAATTTAAGTTTCTGGAACAATCAGAAAAAAATAATCCTATGAACAATAAACGGATTCGAGATTTTTACAATTTCGAGAAATTTTACAATTTTTTTTTTCTTTTATAAGCAAAAAAAAAAAAATTAAGCAAATGAATTTTTGAGTGATTAATTCATTAATTGAATTAAGCAAATGAATTTTTGATTGATTAATTGATTTTTTTTAACTTTGAAGAATATTTTTTTGAGTTAACTCTCGTATGATGATCGTTTTTTTGTAAAAATCAAAATTTTATTTTAACTTTCGTAAAAACAATGAAAGAAAGCATTTATTCGGTCGAAATGGGCTTTGAAGGCAAAATGCGGTTGGTAAAGGTCACATCAACTAGTTGTTGTCTCTCCTCATGTAGCAAGAATATTTTCGAACTGTTTGATGAGAGCTCTGGAGACAATTTCAATGCATCAGGGTGTTCTATATCTACTTCGTTGAGTTCATCAGTGAAAGTTGAAAATGATACACGAGAAAATAAAAATAGAGCACAAAAGCCTAGCGTATGGGCTGTGAAGAAAGCGAAATTGTTAAGAAATTCAAGCAAGTCGCACATATCACAATTAAAATGAAAAAAATTTTAAGAGAGAAAAATGAGTCTAACTTGCGGTGCAAAATGTTGTGAACAGTGCATCAAAAATTTATTTGAAAGTTTTTGGAGCATTGACGACTTGCAGAGGCAGCGAGAATTTATTGCTCCTGGTTCCTGAAAGCGTATTATAAGCACATACTAAATGAAATTATTTATTAACTGCTCTTATTTTTGCTTTAAGTAATACCTGATTGAATAAAATCTGTGTTTGTTTCTTTTTCTTCTTAAAATTTTTTTTCACTTGTTTTCAACTTTAAATCAGCAAAAGAATCATTATTTAAAATAATTCAGTAATAAATGCGTGAAAATGTTACCAAAAGAGTCCCAACTGAAGTTTACTTAGTTGTTCCAAAAATTGTTCCATTTTAAGAACAATCTTCATAAGCCTTTCTCCTGTAATACTTTGAAGACCTTTTTCTCCTCAATTAGCAACGTTTTATTTTTATAACATATAAAATATGAGCTTATAATCAAAAACATTTTTTTTTTGCGTTTCCTGAACAACTATAAATTTTGAGTTGTGACTCTTTTGAAGAGAGTATACAGAATGTCTTTGGATGCCCAAGCAACAATTCTTAAGAGTTGAGCACTGGGCGAAAAATTTTAGTTTTTAATTACGTCCTATAACTATCTTCAGCAAGAGCAATACGCTTACTAATTATTTACAGCAAAACAAGTTGTCTATAAGTGTTCTGTTCTCTTTCACATTATCTTATAGTAGCTTAAAAGAGTTGTGTTATAAGAGCATTACTGCGAAGACGCTGCATCTTACAAGTCATTTCTTACAGACGTCTACAACACTTCAGCTATCAGAGCCAAACTCTGAAGAGTTTTAGCTTTATAGATTAAGTCTTATAGACATCTCAAAGGCTTTTATTTAAAGATGTCTGATCTGATCTGAGCAACGGTCTGACTAGAAGAGTATCACTCTGAATATAAGAGAAACAGTCTGACTAGAAGAGTGTTAGAGTGTTGATATTATTTCAGAGCTCTAAGAGACCGATATAATGGCGTTCTAAAAATTACAACTCACACTTATATAGTGCCAAAATGAGCTTAGAAGAGTTTTACAAGTTTCTTACAGATATCGTTTAGAGTTAATCGTAAGTGTATCAATCTTAATAATTTCTCTTCAAGAAGTCTTTAGGATAATATAAAGATAATAATTGTTGGTTGGGTGTGTTATATGAAGCAAATTATATGGTGTCAAGCGGCCAGGGGTTTGGGTTGATTGCATACATTTGTACGAACTCTTTAAACTCTGTTTGAAAAGAGTAACCAAAACAAAACTAAAACAATACAGAGAACAAAGATAAGAACACAGGGGCTGCGCAGGGGCTGAGAGCGTCATAGTACTACTCATACTCATACTTACACAGCAGCATCAATTTGTGTTCTGAGTCAATGCGGTGGTGGTGAATATTTGAGGTGATGTTTGCGGTAGTGGTGAATATTTGAGTTGGTTTTGTGTTGATTTCAATATTCGTGAAAGCATCGAAAGTACCACCGCTTATTCGAAGTTCAATCACTGGGGAGTGTATGACATTCGCGTGATCGGCTAACGTAACCTTCTCCAATTTCTCCGGGAATTAAAAAAAGGGTTTTAATTATTTAAATAGAGGATAATGCTTTTAAAGATTTTACTTGTAATCTTAAAAATTAACTATGAATGTTTGACAAATTTTTAAAAATTTCTGTGAACTTTGTTAAAATATGAAAATTCCCTTTTTCAATTCTTCGAAAAATTTAATTCCCAAGATAATCTTACATTTTCTTCCTTTTACGAGCTATTCTCAATAAAACTCGCAAATAAACATTCATTTCTATGATCAAGATGTTCACTTAATTTGTTACAATAAAGGACAGAAAAATGTATCTGTTATTCTGTTTGGACTTTTAACATATTTCAAAGCTGATTTTGTCGCATAGAAGACCAATTAAAGAATTTGGAGTAGTTTTAAGACAGGCAGAATATGAGTTTTGAGTTCGTAAATGGTTTTTTGACAGCTAAAAAATTTTTATTGAATATCATAACAGAATAGTGCCATTTTTCATAAAAGATTCCGCAGAATTGGGGCTCAAATATTCAACAAGAATAAAGGGAAAACAATAAAAGTAACTTAAAAAATTTAAATAGTACAACAAATAGCTAATTTTTATTAACAATCTTATAAAATATATTCTTATATGGCATCTAAGACCATTGGTGCTTGGTTTGGTGCATTATTAGTTCCGAGCTCTCTGGAAGTGCTCAGAGCGCACTCTCATTGGAACGTTCTCCATGTTCTCTAGGTCAGCGGTCTGGTGCCCTATTCTCCCTAAATATTGTGTACACTACACATGCAGTTTCCGATTCACTAGCTTTAAACATTATATTTAACTTCTAAAAAGTGTACACAATCATCAAATTTTATTCACTGAGATTTTTTGTGTGAATATTTGATTTTTGTTGTAAAATTGTTGTTGTGATATACCCGGCGTAATTTGGGAATGTATTTTAAAAAATTTTTTCCGCAGTCAAGGAATAAGGAACTGTTTTGTTCATAAAAACATATATTATTTTTCTATAGTGATGTTTATTTTAATTCACGATTGAATTAGTTTTTCCAAAAATTCAAATATGTTCATAACTATTTTGAAACTGACAGCCACAAATTTTTATTCAGGAATTTTATTTATTATTCATCATGTCAGTGTACATTTCAGTGTACAGAATCACTTGAAATTAAAAAGTACACATTTTTAGTGGATATGAGTTTTTGAATTTTGTGTACACAAATTTTATAAACAGTAACGGAATAAAGCCCCTGCTGTTCTCTTAATAAATGAACGAAATCACCTGCTGTGAACACTATATTATTTAATTGGTGAAAATATTGAACATAGCTAATGCAGAAAATTGTATCCCTGATAACAATACCGAATTCGGAAACTATTTTTGACATTTTAAGTGATTCGATATTTGTGCAAATTTCTGTGAAGTTTTGGAAGAGGTAAATCAAATTGTTTCGTTTGTATATTGTTATTTTATAGAAAAATGATATAATGCAACGTAAAAAAACCTTTACGAATAAATAAAGTTAATTAAAGGAACATAGGAATTATGATTTTAATATATTACATTCACCCTTTGGCCGTATTGGGTCAATAGAAAATATTACGTAACATTAAATATTTTCTTTTTATTTAGAAATACCAATAATCAATATGACCAGCACACCAGCAACCGCTAGCGCCGCTAAGCCAATGTTGCGTGGACTACACAACGCAACCATCAAAAGGAACTTGATTGTCTCTATAGCCATCACCGCCGTAGCCACCATTGCTTACAAGTATGCTGTCAATGACCCGAAAAAGCATGCTTATGCTGAGTTTTACAGGCATGTCTTGTGGCTGTTTTTTTATCCAGATTTAGTTTGACAATTATTTTTACATTTTTAGAACATACGATGCTGAGAAGTCTTTCGAAAGAATGAAGGCCAATGGACGCTTCCAATCTTGCTAAACACATAGAGACGATTAGTGGAACATCTAGAATAAGGCAAAAGTTTGTCACATAATCCAAAGTTGTAGGCAAACTTAAAGATTTGTAAATGCGTTTGCAGTGAAATATATAGAGTTCTAGTAAACCTATCTATCAAGTTTTCTTTGTGAGAAATACTAGTTGATTGATTTGTAGCAAGTTGGTTTGCTTGTATTTTCTTTATTGATTATTTCAGAAACATAAAAAACTCATTTACAAACACAATATCATTATATTTAACTTAGCAGCCACTGTTGTTCTTCGAACTAAAATCGAATTGCAAAGTCCTTGTAGTCCAAACGATTTAGAGTGCTAAGGTTTTTAAGTTCACATTTTTCAATTTGACATCCGGGCGAGCCTTCATGTGAGAGCCAATTGATCCTGTTGAAGGAAAAGCAATGAATTTTTTCTTTCTGTAACATAGAGTAAATAGGTAGCATACATTTTTTCAACTTCTTCTTTTAGTCCTTGCATTTTGCCAACAATTGTGCCTTTTTTGGTATTCTTTACCCAACCTTTAATTCCCGCCTTTGTGCATAAATCTCTGCAGTACTTTGTAAAGTAACAACCTGAGGAAGAAAAAGAAGATAATATAAAATGCATTGCCTTCAATACCTGTGTGTGGTTTAAAGATTTGAATGGCGAGTCGACTTGCAGCTGAGTGATACTATTGTTTTCCAATCAGAAAAATTCAATTTTTTTTTCAATTATAAAGCAATCATTGTGCGTCTTGACCAGTCGTATTCAGATAAACGACCATTACATGTCTTTGAAAACGAACTCAGTATATTGCGACAAGGAAATAAATCTTTAAGTGATTTCTACGATACAGTAGACAAACAACACTTATTGTTAATAAAAACATCATGAGCCATAATGGCAGTGAGGAGGTCGTAGCGGCGCTAAATAGTCGTTCTAGGGAAAACGCTCTTCGTATTTTTATATCTGGGCTTCGACGTCCGCTCTGCGATATTCTTTTCTTGGCTAAACTAACTGATCTTCCTATAGCTTTGGCTACGTCACAAGAGCTTGAAACCAATAGGAGACGCTAAAAATTTGCAAATACATTTGCAACGGGCGACTACCAACACTACGTAGGTAGGAATAATTCGCATTCCTCCTTTTGTAGGGAAAAACCAATGGAAGCACCTATTCCAATGGATGTAGATCCAAGTACATCAAAATTTAGGGCATCTTCTACCCATAGAAATGTGGCACAGAAACCTAATTTTGGATTCAAGCGAACACATGAACCAAACAAATTCAATCAGGCCGAACGGTAATGCCACAGCAGAAAGCACAACGCGTTAGCCATGCCATTATCGCAAATCGATATGCCTGCCGCTAATAATTTAAAGAATCCCTATGAAGAAGAAGACAGTCATTCTAATTTTGAAGAAATTAATTTTTTAGGATAAACTCACTCTTGCCTTTTATTATAAAGAAAACCACAGATGGGCACAGATGTTTGCTAATCGATACTGAAACATCGAAAAATTATATAAAGAGATTGTATTTTGTAATCTGTATTTGACATATATGGATAAGAATTCTAATGTGTCTACGGGTGAAATTATGTTGGCGGTCAAATGATCCCTGGTCACGTCACTTTTTGCGCTCTTTTTTTCGTTTGATGAACTCTGTGCTCAAAGTATGCCATGCTGACGGTCATATGATCCCCAAACATTAGTATACTTTTTGAACTTTTAGTACTTTATCCGAAAAAAATATCATCGTTAAACATGGTTGAGTGTTGCTATTAAGCAGGATTCATTACTGCTTTCATACATTTCGCACTGAAATTGTACTATTTTAATCCGAAAACACAAATGTTGTAAATAATTCCACAACGCAACACTGTTTTGATTCCGTGATTTCATATTAAAAAACTGATTTCAGTGTGAATAATGGCAAGTACGAGTTTTGTCGGTTGCCATTCGGCCATGGACGATATCCTTCGGAATGATATAGGAAAAATATGTCACGTATATATTGATGACATTATTATCTTTACTTCAAATAAGTATTCCATTTAAAACATGTAGAAAAAATACCAAAAATACTCGATCAAGCAGGCATGCGAGTGTCTCCCGAAAAATCGAGATTTTTCAAAACTGAAGTAGAGTTCTTGGGGTTCGTTTTTTCTCAAAATGGCATATAAACAGGCTCCGATAAAGTCCGAGATATCCTGAATTACCAAATACCCTTAATGAAACTTTCGAGTTAACAACCGATGGTTCTTCGGTGGCATTAGGGGCAGTGTTATCTCAAGATAACAAGCCAATTACTATGATATCCAGAACTTTGTCGAAATCTGAGGAAACTTACGCTACTAACGAGCGTGAATTATTGGCAATAGTGTGGGCTTTTCAAACATTACGTTATTACCTGTACGGTGTTAAAAATATAAAAATTTTTACAAACCATCAGCCATTAACGTTCTCAATTTCAGACAGGAATCCAAACTCTAAAATTAAAAGGTGGCGTGCTTTTATCGAAGAATTTGCACCGACATTTTATCACAAACCGGGAAGGGAGAACACAGTTGCGGACGCTTTGTCCAGGCAATATAAAGGGTGGTGAAATTTTAAGGGCCGATGTTGATTTTGAATAAAACACAAATTATTTAGGAAATTATTGTCATTTCTTTTTATTATGACAATATTGGTATGGTCAAATTTCCGATGACGCTGAGGCATAAGTGAGGTTCTATGCCGTTAATGTGCCGAATTATCTCATCCTTTAGCTCTTGAATTGTTGCTGGCTTATCGACGTACACCTTTTCTTTCAAATAACCCCAAAGAAAGAAGTCCAACGGTGTCGAATCACATGATCTTGGCGGCCAATTGACATTGAATTTGCCGCGCAAAAGAGCCATTGTTTCGTTAGCTGTGTGGCAAGTGTGCCACACGCGTCCTGTTGAAACCACATATCGTCCACATCCATATCTTTCAATTCGGGCCATAAAAAGTTCGTTATCATCTCACAATAGCGAACACCATTCACAGTAACTGCCTGACGGCTCTTCAGCCACACTATCGCGAACAGCAGCAATATTTTCTGCAGTACGAGCATGCACTGGTGTTTTCACATCTCCTACAGACCCGCTTTGCCCAAATTTTTGCACGATTTTTCCGATTGTACGCGCATTTGGACGATTAAATTGACCGAAAAAATCACGAAGTGCACGATATGCATTTTGATTTGAACGCCCATTTTCATAATAAGCCTGAATAACTTTCATTCAAGAAAAACTTTAACGCGTTTTTCGATTGTGTATCTTTCCATGGTTCAAATTGAGTTAGTCTGAAATTAAGAAATGCCAAATGAAATGTAGAAAAAAACTTAACGTTTAGGTGTGGTTCACATTTAAAATCGGCCCTTAAAATTTAACCACCTTTATTAATAATTTGTCTTGTAAAACTTCAAGTACAGAGACAATTCACAGTGAGATTTCCTCATTCAGTGTTATGTAAGGACCATATTTTGAGACGCCAAAATATGCCTCACAACTGAAAGACATGACCAGTGAAACCACCGATCACCGTCAACAACAGCTATCAACACCAGCGAATAGCAAGTATTAATAAAATATAAATATTATAATGTATATTTTTACTCGAATATTTGATTATGTACAGTAGTTAACATATTAGTAATAAATCAATTCTATTAGTATAAGTATATATAGTACATGTAAAGAATTACGCTTCAGCCAGACAGTATTCATAAGAAATACTTTACCACTACCTTATGTAGTAATTCTATTTAGTAGTTAAAACTACTACTAAACGTTAAACAGCTTAGTTTACCACTGGGTCGTCGAAGCCATACATGTTAGTTAATTTTATTTTATATCAAAGACGTTCATACCGACATGCAACATGCAACTTATTCAAACGCAACATGCGACGAACATGAACGAACCACTCAATTGCACACGGCACCACGAAACAGTCACTATACAGTACTGACTCATGCCAACATAAAACATACCTACATACATTCATATTAACAGTAACATGAGCCAAGCAGCTACAACAACTAAACACAGTAAACGACATACAACCGCTATACGACATACAGACGTTTAGTTCAGCTAACATTAAGCTTAACAACGACAACAATAAAAGGCATAATCATTTTGCACACGACACCAACGTTCGACCGCTAACCCAAGGACAGGTTACGGCAACCAAAAGAACATCGACTCATAAAGCAGCAAAATGAAGCTGACTCGTTTTTAGAAAACTCTAACAACGGGGAGTTGGATTTTAATCGTCGACTAGCACAAACGTGCTCAAGAGATAGTGCCTAGGAAGTTGAGTGCCGACGTTGAGGAAACAATAAGTAAAACGTAATAAGAAGTCCTATAGGAGTCTCATACATCTGCCCAGCGGAACAGACATCCCAGGAAAACTTTGCACGGAAAATTATTACTCCACTATCGCGTCACTAAATATATTTCATCGAGGACAAGACACATCAAACGAACATCGCAACCACGATTTCCATGAATTTTCATGCTACTCCAACCAAACAGAATGAAGGTATAAATAGCCAGTGTGTAGCCTGAAACAAGACAGTCAGACAGCAGCAACCGAGCATACCACACCTAAGAGTCATCCTTTATATCCCCGATTGTCGCACTAGAGGACAGGAGTTATATTCCTTTCTGAGCGCCACAACCCTCTTGCTCTACACGAGCTTAATGTAGTTTTCCCCACGAATTGTGTCATAGTCGGACAGGAGTTATATTCCTTTTCTACGACACACTTATCCTGCCCTACACGGATAGCAGGTATAAGCTTTCCAGCGTTACGCTCACCCCTCTCTTCACGAGCTAATAGATTTAGGATTCATCTTCCCACACAATAGTGACACAAGAGGACGGACAGGATTCGATAATCCTTTCGAGTGCCACATATCCCTACTCTTCACGAGCGTAATACTATTCTACCCCTCTTCCACACGCTCGCTCATCGCTCCAGACGTCACACGCTGAAGAACCAGCCAGCTCCAACTACCAACACTGGGCTATGAGAAGCAGACAGTTACGACTACAGAGCCAACATCGGGTCAAGTTGACGCTTCGATCACCCAGTGGCATAATTAATTATTTCGAGATAAATAATTAAAGCAGAATTAATATTAACTAAATGAAAATACCCAACGAGGGTTAGAGCGTAATACTCATCAAAATTATAACAATAGCGTTATTGAAAAATTGTTATAAGCATAAGCGTAAGAGTAGGCTAAGACTCGAGAAGAAAATAATAAATAAAACGAATTTAATTCAATAATTTTAATAACCTCTTTCTTGTACTCACGAGCCCTGGACAGCCGCTGAGGATACCTCAGCTGGAAAGATAAAGTAACGCCAGGAGGTTCGTTACAGTTATTAAAACTGTTAAGACCCCGGTCAACCAGTTTAGAAATCAAATAACTTTATCCCAATCGAACGATAACGGTAGAAGTACTAAGATTTTGTTAAAAAAATTTTTGCGACATACAATAACTTTCAACTGCATAGAGTTTCTACTAAAAACCGCTTCAGAAAGCGTAAACACGAATGTCGTAAATGGAGTACACTGTGATTTACATACTCTGTCCTTAATTCAAGATTATTTGATAAAAAATTTTCCCATGGTAAAGTTCTTGCACTCAGAAAAATTAGTTATCGATCTTGTGAATGCAAATGACCAAATAGTAACCTAAGTTGCTGAACACAATCGCGCCCACCGTTCCCTACAAGAAAATTTCAAACAAGTCCTAAGCGAATACTTTTTTCCGAATATTAAAAAAATGTTAAAACCCATTATAACAAATTGTTAAATTTGTTACGAGAACAAGTATCAGAGAAAACTCTCGGACCCAGGCGTTGCAAAAACACCTCTACCTAATTTTCCAGGTGAGATTATTCACATTGATATTTAAATAACTGACAAGCAGCATTTTTTAAGTAGCATTGACAAATTTTCAAAATATGCTGTAATTATTCCAAAAGCTTCCAGGTCTTCAGTTGACGTGAAATTAGGCTTAATTCAAATACTTGGAAATTATAATAAAACTAGATTAGCATTCCAATCAAATGCAGTAAACACATTTCTATGTGACCATTTTGGTGTGGAACAATATTTTATTCTAACTCTCCATAGTGAAAGCAATGGTCAAGTTGAGCGTTTTCACTCAACTGTGCTAGAAATTGCTCGCTGTGTAAAAAAGAAGCAACAAATAAATTAACGATACTTGCGAATTATTGCTATAATCAAATTTGAAATATAATCATACTATTCATTCTGTGACAGGTAATAAGCCCACAGATATTTTACACGACTACACGGGGTAAAATTTAAAAAAAGTAGAAAATAGGCTAAATTATTGTCAGGAGAAGACAGTGGAATACAAGAATAAGAAAAGTACCCTAAAAACATATAGTCCCGGAGGCATTGTTTTTGTACGTTGAAATAAGCATCTAAGTAATAAGTTCGATAAGGTTTTTAGAGGAAATAGTCGAAAAAATTTAGGTACCACAGTATTGATTAATAGTAAAAAAATTCACAAAAGTAATCTACGTTAAGTTTACAAATTATTTGTGTGTTCCAACCGGCACTAACGAATATCGTTGATTACACACCAGCACACTTTATTGCAATTACTCAGGGGAAAGTAGCGACGTAGGAGGAATCTTTCTATTTAATACATGTAACTAACCTTACAGAAAACCAAATGTTAGCCAGAGAAAACAAAGTAATTTTTGAACAACTACCAAACTCAATTAAAAATTTTAGTGGAACAAACCAATGAAATTCAAAGGATAATAAACACACTAAAGGTGACACGACGGTTCACTAGAGCGATTGATTTTCTTGGGTCCGTTTTAAAATTTATAGCTGGAACACACGACCACGAGGACTATGAATTATTGCTTATAAAACAGAATATGCTAATCGAAAATAGTAACAGACAAACAAAAATCAATTCTGCACTACAGGACAAAATAAATGAAATTACGAACACTATTAACACACTCCAGACAGGAAAATATTCGGACAATGCTATAATATACAGAGAAGAGTTGTTAGCAGAATTATAGCAATCAGTAACAACAGCGTCATAAATCACTTAAATAATGTGGCACTATCAATAGTTTTGGCGAAAAACAACATCATTAATTCGCTAGTTTTGGACGATATCGAAATAGACCACTTGATCGATTCTGAATATGTACCTCTTCCATCTAAAATTAAAATTCTTCTAAAGAATAGTATCATTTATGTTATAAAAATTCCGAAAATTTTAAAATCTTGTAACTATGTTAGACATTTCCTGTAATTCACAACAATACAATAATTAGATTAGACGTTAACGAAGCAGCAAACTGCGACAAACTGATAACTTCTGTAAAGGATTGCACTGCTACCGCTACTGCCTATTTTTGCCGACCGATATTATCAACTGCCTATCAGATTTATCAAACAACAATATAGCAGCCTGCCCAACCGAAACAGTTCACCACCAGCAGCCAATTCAAGAAGTAGCAGACGGCAATATCATTTTAAACGATTTTTACCAGACAACTGTCAACGATGGTCATAATCTAAATTTAACTGGTACCTTCTTAGTAACGTTTTCCGAAACCATAACTATAAACAGCACAACTTATAGAACTATTGAAAATTCAACAATTGTGAAGCCACACCCACTAAAGACATTTCAGTAAAGTACTTGCAATATGAAACTAAGCTGTCACTACCATATTTACACAAGATCCACATCGACAACACTAATCATATAACAACTTTAAGCGATGAGATGTCACTGCAAAAGATATATTGGTGGACAATAATCGGGATGGTACCCTTAGCTATAACTATTATAATTTTTCTAATGCGCCGTCAACAACATTCCCCAGAAGACAATTCAATCGGACAGGAGATTCAAGATATGTTGGAAAATATTTTCAGTCGAAACAGGGACGTTCCGAATCTAAGCGAGGGGGAAGTTGACGACATACGTTAAAGCACCAGCACCATTTGAGCCGTTGTACGTGACGATCTGGGACTTGGAACAGTGGGAGAATGCAGTGCCTGCATTTTCTCAATATCCAACTTAAGTCTAGTTCTTTCATTTTGTTCTTGTTCTTTAGATTTAAGTCTGGTTCTGGTTCTGCTCATCTGGTCGTTTTAATTATAAAAATTTGTAACAGTTTCAGTTCAAGTGCAGACTCAATAAAGAACAGTTGAACAGAAGAACAGCAGGCTCAAAACAAAAATAAAACAGCAAATAAAAGTTAATTTGCATAATTTATATATATAAAATCATCCTATCTATCCTTCTTTTTAAGCCAAAAATTTCGAAAACCTCCTTTTTCGCCTTGAATCCTCCTTTTATCCTTCAATTATCCTCCTTTCATATCCAAATTATAACACAAATTTTTCAACAATAGTAGCTCAAATGCATTAAGGGCCGTATTGTTCACCTCTGGATATTTAACGCTATCCAGCCGATAACTTATCCAGGGCTTTAAATTTAACCAGAGGTTAAAATCTCTGGAAAAATATTGGTGTTCACCTCTGGATAGCAACTTAACAGATCTTATCGGCTGGTTAGTGATTTTTCCAGTTCTTTCCAAGCCAAACGTCAAAGTTATCCCGAGATTTTTACAGTCTGTCATATTTTTTAATTAGGTTCTGTGCCATTCGAAAAATGTTCACCCGCGACATGTGCCAATCAAGAATTTTTACTGCTGCTTTTGTAAATTTGTAGCTTTTTGCTTTTTTTTTTTGCATAAAATTGGCAGCAATATTTTTCGACTGCCCAACAAATATAGCAGCAATATTCTTCAGCAATAGACAATTACCTTTTCTTACACGAACACTGTTTTGCGATTTCCTTAAAAATCAGAAAATTAGCAGCTGCGCGGTAATTTATTTTTTTTTATTTTTTGCAACACATAATTCGAACACACACTACAAAATACCAAACACAAAAAATTTTCAGCCGAATTCGACTGGTTAACTTTTTCTCTGGATATCTTTATCAGCTGGCTATCTTTTGCCATAAGGCACTGCTACCGCTACTGCCTATTTTTGCCGACCGATATTATAAAATGCCTATCAGATTTATCAAACAACAATATAGCAGCCTGCCCAACCGAAACAGTTCACCACCAGCAGCCAATTCAAGAAGTAGCAGATGGCAATATCATTTTAAACGATTTTTACCAGACAACTGTCAACGATGGTCATAATCTAAATTTAACTGGTACCTTCTTAGTAACGTTTTCCGAAACCATAACTATAAACAGCACAACTTATAGAACTATTGAAAATTCAACAATTGTGAAGCCACACCCACTAAAGACATTTCAGTAAAGTACTTGCAATATGAAACTAAGCTGTCACTACCATATTTACACAAGATCCACATCGACAACACTAATCATATAACAACTTTAAGCGATGAGATGTCACTGCAAAAGATATATTGGTGGACAATAATCGGGATGGTACCCTTAGCTATAACTATTATAATTTTTCTAATGCGCCGTCAACAACATTCCCCAGAAGACAATTCAATCGGACAGGAGATTCAAGATATTTTGGAAAATATTTTCAGTCGAAACAGGGACGTTCCGAATCTAAGCGAGGGGGAAGTTGACGACATACGTTAAAGCACCAGCACCATTTGAGCCGTTGTACGTGACGATCTGGGACTTGGAACAGTGGGAGAATGCAGTGCCTGCATTTTCTCAATATCCAACTTAAGTCTAGTTCTTTCATTTTGTTCTTGTTCTTTAGATTTAAGTCTAGTTCTGGTTCTGCTCATCTGGTCGTTTTAATTATAAAAATTTGTAACAGTTTCAGTTCAAGTGCAGACTCAATAAAGAACAGTTGAACAGAAGAACAGCAGGCTCAAAACAAAAATAAAACAGCAAATAAAAGTTAATTTGCATAATTTATATATATAAAATCATCCTATCTATCCTTCTTTTTAAGCCAAAAATTTCGAAAACCTCCTTTTTCGCCTTGAATCCTCCTTTTATCCTTCAATTATCCTCCTTTCACATCCAAATTATAACACAAATTTTTCAACAATAGTAGCTCAAATGCATTAAGTGCCGTATTGTTCACCTCTGGATATTTAACGCTATCCAGCCGATAACTTATCCAGGGCTTTAAATTTAACCAGAGGTTAAAATCTCTGGAAAAAAATTGGTGTTCACTTCTGGATAGCAACTTAACAGATCTTATCGGCTGGTTAGTGATTTTTCCAGTTCTTTCCAAGCAAAACGTCAAAGTTATCCCGAGATTTTTACAGTCTGTCATATTTTTTAATTAGGTTCTGTGCCATTCGAAAAATGTTCACCCGCGACATGTGCCAATCAAGAATTTTTACTGCTGCTTTTGTAAATTTGTAGCTTTTTGCTTTTTTTTTTTGCATAAAATTGGCAGCAATATTTTTCGACTGCCCA
Organism: Coremacera marginata; assembly: GCA_914767935.1. NCBI lineage: Eukaryota > Metazoa > Arthropoda > Insecta > Diptera > Sciomyzidae > Coremacera > Coremacera marginata. The sequence continues at coordinate 62,595,599 of OU612045.1, read as the reverse complement.
ACAAATATAGCAGCAATATTCTTCAGCAATAGACAATTACCTTTTCTTACACGAACACTGTTTTGCGATTTCCTTAAAAATTAGAAAATTAGCAGCTGCGCGGTAATTTATTTTTTTTTATTTTTTGCAACACATAATTCGAACACACACTACAAAATACCAAACACAAAAAATTTTCAGCCGAATTCGACTGGTTAACTTTTTCTCTGGATATCTTTATCAGCTGGCTATCTTTTGCCATAAGCTCGGGATAAATGCGCTATCCAGAGGTGAACAATACGAAACTACTGGAAACCTTGGAAATATCAGCTGGTTAAAGATATCCAGATCTGAACAATACGGCCTTAAAAGCACACCAAGTGACGAGCGCCAATTAGTGATTTACATGTATTACATATCGGTGGCCGTGGCATACTGGTTGAGGTGCGTGGCTTGTATGGGAAAGAGCTCAGGTTCAAATTCCATCTGCCACAGAATCATTTTTCATTTGAATTAATTTTTCTGTTCGGCCGAGGTGGCGGCCAATGGCAAGCCTCAGATAGTAAAACCTACTATGAAAAACTTCTTGAAAACATTAGCCGTTCACAATTGGCATAAAGCTTGTAGGTCCAGTTCTCGACCTTTTGTGTTCAAACATTTGACAAGCAGGATTGCCAGAGACTCTTCGCCTAAAATCGTCAAAAGGCTTTTCTAAAATCGTCATTTGGGTCTAAAAATTATCATTTGCTCATCCCCAAAATTGTAATTTAAGTCCTAAAATCGTCTGTACTATTACAGAAGATTTAAATTTTTACTTAAAGCAAAAAAAGTAACGAAAAATCTTAAGTTATAAAAAATATCGGTCTGTGCTGGTCTGTGTAATTAGAACTTTCTAACGATCTTTCTATCAGTTGACGTTTGATTTTTACTTTGTTATATTTTTCAACTTCTTCATAAAACAGTGTTGGTAGACAAAAAATCATTGAACCGTGTAAGTAGGCAAAAGTTTTTTTCAGTTCTAAATTAGAAAAAAATATAAAAAAAAAATTTTAAAATAAGCCTTTATTTAAAAGAAAACGTGAACTAAAAAGAAAAAAATAAATTTCAGTGGCATTTGTCGTATATATATACAGGGTATCCCGCAATTGAGTGGAACTATTTATGGAGCTGAAAGATTATGTCAAGCTGAGCAAAAAATCGTATGGGATTTCATTTCATTGCCTTTAAAATGTCAAACTATCAAAATAAGTTAATTTTATTATGTAAGTTATGTAAGTTAATTTTTCTGCTAGAAACCATAACGTGAATCAAAGTCGTAAAATATTAATTAATCCTGTAGCTCCTAAGAATATGAAAATAGATCCCCCGCCCCCTCCCTTACGATTTTTTGCTCAGATCGACATAACCTTTCAGCTCCGTAAATAGTTGCACTCAATTGTGGGACACCCTGTATAGTAGGTATATTCTAGATTCAGAAGAACCTCTCTCTTGGTTACCCATCATCATAATAAAAGCGTACGTAAATAGGTAAGTTCTAGGGACGTATAAAAATTTAGAAATTTTCAAAATGTAAAATATACGAGCTTACTACACAATATCAGTGGAATTGAACCATTTAGGAGGCTTATCGGTATATAAACCGCGATCCATTATACAGGTTTACTGCACAATATCAGTGCCTTAAGCTTTTAAAATTTAAATGTATTTTGCGATAATATATCAAAAGTCGAAAAATAAGGACCACCCAAACGTACAAAGCTGTATTTTACAATTTTTTTCTGTCTTTTCGACATATTTTGTGGGCTTAACTCACAAAATTGAATTTTTTCTGTGTTTTTTAGGCTTAACTTACAAAGCTGAAGTAAATTAGTACAAAGTACCGAAACGCTTCGCTAAAACAACAAAGTCTGACTTGAAACATATCAATGATACGGGAAAGATTGGACACGATAGCAGCAAAAATCAACTCATGTCAAAAATTTGCCATATCATCCCAGCAGAAAAGGTCATGCCTGATCGGGCAAGAATTCAGGCCTGACAGGCTTGACCGAGACCTGAGCTTTGCTTGAAAACAGCCTGTTTTTTTCATACAAGTGTTCGCCTCTTCAGACCTGAAATCTGGTATAACTTTTTTAAAATAGATGAACTATGATTTCTGGGCTGAATATAAATTTTTATTTCACATTCAGATGTGAAATTTGGCCTGAAATTAAAGAGAACTGATTTTTTGTTGAATTTTGGGTGAGAATACAGGTCTGTAAAAAGCAAGCCTGAATTTTATATTAATTTCAGCCTTGAAATCGGAACTGAACAATAAAGGCATGATTATGTTAAAAAATGCAATCCTGAATTCCAGTCCGACTATTAGAGGCCTGAGCAAGTTTCCTGCTGGGATGTTACATCCCTTAAAATAAGCTCAGTTGCTGTTGAGTAAGCCACTTATTTCCTTGAAAACTGTTATATTTTATGTCCTTTAGTTTGCTTTTGTTAAGATGTTATGCTTTTCTAAACATGATTATAATTTTCTTTTTTAAGTCAGACCATCAGTTTGTAGTTTTTGCTTTGTGTTTTTATTGTTTCAAATGCAACGGATTCTGCGAGAGTCCGAGGAAAACCAAGTAAAGCCAACACCCTTTGTGATCCTGAGAAAGGGGGAAAAAATAGTAGATCCTAATTTTGAATAAAAATATAAAATACATTTTTAACGATTCTAGTTGTATAAGAAAAAAATTTATTATATTTTCAAAACAAATTACCCATCCAAACAAAAACTAAAACACACACACACACACACACCTTTAAAACAATTAGAGCTTGTATGTATTCTTGTCTTTTTTGTTTTTGCTGTCTTTTCTGGCACTATATTTTAATTGTAAATTTGCACTCATTCTTTTCGCACTAGTTTTTAGAAGTACAAAAGTACTCAATTTCACGAAAGTGAATTTGAAAATGTCAAGGTCATTGAGTACAAAGCCTTTTAATCGGTTATGATAACAAATAATTTGTTACCAGAGGTAAGTTATTTTTCATTCTTTTGCTTATGATATGCAGATTTGACAGCGAAAATTTAAAATGCATCTAATATACACCGTATCATCAATTTAAAAATATTCTTGCAAGAACCATCTAGATGCAAGATTCCTTATTTATAAAGATTTTATTTATATTAATTAAAGGTTTTTGTTTTTTAATATGAATCTATAAAATCTTATCGACGATTTGGTTTAAAGATCTTCTGTGTTTACCCTGCACATGACCAAAAACTTCAAAATCCACTTGAATCATCATTCGAATATCTGGAATTCCCATTTTGTCTGTTTTTTATTTTTGTCAATCCTTAACAGCTTAAATTTTTTAAGATTAATTCAAACTCTAAAATTTTATTATGCACATAAATTTTCAACTTTATTTTTATACTCTATAAGAGTGAGTTTTTTTGATTTATTTGCTTAATTAATGCTTAATTATTTTTCTACTTCAGTCTTCTTCGCGAAATAAATCGAAACTAAATTCGAGAAAAGCTATTTAAAAAGTTGCAGCGATTTACATTTCGACAACAGATTTACGTTCAATTGCTTTCGTTTTGCTCAATTTAAATATGTATTTGAGAAAAAGAAATAAAAATTTTGTAATTATTTTGAGTGATCAACCGCGATCTGTCTCTATAAAATGACGCCCATTTGCTTATTGTGTCTCACCTTTCGTTAAGTTTTTTTCTGATGGCGTCTAAAATCTTTTCAACACTTTTATAACAAGCAACGCATGGCAGAAATTAATATACATATAAACCAAACAAAAGTTTTTTTTTTAAACAATAAAAAAAAAGTCCGGCTATCTCGATATTTATTATTTGCTACAAAAGTTTTGTATTGTCAAACAATAAATTTATACATTCTTCTGAATTTTATTCGGGAAAATGTGGAAAGAGTTGTACAAATCGGGTTCTCCGACTTTTGCATACAAGTCGAATAACAAAAAGTCACAATTATTCATATTTTCCGATGAAGGAGAAGATTTTAGAGTTAAACTTAAATAGAAAATGTATTGAATATTAAATATGATTTTTATTTTACAAACTTATTTCTTAACCCTTGTTCGGCACACTTCTGTGGAATAACGTACTCGGCACAAAGGGATCATATGCACCCCAGTCACAAAAAAAACCGTTATAATAAATATGTAAATTGTTTTATGATAAGTAAACACATATTTGCATACGGTGTATGGTTTGGATGGTTTTTGCATCAAAAAATTGTAAAAAAGTCTATAGAAAACCACGAAAATTGCGCATTTTCGCAACACAGCACAACAACACTGCTACCTTTGTATATATAAGGTGTGTTTCATATATATAACGCCACTTCGAAATTTGAAATATTTTTGTAACGGCCAGTTTAAACAAAAGACAATGTTTTGCGAATTTGGTCATCTATGCACAACAGCAATAGTGAGCAAGAGCGAAGTCTATTCTAATAACGGTACATTGTTTATTGCTAAATATTACTTTTAATGCTGTTTCATATTTATAACGCCACTTGCAATTATTCCTATTGCTGCGTTTGAAGTGTAGAGATTAATAAAATTGTGTGTTTAGTTTTCAAGACCTTAACAACAGAAAAAAAATTTAGGCCGGGATGCCTCGTGCAACCCAACTTACTTGCGAAAAAATGGGAAAAATAAAAATTCTTAAAGAAGAAGGTTATGGAATTCGGGAAATCGGGCGTAGAACTAATCGCAGCCTCAGAGTGATTAACAATTTTTTTAACAATCCTCAAAATTACGGCAAAACAAAATGTTCGGGCCCAAAAAAAATCTTCTGTGACCGTGATCAGCGGAAAGCTGCGGAGTGTTGTTGCTGAAGAAGTTTCCCGAACCATGGTATGGAGAGTGTTACATCAGTGTAAGCATATCCGCAGCGAACTTATGAAGTGTGTTCCTGCTCTTACTAGCAAACATAAAAAGCGAGCTTGGAATTTTCAAGAAGGAACATAGGAACAAATTGACCGCCAGTCAGCTTTTTAATAATGTTTTAAAAAAGGGTCCCACGTTGAGGGTTATTATTTACATGTCATTTTTTCCTATGAAAAAAATAGAATCTTGATCGCCCGAATGGATTTTTTCATTATTAGTACGACATACGTCGCGAACCACTACCGTTTTCAAAAATAAGTTTTGGTGGAGGTAATGTTATGGTGTGGGGTGCTTTTTCTGAAATTGAAAGTTCAAGCATTAAGTGCGCTGACTAAACTCGTGTGCTGGAGAGCAGCTGAGCTCCACTTTTGGAAAAAAACGGACAGACACAACTAGTTTTCCAACAAGATAATGCGGCAATCCACGAATATCGAGATGGTTTCGGGCCAATAACATTGATTTATTGGAGTGGCCGGCGTACTCTTCAGATTGTAGTCCCATCGAGAATTTGTGGGGAGTGCTTGTACGCCAGGTGTATATAAATAACAGATAATTTGGCAACGTGGAAGAAAGTTTTTGCAAGTATGCCAAATCTCATTTACAATATTATTGTAAATGTTTTTTATTCAAAATTTTGAAACGGAGTTATAAATATGAAATAGCATCAAAAGTGATATTAAGCAATAAACAATGTATCGTTGATAGGAGAAACTTCACTTTTGCACACTATTATTGTTGTACATAGATGACCAAATTCGCAAAACAATATTTTTTGTTTAAACTGGCCATTACAAAAATATTTGAAATTTCGAAGTGGCGTTATATATATGAATCATACCTTTTATCTTTATATATAAAATTCTTCTGTACACGGCTTTGTCACTGAACTTCTCTTAAATGGCTGAACCGATTTTGATTAAATTTGGTGTGTGTTTGCGGCTGGGTCTGTAAATTGCCATGATTCTTTTACTGCACCATTACGTTTTATGCAAAAATACAAAATTAATAAAAATAAAATATATAAAAAAAAAATAAGTTTTCATGATCGGCTTGATTTTCCGATCATATAGAACGTTTTTAAATTTTTACTATAGAAACTTTAAATAAACCCTACATTTATGCATACCGTATGAAAGAACATTAAAAAAGCCATTTTTGGTTTTGAATATTTTCCCAACAACAATACTGATGCACGGGCTTTGATGTTACATCAAATTTGTCCGAATACTCTACCGTACAGTAAATTTTACTGTTTTTACAGTAAAAAAGGTTTACTTATACTAACAAAAAAAAAATATTTCAATACAGTTAAAAAGTTATGTAAGAAAAACTGTTATTGTTTAAAAAATTATTAAACGCCTTAAAAAATTTTTAATTTAAGTAGAAACATATCAGGTTTGTAACATACATATGCTTAAAATATAGTTTGATTATTTAAATCACAAGGAGTTTAATTTTTCAATTCTTATAAGGTGAGTATATTCTAAAGATTTATAAAAAATATAATTAAAGGATTTTTTGACGATAAAATAATTAACATATTCTTGCGATAACATTTTTGATAATTTTCATTATCGCCAAAACAAACAATTTATTTGTTTATATGTATGCATGTATGCTCTGCATACTATTTGTCTACATGATGGTCATACATGTTTTTGTTAAGGAAATGGAAGTAGGCATGATAGAATAAAAGAAGGTAGATGCATTTTGGACTACACTCTCTTTCTCATAGCCAAAATTGTCAAAATCAGTACAAATCACCTTTTTGTTTACATTTTTCAAATGAAAGCTTTTTCATCGCTTTCAAATTTTTCTTATGAGCTGTCAAACTAGTTTTGACAGTCATGGCAGTCTGCCTCTCCGAAATGCATCTACCTTCTGTTATTCTACCATGTGCGCCGCTATGTACATATTTTATTGTATCATTGCTCCATTGGGAAGAAAGAGTTTTTACATTTGTTTAGTTTTACCTATCTTAATGCGAATATATACGTATTCGAATAAAAATTATATTCTGCACATCTACTCGAAAATACCTTTTCATCGATATAAGTTTTATGTGAATTTTGTTTGCGTATTAATATTTAGATAAATTGCTTTTTTAGCTACTTGAAAGAGTACTTTTTAATATAGTGCAACTTAAAAAGCCCACAAATTAAATTAACCATGTTCAAAAAATTGATATAGTAAAAAACAATCTCGAAAAATCGCCAGATGGCAATACCAGGATAATAACCTTTAGGTACTTAAAATTTCTGCAATACGGCTGTGGTGCATATGATCCTAGTGCACCGAACATTGATTAATGTAGGGAGAAAATTTGGCATTTTATTAAGAATGTTGATTACCGTTATAATCTTAAAAGATCTATAATTTAATAAGTGTTATTTTTTGTATTTTGAAATGCATCTAGTTGACTTGGTATTGAATAAAGTATATCGCAACAAAATATTGAAAATTCTTTCATGAACAAGAACAAAAAAAAAAAGAATTATATATTTCATTGCCAAAATTTTGTTCTTTTCGTGTTAACGAAGAGCTTGCATTTATCGAAGAGTAATATACCAGGGAATTTCATTGTATTTTCGATGAGAGCAAGTGAAAGACAAAAAAAAAAATAAAAACAAAAATACAAAAACAACAGCGTTGTTGGTGATATTATTAAGTATGACTGTCATCTTTAGCAAATTGCAAATCATTTCATCGATGCACTATGGGATACTTTTAAAAGCGGTCAAAATTAAATTTAGTGAAATTTTGAATAAAATTAGTTATTTTATTTATAGTTATTTTAATTAGTAGTTATTTGTAAGAAGTGTACAAATACAAACAAGAATTTTTTCCATTCGATTTATGGCAAAGAAATTTATATACCTTTACAGTTGAAAAGTGATAAAAGTACGGCTAGCTTTCCTATACTTTGCATGTCAACTTTGCATGTCAATAATTTTCTGTCAATGGATTATTGTAAAATAAATTGCTCGAGTGTATTTTCGCGTGGTTAAAGTTTATATACACAGGCCGTCACCTCTCTACAGACAATGGCAAACCTCAGAGAGTAAAAAAAACTGCCATGAAAACATTTTCACAACACGTACAATACAATTGATCATAAGAAGCTCGGTCAAAGTCCTTTCAAGGGCTGAAATTGCCATTTCATTTCTTTTTTTTATTTTTTCAAAAGTTTATATAATCGATTGCTATTACACGACTGCAATTTAAATCATAGAAAACGTAGCGCCATCTATTGAACATACAAGTTGTTAAAAAGATACATTAATCCTCTTTCAAAAGCACCAGGTTTGACAGGATATAAGAGAACAAAGAGCAATTCTTAAATTTTGTTTTAAACTTGGAAAAAAATTCTCTGAGACATACGAACTGATGAGCTTAAAAGCTTATAGCACACTTTCACTATGAGCAATGTTCCAATTCCCCCCCCCCCCCCCTTATGCATGCCCAACAACTGAATATTTTGCGACACTGAACACTTATACCGTTAGTCCATGCATCGACATAGTTTCAGTAAACAACTCTAATAAGCACGTGTTTAACCATCATCAAAGTGTGCTTTTATTATAATAAAAAGTGATCATATAAATAGCACAACTTTGAGTACACCATTTGTCGATCATAATATTCAAGAACTTCAGAACTACAATAAAAATTTAGGTATGTAAGCAAATACATAATTTCATTTAGTTTTAGAATGGGGCGCGGTAAACATTGCACTCCAGAAATAAGGAACATAGTAAAAAAAAATGGTGGAAGATGCAAAATCAATGTCAGAAACAGCAAAGACTATTGGATGCACTAGAAAGCTAGTATATAATGCTATGAAATAAATTATTCACAGAATGAGCTGTAGCGATCCTTTACTCACATCTCCTGAAATAAAAATGAGATTAAATGAAGATTTGGACGAATAGCAAAGAAGAAACCACTTGTGACAAAAAAAAAATTTAAAGAGACGCCTAGCATTTGCGAGAGTATTTAAAGATAAGCCCATTTCTTTTTAGAAATCTATACTCTGGAGCGATAAAAGCAAATTTAATCGATTGGGATCTGATGGGAAAGTGTATGTCAGGAGTCCAGTGAATCAGGAAATCAAAGATACACTGTTAAGACAGTTAAGAATGGTGGTGGAAGCATCATGGTGGGCAGCAAAGTCTTGGCATGCTGTTGGACCATGTGTGCAAAATAGGTGGTATTCTTGACCAGTACAAGTATAAAAACATTCTCCAAAACATAATGGAACCATATGCAGACGATTTCATGCCCATTACATGGAAATTTATGCATGATAATGATCCCAAGCATTCTTCACGCCTAGTGAAGAGTTGGCTTGCGGATAAAGCTATCGAAGTTCTTGACTGGCCAGCACAAAGCCCAGATATCAATCCTATTGAGAATTTGTGGCACGATGTCGATTTTTTCGTAAAAGGCAAAAATTCCAAAAATCTTACAGATTTATGGAGTCTTATTGAGACTACTTGTCGCAATATCCCAGCTAATTGTTGGAAGAGTCTTGTAGAAATTATTTCAAGACGATGTGAGGCTGTTTTAAAGAAAACAGAAAATACGTAAAAAATTTTAATTGGTCACTTTTGAGTGAAAGCCTGATGATCTTATTCCTAAGACAAAACACCTGTGCTATTTAAGTGAATTCATAAAATTATGAAATTTTGTTTTATCTTTTTGATTTAAATATGCATTAACCTCATATTGTTTATTTAACTAAATCAAAGTAATAAAAACACAAATTTGTTAAGAAAAAAAAAATTCTTTTACATACATGTTGTACATTTTTCTTTAAAAATGCCTCTGTGCTATTTGTGTGAACACTACTGTATATCTCGTACACAAGTTTATACGTGGTTTCAACGATTCAAATGTGGCCGTGAAGACTTGAACGACGATCAAAGAAGCGGACGTCGAGAGAACAAAAATCGTTATAAACTGGTGCAAAAAATCCGTGAAGTCATTGGCTGCATTCCGCCAAGGCGAGCGCTCAAGAAAATTCGGGTGAATGGCTACTCTTTTGACAGCGCTGGCAGCTGTCTATGCTCGAGCGATGTGAATTTTACGTAGCGAAATAAATTACGCTACTTCTACTCAACAGTTGCAAGTTATGTCATTTAACAGCTGTTTGCGCTCCAATTTGCATGAATTTGCAAACACTCAAATGAAACCCTTAAAATAAATGGAAATTTTCGTGGCTTGTGCTATTTTGAATGTTTTAAACTATCCTTTGCTCCTTGCAATGGCTGAATGAGGTCCGAAATGTGCTCCTTAATAGCCATATCAAGACCATCATCCATTAGCATCTCTAGCAGTACGTTTTGCATTAAGTAAACCTCTTAGCAGAAAGAAATTAGGTTTTAAATTCAACAAAGCAAAACAAGCGAACAAGCTACGTCAAACGTCAGTTGTCAACAGATCTGACGTTCGACGTAGCAACGCATTCAGAGAAATCCAGCGTAAAATGATCCATCGCTACAATAGCGCTCGCCTTGGCGGAATGCAGCCATTGCTGTCGATGGAAATTTTACTGTGAGAATGTTGGCTGAGGAGTTAGGAACAAATAGAGAGACTGTTCGTCAAATTCTAACTAAAGATTTGGGTAAAAAAAACCGGTGTGTTGTTGGACACACGAGAGAAGCGAAGCTCTTTCGCAGTTACATAGATTTGATAGCTTAATAATTTTTTCTTTTCAATAAATAAACTTTTAAATTCAAAAATTTAAAATAACATAACATAAATGACATATATACAGAAAACATAATTACTGCTTATTTTTTATTTTTTTATTGTAACATATACGGGCATATAATGCCAGCGACTCTCCATTTTAACTCTCCACAAATGGTTGTGAACTTGGCTGGACTGAACAAATTTTTTCCTTCAACAGCGTACTACATAGCGAAAAAATCTGTCGAAAATTTTTCAGATTTCACTCCAAACAAATCACAGCACGAGGAGTAAAAAGCTTCACTTCAAAAATATATATTAAAGAACGCACACGAAACAAAATTTAACAAACATTTTAGATACCTTGCCGATGCCATGCATGCGTATGCAATTCCATATTTATTGATATCATCTATTTTTTGGCACTTGTCAACGCACTTGTGGGCATTGTAATTTTCCTCGTACCAACAACACCACAAACGCATTCACAATACAAACACACCGATGCTGGAGACACCTTGTGGCAAATAAAAGCAAATTGTTGTTAGTTGTAGCATAGCATATACACAATCCTCTATCTATTGTAAGATGATGACGATCTACTGCAGCATAGCTTCTGTTATAATTTACATTGAATTAACAATTATTTCTAATAAGTCTTTGTGGTCTGGTGGATAGTGTATTGGACTCTCATATAAGAGGGCACGTGTTCGATCCCCACGGGCGGGCCAACAAATATTTTTAGTATTTAATATAGTATTTAATAATATTCAAAGGTCAAAAAAACGCTCGTGTAGATGATTGTAAAGACATAATTTTAACAGCTGGAAACGATGCAGATTTTCTTGATTCGATCATGACTGGTGATGAAACATGGTGCTTTAAATAAGTCCATGAAACTAAGCGTTAATCTGCACAATGGAAGTCAAAAAGCGAACCAAAACCTAACAAATTGCGTCACCTAACACGAACCAAAATTTCCATAAAAGACGAAAACAAAATTTCCATAAGATGTACATTGAGTTTTTTGACAGCGAACAGGCAGCGGAATTTTTTTTCGATAGGTAGTTCGCTGATGAAGGAAAAAATTTGTTCAGTGCAGCCAAGTTCACAACTATGTGTGGAGAGTTAAAATGTCAAAATTTCGTTGGCAATTATATGCCCGTACATTTAATTGCCGCGGAAATTTGACATTCAACAATAAAAAAATAAGCTGAAAGTATGTGTTGGTGTTGAATTTGTAATTAAACAACCCTATAGGAACAAACTAACTTGTTTTTAAAAGCAACTAATTAAAAACTAGTTTAAAATAAACCAGTATATGAACTACTTTGAATTATATTAAGGCGGCATCCACTTCAATATATGAAGTAATTGAAATACTACTTAAAAACCAGTGATTGATAAACTACTTTGAATTATATTAAGGCGGCAACTACTCTGATGTTGGCATGTTTTAATTGAAAATTTTTATTAGATTACAAGCTTATATATATTTAACCATGTTATTTCATCAAATATTATTAACTTTTGGCCATCAGTAATAGTTTTCAATTGGTTATTTTAAAGCAATTAAAAAAATAATTTAAATGTAACTAATTTAACAAGTAGTTGAAAATATATGCAGACGACAGTCAATTGACTTATTTAGCGGACATCACCATACAAAATAAGTTAGTTCGTTCTATGGAAAAAAGTCAGAATTTCAACTAGTTGTGGTTGACAAAAAACTACTTTATGAACTACTTTTAAATTAGTTGATTTTCCTACAGGGAAATTACAAATTGCATTCTGAGCCCAAAGTAACATCTGTTGGCAAGAGTTATCCTTCGTTTTATCACTTTACTGATATCGTTGGTGGAGTTAATGCTGGAACCGAGGTAAACGAAGTCCTTCACAACCTCGAAGGAGGTGTTGTCAACAGTGACGAGGGTGCCAATACGCTGGGACTGTTTGTTTGTTGACACCAGATATTTCGTCTTATCTGCGTTTACTGCAAGACCCATGCGATTCGACTCTTTTTCTACTTTGGAGAATGTTGCACTGACTTCGCGCGTGTTATGGCCAATGATATCAATATCATCGGCATACGCTAGCAGCATAACACTTATAGAATATTGTTTCAGCTCAGCAGCTCGAATGATCTTCTCCATGATTAGGTTAAAAAAGTCGCACGATAAGGATTCACCTTGTCTGAAACCTCGTTTGGTAACAAATGGGGGAGAGGTCCTTCCCGATTTTACCTACGCTGCTATTTTGCTGTCTTATCTTAAATATTTAATCATAATTTTTTGAAATTTTCAACTTTGAAACACAAATTTGTATTTTAAAATCATGAGATATTGTCATTTTGTAATACATCGCACACTGGGGCCGCCCCCATATAAAGGCTGCTCAAAATTCTAAAATCCTTTTTTTCCATCAAACTCTCTTGATCTACTCTTTTGCTGCAATTTAGTCAACTCAATCCATTGTTAGCCAATTTCTAACCCGTTGTTAATAATTTTTTTAACCCATTGGAGACAAATATTTTTTTGAACGCCAAGTTCATTTGATTATATTGGCTTAACCCATTGGTAACTATGAATTATACCATTATTAACGTTTTTTTAATAAAACTTACACCGAGGAAGTTTTAAAATATTTCATTTCAATAAAAATTATTTTTAATCAATTTAACAGATTGACAGCTTTGTTCGCGGACTAGAGACCAGGGTGACATTAATTAAACACAAAATTTTATTTTTTTTAACTTTAGTTTCATTATAAACACTTTGTTTTCCTGCATGAAGGTTCTGTGTTACATTCAGCCATGGCTTGATTTATGTAAAATTATACAAGATGCACTACTTAATACTTCAATTTTCACTTCACTACTATAGAAATTCTTTTAATTAATACGATGCATGGTTCAATCATTAAGGTTATCCAGATATTTGACATACCCTTATTTTATGAAAACAAAAATAATTTTACGCTTTTGAAAAATGACAGCCAGAGTTGTGGTCTTCCAAAAAAAAGGTAGTGTTTCGCTGGGGGTTTTTTAAGAACTTTTTCTATATATTTGTACTTACTGCTAAAAATAAAAAAATCAAGTGTCCTTTCTTAAATAAAATTAAAAAAATAATAAAAATTTATTGACAGCGAAATTTGTATTTAATTACTTGTGTCCTAGTGTATATAAAAAAAACAAGTAGTAGAAAACGTAGTAGACAAATGTATCTTTAGTATTTTGTACTACGAAAAGAAATGATATTCAAGCAACTGCGTCATATTTATGTCATTTAAAAAATGCTTTTTTGCTCTCCTCTTCAAATAATGGTATAAATTCTTATTCTTGTGAGTCAAATATCTGGACAACCTTATGACAATTAAATCATGATACAATCGATCATGATTTCTCTACATTTCACTTGAACTAATGATCAAAGTGAACTTTTCAAAATGATTTTTTTAAAAAAGGCTCAAAGTGATTTTGGTTTTGAACTCGGATTCTCAAAAAGGAAGGATCATATTTTATTCCAGTACTGTCAGATTCAAAATCCCTATGCGCCTTTTTGAATAAAATCGTTTTGAAAATTACATTACATAACAAAAAACAAAAACAAAATGAGGTTAGTTTAGTTTTTTGAGAACTATAAATTTTTCAAAACACATAATTCGAAAATAAATACTACAGCAAAAAACTGAAATTTCATATTAACAAATGCAAAAAAAAAAAAAAATATTCAAGAAATCTACCACCGTTTATTTACAGTAACAACTTGAATTGCTAATCCGAATTTCTCAGTTGTGAAAAAATAAAAAAACCTAGGAAGTGGCAACTTTGGATTTGCATATCTCCCAGCAGAAACATTCTAGAAAGCTGAAAAATAACTATGAAATGTAGAATTTTATGGAGTATAAAACTGCGTGTTTATTTTTTCAAAAAAAATAATTTTTTTAAAATCGACTTTTGAGAGCGCTGGCCCCATTGTGCATCGTAGAGTTTTTAAGAAATAAAGGTATAATTTAATATAAAAGTTGTAAGAAATTGCAGCTTAATATATGTTTAATCTACGTGACTTGGTACAAAATGAAATCTTATTGCGTACATATGTGGTTAAAGTTTATGGCATTCTAACAAAATGCAACCTAATTTTTGAAGCGAAGCTTTTTACGCCTCGTTCTGTGATTTGCTTGAGTGACATCTTAAAATGGCACTTTTATTCTTCGACAGCACTATCCTCTGATCCAAAAGCCTCTGTTAAGCAGAGTTGTTGATTCAACAACAAGTATGTATTACTAAAGCTATGTTGCAGTAGATCACAATAATCTGTTAATAGATAGAGGATTGTGTATTTGCTATGCTACAAAAATTTGCTTTTATTTGCCACAAGGTGTCTCCAGCATCGGTGTGTTTGTATTGTGAATGCGTTTGTGGTGTTGTTGGCATAGAGTATAAATTATTATGTAGAGATTGCATCAACTCTGCTAAATCTCTGGCATGCGTTAACAGAGGTTAACAGAGTGTTTTTCTTCATGTTTTTAAGTGAAATAACTCTGTTAACACTGTTAGCAGAGTTGACGCAATCTCTAGATAATAAATTACACTCTATGTTTTAAGCGTCAAAAAAATAGATGATATCAATAAATATGGAATTAACAAACGCATGCATGAAATCGGCAAGATATCTAAAATGTTTGTTAAATTTTGTTTCGTGTGCGTTCTTTAATATATATTTTTGAAGCGAAGTTTTTTAATCCTCGTTCTGTGATTTGCTTGGAGTGAAATCTGAAAAATTTTCGACAGATTTTTCGTTACGCAGTAAGCTATTGAAGGAAAAAATTTGTTCAGTGCAGTCAAGTTCACAACCATGTGTGGAGAGTTAAAATGGAGAGTCGCTGGCATTATATGCCCGTATATGTAATTGGCGTGGAAATTTGACATTCAACAATACAAAATTGAATTTAAAAGTTAATTTATTAAAAAGAAAAAAATTATTAAGCTTTCAAATCTATGTAACTGCGAAAGAGCTTCGCTTCTCTCGTGTGTCCAACGACGCACCTGTGTTTTTTCATATTTACTAGTTATGGATTTAATAATCTTTTATGAATCTATTAGCAGTAAGATTTTTTTAGATCAGAAAATTAACCCACATCACGCAACGCGTTGGTCCTCACTGCGTTGATTAAATTCTTGTTGATACATTTTAAACTACGATATGGCGCAATCGCGTTAACGTATCCGCTGATACAGTAAACTGCGTTTGAGTTGGTGTATCAACGCAGCGATTTTTGCTGCGTTACCCATGTCTAGTACAGTAGCGAAGTGTAGCAAATAGAATGTTTTGTGCAGCTCTCTACACTGTATGCTGAAATGTCAGCCGACGTAACATAGAAATAAAAATTCAACAGACTTCTACGTTCTGTGTTGCGTTGATCTATATTTGGCTAATTATGCCATTATGTAAAAAGATATAAAAATAATTTTGTTTACACAGAAGCAAATGTATACCCTTTTTGTTTTTATGCTTTTACTTTACTTGATAGGTTTATAAAAAAATTGGCTTATGATAATTATTTGCTTACAGATAGATTTTTTTGTCAAAATCCCCCTCCTCGCCTATAGAAAGTCCTGGCTACGGGCCTGGAAAGACCCATTTTTATTAATTTGGCAATAAAAGTATTAGAAAATTTTTCTCTTTTTATCCAATTAAAATTTATTTCTCAATTTCTACTTAAGGCAACTAATGTCAAATTTGTTTTGAAATAATCTTTGGAAATAGTATTGATAACATATAATTAATGTTTTTTATGAACTAGATTAAACTATTGCTAATATTCTTTGAATATTGTAATTTTCGAGTGTAAAATTTTCTTCTCATTTTACTAAAACATAATTAAATTATAATATTATGACTTTGGTTTCTTAGTTTAATTTTAAAATATTCACTATAGTGTAGCAACATATTAATAAATATTTTAGTGTATAATTTAAATAAGCTACATTATATAAAACCGATATTTTGTACAATTTGAGCTTTGTTCAATTCTTTAAGTTTTAAACGTTAAATAAATTCATTCGTGCTTATCAGTTAAATCGTGTTTGTTTTCTTTGCTAACTTTTAATTTACATCTATAACATTTCTATTAATTAAGTATGAAATAAAAACTTTTACAGGCCCCGCCCTTGTCTATCTCTATTTGACTACTTAGACCAGTTGGGTTGCATCCATACCGCTCTGTATTTTTTGTTCCGGTTTCGTGTTCTTTTCTATTAAAGAACTTTGAGCTTCTTTTTCGTTATTATTGCCAAGTTGATGATGATGTTGCCGGTGGTGATTATACGGATGCACCTTGCTTTGTTTTTTGTTGCGCTCCCTCTGAAAGTGCAGCATCACATAATGGATTGGAATATCAACACATTCACCACTAGTATCCTCGCCATCAATAAACACACCACGCACCAATATGGAGTTGGAACACTTGAGTGCGGCAAGTACCAGAAAGGGTATAACGTGTGTCAGCCAGTAACTAAGCACCTTATTATCTTTAAATTTTAATTGGGAGGCTCAACTAAGATTATATTTTTTTCAAGATAAGTTAAACACACTTACCTGGATATAGATACATATCCAGCAGCATCCATATCCCTCGCCATGCATTTACTGCTCCAACAAAGCACATAATGTAGAAAATGTCACAAATAATTAATTTACACGCACTGTTATTAATCTTCTTGCATGTGAAGCGCACCATAGGCTGGATTATGAAGGTGGTACCAACGGTAACATAGCCAATGATCTACAAAAGGCAATGGTTTAATTGTTTGAAATAATGTCTGCAAGTCGATTTTGCCTCAGCTCACCAATGATCCCCAAGCAGATTTCGGTTTGTCGTTGGTGAAGAACGTCAGATCCATAATGCCCCAAAGACCTCTCCACGCAATTACGACCAGAGTACCAATGACAAATACGGAGAAAAGCGTGTCGAGAACGTACAGTGCTGGCTGCTGGAAGCCCTTGAAGAAATGAAAATAAACATTAAGAGTTAATTAAAGTCGGAATTGTAGTACAACAACCACAAGAAAGTTTAAAACTCATTCCCTAATATCAAAGCTAACATAGGGAGTGCTTCAGCACAATAAATTTTGTATTTTAAGTGGTCTTAGAAAACAGTCTTAGCTTTTCTATCATAATTGTGTTATTTGATCAAAGGTCGTTAATGCACCCATTGATTGAGTAAAGGAATTAAACTCGAAAAATAAGTGTTATTTTTTGAGTAATAAAATAAGATTACAAAAATAGGTGTGACAGTGATGTGCAGAGAAAAAGGGATACCCACTTTCAAATGAAAACAATGTTCATAACTAAAGGCGAATTTACACATTTCACTAAAAACGATGACAGTGAACGTTGAATGATGACTGTGAATCAATTTTTAATTTACATTAGGTCTGTTCGCGTACCCAAAAGATTTTAATAATTTGTACAAATTTTACAAATTGTTAAAAGAAATCCGTTCGTTTACCCAAAAAAATTGCAAGGGAGAAAGAAAATAAGAGAGTACGATTTTTCTCTTTAGTCCAGTTTCGAAAAGTTTTTGCTAGCTGATTTTCTACTTGCAAGAATTTTCATGAAATAAAAAAAAACAAATGTCTAGAACAGATGTTTTAAATGTACAAAATAAATAAAAAATGGGTAAGCAAATATGTTGAATTTGTCTTGCGCAAAATTTTTTCGCCTTTTCACAAATTTTAAAAATTAGCTATGCTGAAAGCTTATTTTCCTTTTTTTTTGTTATTTTCTTTTCAGCTTTCTGAGAGTTCGACATGCATTGCAAATTTTAACAAATTTCCTGTTCGGGTACTTTTTTAAATTTTCATTGTATTGCGAGAATTTTTTTCTTACTCAAAAAATTGTTACTGGCAAGTTTTTACTGTAAAAGTACGCAAACAGACCTATTATTCAATGTGTAAATTTAAAATTTGATGGATGATTCGGTGTTGAATGTTAAAATATATTAGTTGGTTGATTAATTTTATTGATGTTTAAAAAAATAAAAGCATTGCCGTCTAAAATACTAAAAAACGGAACTAAAATATAGTTCTAGGATTTTTGCAAGAACTACAAAAAGAAATTGAAAAAAACATAAGTACGATTTGCTTTCACTTTCATCAAAATTGGAAAATGTGTCTACTTCTTTCACTGTTCAATGTGGATGACAATCATCTTCATTTTAAAGATGAAACTCAATTTACACTTTTCAAATGGGATGATTCATCCAAAGTGAACAATGATAGTGAATCGTGTAAATTCGCTTTAAGCAAAAACTGAAATTAGGAAAGTGAATTGACCCCTTATTGGCGGTGATCTTAAAAGCAATTGAGTCATGAATTTCGAAAAGGGCACATCTCGAAATTTTGAGATTTATGTTTTTTCACTGAAATGCACTCTTAGTGTGGCCATTCATAGTTCTGAGTAATAGAGGGGCAAAAAATATCATCAGCTGCCGCCGATAATGCAATGATAATGAGAATAAATTTCGGAAAACGCACAACTCTGAGAGATGAGCCCTTTTCGCACTTGTTTTTTTATTTTATTGCTTTATAAAGTTGTAGATGATTTTTATAGCATTTGGAGCGCTGAAAATAAAAAATATTCATTGTTTTCTTAAGAAAGTTCGGTATGTCGCCTTCTTAAGAGTCGGAAATGGTTGTGATTCTAAAAAAGAAAAAACGCTGAATTAAGAATGCGAATAAGTACATACGCGCTAATATTAAAAGTAAGGCATATGCGCACGCAAATTATAAAGGCAGGGAAGTACCCCGTCGTAGAACAGGCGAAAAGTGCAGGAAATAAGTCCATAATTTAAAGATGTTTTTGTAACAAAAAATATTTTAAGATGTGTTAGGAAATGCTTTGATGGGTTAACAGATACAGATTGCGAGGAAATAATTTGCAAAATTAATAATTTTCACACAAAGGACGAACAAGATATTTATCTTCAGGGGTTGTTGGAGGTTTTGGAACCTAAAGATGTTTCTAAACGCAAAAACACTGTAGCAGGTAAAACAGAAAGTTGTTCCATTAAAAACTTTATTGAAACAAGAAGAACGAAACGTGCTGTGTGTAAGTTAGCATATTTAAGCTTACATGGGATCACGTCGAAGATTTTTTACTATCGTCAGTTATGGGTATTTGAATTTTGCATCCATAACATGAAAACCAACAAAGGTACCATCTATTCATACCACGAAGGAGAGGCCTTAAAGGACCAAACGAAGTTGCATCGTTTTTAAATGATTATATATCGAATTTTTTTAGCGCATCTGTAACTGATTTGCATCTGTTTTGCGACGGATGTTCAGGCCGGAATAAAAATAACGTAATCATAAAATTTTTATTATCCTTAGCGTCACAAAGACATATGAAGGTGCACCTCTACTTTTCTACGCGCGGACATTCGTACAATGACTGTGACCGCAATTTTGGTGTGGTAAAGAGAAAAATAAAACGAGAAGACCGGATATTTACCCACCAACAATATATCGATCTAATTGAAAGATCAAGTAGCACGACAAAGTTTCAAGTTATAAAGGTAGATACGGGATATGTACTCGATTTTAGGAAAATGTTCAAAACTTATCTTTAAATCGAACGTACTTGCAAAAAGCAGTTACGGAAAGAAAGCACACAAAATTAATTTTAAAGTGTCCTCTTTTTTTGAAGTTATATTTGATTCCGAAAAGCCGGGAGATGTGGTAACAAGGGATCACATAGATGATAACACCACAGAAGAGAAATTAAACCTTGCAAAAATAAATGGAGCTTGCGCTTTGCTGCCTAATTTAGATGATTTCGCTTACTCTTACCAAATACCAATAAACCACCTTAAAATATTAGATATCGCCAAGGTGGAAAATATATTCCACCTGAATTTAAAGAATTTTATATTTAAATATTGAAGTGGCCTACTACAAGTGATGATGAGATACACATAACTATTGTCTCAATAATTTTCGAAAAGTGCACATCTCTGAGAGTAAAAATATAGACATGTGCCCTTTTCGTTCTTGTTTTCTATATTTTCAACTCATCCAAATTTAATAATGGCAAATTAGTTTAACTGTAGTGTCCAAAGTTTTTCATCAATGAAGAAATATAACTTTAAATACAATATCAGGAGCTTAAAATGACTTATTTTAAGTATGTGCATCTGCAAGAGATATTTGGTACTTTGTGTTTTCTTTTTTATTAAAAATAGCCTTTACAACATCGAAAAACAGTGAATTTTTTCTTAAGATTTTATTAAATTTAAAATACCAAGTTCGAAAAGGGCACATCTCTTGAATAAAAAACCACACAAAATGCACGAATTGACGGTTAAGATATAATTTTTTTGTAATGATAATGTGTTATGACCTTTTAAATAAAATTGCATTCTCAATTGCAACCTGACACTAATTTTCTTAGCATAGTTGGGTTTTATGTATCTTATTAACATTTTCTAATTCCAGAGTTGTGCCCTTTTCAAAATTCAAGATTCAATTGATTACCGTTATTTGCGAAAAAATTCTTGCCCGGTCTCAATTCATACGAAGCTTTAGGCGTGGGCGTTGCAAAAAAATAGGGACAGCTATTTGTAGTTTAAAAAAACTAAAAACGGCCGCCACGCACGGCAGAAGTGAAACTTTTACCCAAAAATGGAATGTCTGGGAAGATTGCTAATTTATTTTATTAACATTTCCTCCTTCAGTTCAACCAAATGGTTAAAAAGCAGTCTGCCTTCATACCAGTATTAGTTCAAGAACTGTATTTTTTTCATAAAGCCAACTAGTATTTTCAGCATGGCTATATCATGGGAAATATCATGGGAAAAATCAACTGTGATTTGCTTGGAGTGAAATCTGAAAAATTTTCGACAGATTTTTTCTTGGAAATTTGATGGTTTCTTTGTTGCTAGTGCTTCTTACAACAAGAAAATTTAAACTTTAATATTAAAAATATTTTTTGGCCTGCCCGGGGGGATTGAACCCACGTCCTCTTAAACGAGAGTCCAATGCACTATCCACTAGGCCACAAAGACTTGTTAGGAATCATTGTTAATTCAATGTTAATTATAACAGAAGCTATGCTGCAGTAGATTGTCACCATCTATCAATAGATTGTGTCTTTGCTATGCTACAACTATCTAGAGATTACATCGCATCTCTGCTAAATCTCTGGCATGTGTTAATAGTTTTTTTTCTTCATGTTTTAAAGTGAAAAAACTCTTTTAACAAATGCCAGAGATTTAGCAGAGTTGATGCAATCTCTAGATAATAATTTACACTCTATGCTACTGGTACGAAGAAAATTAGCAATGCCCACAAGTGCGTTGAAAAGTGCGTTTTTAAGTGTCAAAAAAATAGATGATATCAATAAATATGGAATTAACAAACGCATGCACGAGTCAGTGCAGCCAAGTTCACAACCATGTGTGGAGAGTTAAAATGGAGAGTCGCTGGCATTATATGCCCGTATATGTAATTGGCGTGGAAATTTGACATTCAACAATAAAAAAAGAAGCAGTAAATATGTTTTCTGTATATATGTAATTTATTTAAAAAAAAAGAAAAAATTATTAAGCTATCAAATCTATGTAACTGCGAAAAAGCTTCGCTTTTCTCGTGTGTCCAATGACGCACCTGTGTTTGTTTTTGCTTTCGTGGCACAACAAGAGGGATTATTATTTTAATTTGATGACTTAAGTAGTACCCAGGGTCGATCCTCAAAGCATATACGACAGTTCTTGCTGTTTTATTTTTTTGTAAATTATATTTTTATTTAAAAATATTTAAAAGAAAAAATTAGTCGAAAAAGCTGTTACGAACATCGAACCGCGTACAATTCGGCTGCAAGTTGAACGCGCTACCATTTCACCATTGCCCTCCTCTTACGAACAAATCCGAAAGCAAGCATAGCTTACATTTTTAAATTTATTTCATAGGATTGATGACAAAAAAAATTTATTTTTTATCCAAAATAATCATTAATCGATTATAACTCGGGCTTTATTTACATAATTCATTTTCAGTTTTTCTTAAAAAAAAACAAAAACTGCCAGTATTATTGTAAATATTTTTAATTAAAAAAAAACACAAATTTTCAACTGCAGAAAGGACCACTAAACCTTTGCTTCGTGGTCAGAAGCACTGACCTTATGCTACCGCGCATATTGTTTAGGTTTATTTTACCGTGCCAATACATTTAAAAATGTTGATGCGTTTTTCGGTACAAGACTTGCATCGTATTTTATGTTGCATTCAAGAACGATTTTTCTTCATCTTTGGCGAAGCATGCTGATTCGGCCATACATTTCATTGACGAAAATCCCATATAAAATTCCCACGAACGCAATACAGAAATGTTGAGATTTTTCGTGCATGAATATATTACTGAATTTTTGCGCAAGTTTCGTAACAAACAAGGCAAAAATATGAAGAAAATTGTTTTCTATCCATTTTTATATATTCTTTGATTTTATTTTATATGTTTTTGAAGTGAAACTTTTATAGCCGCGTATACAACAATACGGCGAGATAGATGGAGGTATAAAATCAATGTAACGAAATGGGTCTTATGAAAACAACAACACAGCAATTCGGCGCACTGGTTGTACTAAAACGAAAAAAATGGATATTTAATAATTTATCATATATTTGCTTTCACCGAGGATTGAACACACTACGTTTGGATCCATAGCCAGCTACTCTAACCACTGGGCCACGGAGGCATATTTATTTGAGTAGCTCATACTTATGTTAAATAATACAAACAGTAGTTATTTTCATTCTTTTATGATTGAATTGAGTATTTCGTTCAATACTCTCAATAAGTACATTACGGTCTAAAAATTTGAATATAAGCTGTCAAACATGAAAATTGGACGAAAACTACCAGAATTGTGATTTTTTACTTCTCGAAAAAACTCCTTTTTGTTCTGTTGTACAAATAAAAATCGAAAAAAATTCAAATTTGAGAAAATTTAAATGAAATCTTGTGGAAATATTTTCTTAAACTATACCTAAAGTATATGCCGAAAGTTCTATAATTATGTTGAATAACTTTGTCGTTATGATTTTTTTTTTGCTCGAAGTTTATTTTTACGAAAAAAAATCCCTAAAAATCCATTGGGCTATTTTCTGGGCTATTTTCTGCAAAAAAATAAAAAAACCGAAATTCGGGAAAAAGTTATAACTGTTGAAACTTTTTTTCAATAATACTGAAAGTGCCCTTTCCTAGCATTCGATCACTGAAATAATAATAAAAAAGCGTAAAACATGTATATAATTTTTTTATGTAATGGTGCCCTGTTGTATTTTATCAAAAAAAATAATCTTGAGTTTTACAACATGAAAGGCAAAGTTAATTAAAAGTACAGAATTAGTTTAATATTTTTAAGCAAGTGAAAAGCACAACAACTATAAAAATTTCAACATTAAATAAAAGAATTAAAAGCGAATTAACTCATTTTATGGAATTAGCGATATTAAAAAATATAAGCTGTAAAAAAAGCAAAATTTTAGAAAAAACTAGTAAGGATGGAACTTCGGCAGAGTACCGAAGCTAAAATACCCCCCCCCCCCCCCCCGCGGCTATATTGAAGTGTATTCGAAGTCTTTAGCCACGACATACACGATGGCATTAAGTTTTATATATTAATGAAAGTTTTCCTATTGTGATGACGCCACTTTGTATGGAATGTAGTCGTGGTTTTGATTCGATTTTGCCAAATATCACAGTGATGGTCTATATTAAATATCAAAGCCTATGTGCAAAATTTCAAGATGTTTCTTTAATTTGAGCAGATTTTTAAGAGATTTTACTTTTAAAAAAAAGCCACTTTGTATGGGAGGTATGGTAATGGCCATTTCAGCCCTTGAAAGGACTTTGACCGAGCTTCTTATGATCAATTGTGTTGTGCGTGTTCTGAAATGTTTGAACACATGATCGAGAACTGAACCTACGAGTTTTATGCCGACTCCGAACGGCTTATGTTCTCAAGAAGCTTTTCATGGCAGTTTTTACTCTCTGAGGTTTGCCTTTGCCTGCAGAGGGGTAACGGCCGAACAGAGAAATTAATTCAATTGAAAAAAAATGTCTGTCAGGTGGGTGGTTTGAACCAGGATTCTTTGGCTTATGGGTAAGCCCTACCCACTGCGCCATGTCCGCCTTTTGAACCATCCATGTTTTATTCAGCACTTCCACATAAAAACGCAAATCGGTTAGATTTACCTTTAAATGGTCGCAGAACGTCAGAAATGAATGAGCAATTAAATGTAGACTCTCCGTTAAAATTTGTAAGAATCGATGAAGACGAATCAATGAAGTGGAATGAAATTCAGTAGAAAAAATTCACTCCTGTCAAATATATTGAGGCATGACTGAATTTAACAAAACATAATTTCATAAATGACCACAATTTTAGAATAAAGAATTTTGCAAGAAAAAAATAAAGTCAAATTACATCTGATAAGATGACAAGACAATCATCAAAAAATTTGTTTGAAATTTGCCACCAAAACTTAATCAGGGTGTAGAGAGATGGTAATGGCCTCATTTTTTTAGCGTTGATATTGAATTGATGAAAAAATCGATTAATTTGTATGCATGTTAAATTAAGACATTGTCAGGATTACGATGGAGCCTTTAGGGCTCGCTTTTTTCATATTACTTGGGAAACAAACTAAATTTGTAGATAAGATTACTAAAAAGTATATTTTTTTATGTGAACATGGCTGTATATAACGGAACTTCTTTTAATGAGAACATTTAAGAAGGAGATAGGAAATATCGACTTTTAATAAAAATCACCCAAAATTTCTCCATACAAAATCGGGCTAGTTTTCGTTTAAAAACCGCCGTTTTTAGGACTAAATTTCACTTTTTGTTTTCGAGTGTTAGTTCACATTGACTACTAGTGAAATGGTAATTATAACTATTACTATCACTCGATCATAATGTTTTTAAAAAACTTAAAAATTTCTAGCTAAAATCGGTCCACGTCCCGCGGTAGTCATTCCTTTCAAACAAAAAGCATTTTCAAAGAAAAAAGGACACCTTCTTAAATTTTTTTTTTTTTTAAGCTGCATTTTGTTTTAGACCAATTTCTTTTTACATTATTAAAGTACAACTATTCCTATTTTCCCTGACATTTTGGTCAAAAAATATTCGTCGATAAGATAGAAAAGTGCAAGGCCGCGAAATACCTTAAATTTTCGGTGAGCAAGATATCTGGAGACTGTTTGACCTAAAAAAGAACAAAAAATTGCCGGCTTAGTAAAGAGTTTAGACGTCTTAGACGTTTAATTTAATTTCATTTGATTTCTGAAAAATATTAATTTTTGACAAAATGCCGGGCTTAAAAAGAAAATTTTAATTTTTTGTGTACAAAATTGTGGTCGTTTGAGGTTATAAATCAAAAAGTATGTATAAAAAAAAAATTGAGCGATTAATTGACCAAGAACTCTTTACTTGTTCAGCAGGTCTGGACCCGCCCACTCTTCGCCCATATCTACGCCGCTGATATAACCTTAAAATTTTTTTTATAGGATTAACGGTTTTGAAGATAAAGTTGTTTTACTACATATCCGAATGACGAATCTCGATATCTTTTTAATTTTCCACAATGTATAACTTGCACAAAAAACAAATTTTAAAAAATATATGTAAATTTTTTAAGTTCTATCGACGTGCAAAGTACCAAATTTTTACAAATATGTGAATTTCGAGCGTACCAAAAGTACTAAAGCGTCCGATTTGTCATGGAATCACCGATATATCGACACCTTTACGCGAAATTATCATATGTGCCAAAAACCAAAACAAAAATTTTTATACACTTTAATATTGTTTTATCTGTAGGTAACGATGAAGCGAATAGAAGCATGGTACGAAAGGTCACATT
This sequence comes from Coremacera marginata, assembly GCA_914767935.1. Lineage (NCBI taxonomy): Eukaryota > Metazoa > Arthropoda > Insecta > Diptera > Sciomyzidae > Coremacera > Coremacera marginata. The sequence continues at coordinate 62,569,082 of OU612045.1, read as the reverse complement.
CTGCTTCTAATTGAAAAAAAAAATAGTAAATATAACAGCAACTACTATAAACAAAATATTTTTGTATGGCACATACGATGATTTCGCCCACAAGAAAAAAAATGCAATGCCAAAATATACAGTAAATTTTTGGCGTAACTATAGGGATTTAAGCTACAATATTTTACCAGGTGACGCGTTGTGGTATGTAGAATTAATTTGCATCAAAAAGTCAATTTCGAAAAAATGGCATATACGACAATTTCGCGCAAAGGGGTCGATATTTAATATTTGCATTTTTTCATTTTGGTATTTTTTTTTGCTATTTGCCCCAACCCCCAACCAAAACCAACTGAGTAGGCAATTTAACTAAACAAAGACCGACCATCAAATAACTGCTGTCTTCTTTTTTTGCAGTTATTGTTAACTCTTTCATAATTGCAAAAACTCTAAAAGTTTCTTTAACATTTTTGTAAATATTGCATTTGTGAAAATACTTACGCCCACTTTGAACATTGTGCCCACTTCGAAGTAATCACTTTTATGGTCCATCGCCACTGAATACGGTGCTGCTCCCAGATTACGCAGAGTTCTAGTCGCAGTCAGAAAAAGTAACGCCACCAGCGTTACAACTGATACTATGATTAACGAATCGGCGCTAGTCAGCCAATCACAGAGTATCCATGATCCGCGCCACATGTTAACACAAACAACGCCGAATGTGGCAGTGTAACAGCGTGAGATCACATAGTATGTGAGACGTCGTTTGTCAGGATGTATGTAGGCCTTGAAGAACGTCTGGGTGGATGTGAAGATAAAATGTCCCATGCCGCCAATGAGAAACGATATGAGTGCCGAGAGCGGTGTATTTTTCGGGAAAATTAAAACACCCAGTATCTCCCATGTCCCACGCCAGTAAGCTATCACACAGGGTGCTACGATCAGACATGACAGCACCACATCCAGGATCTCCAAGAGGACTGTGTGCAGATTTTTTTTTGATTTCGGTGCTGAATCTTGAGATTTCTTGCTGACTATAGAGGCTGCATGTGAATCGCTACTCAGCATTGTGTTATTTCGCGTATTCGACAGAATGTACGCGATAAGCACTATTCACGTTTTTCACTTAACTCACAATTGGTCTAGTCTTTTTTAATAAGGCTATAAAAATGTTTTTGGATCTTAGCGGATTATTGCTTAATTTTAAGAGACGTTTGCGGAACTTGTACAACGACGGCTGCATTTAAATGACGCTTACGCTCAGATCAGCAACACTTTTATGGGTTATTAAGGACTCGTAACGAATGTTAATGTAAGGCGGATGTTGCACGTTGACTTCCGTTAACCGTAATTGTTAAATTCGAGATGTTGTAGGTGTGATGATGAACTCGCGTCTTTTCGAATCAATCAAAATGTGTGTCATTTGTATGAAGCCAGTTTTAACTTTGATGCTTTTTGAGTGCCTTGTATATCTTAAAAGGATATCGAAGAAGATATCTATCTATATTGCAAGCTCTACCGTTGTTTGCAGTATCTAGTCAACGTCAAGTGATCGCGTTCAATTTGAAACTAATATTAAGAAAATTATCGTAGACATCATCGTCAAATTTTCGTACTGATAATCTGGCTCATTGTGTCACATACACACACACGCACGCATATTGGTGTATTGACTTTGATCATTATAAATATGAGTAACACTTTAGTTTCATCGTTTTTCGTTTATTTTGGCGAACATTTACTTAACTTATCATCAAGTCGGGTCGTTGGCGTTTTGCTGGAGGGCTCTGTAAGTAAAGTTAAAATGTTTTATTTTATTATCTGTGATAGTTAAAACAATGTTTGTCGTTAAGTTTATTTTCCTTTCTATTCGAGTTTGCATTGAAAATCTTTTGGTAATTGTTTAGTAATTAATGTATTCTACATATATCAGACATTGTTTTTGTAATAATTTGTAGTAACAATTCAATATTCTAATCCCCTGGTTCTTAATCTTTTTTATTTATTTTTTTTTATCGTTTTAGTTTAATTTATAATTTTTTGAATTTCTCGTTTAAAACTTGTGATGCAACATTAGTTGCAGTTGTAAATAATCTCTTAATCTCTTAAATGCCCATTAATCTCTTTTACAAAACTCTAGAAGATGAATTATCTCTCTTCTAAAATTAGATTTTTCAAATTCTGACATTTTTTGCTTCTTTTAAAATCGTGATGTAATTTCATAGATAAAAAAGTTTTTTAAAACTTCTTTCACATAATTTTAAAGAATTATATGTATAATGAAAATTCGGAATTTAAAAGAGCAGAATTTTAAAATTCTCAATAAATTTAAAATAATTCATTTTGGGGGATTAAGGTTAAGCGCTAAGGCCTAACCAGTGGCACGTGTAGTGTCTAAGACCGTGGAAGCCTGGAAGAACGACACACTTGGACATGCATCTCTTCTGTATCTCTTTGGAACCGAAAATCAATAAGAGCAACCGATTATACCATACCCAGTGTGAGATTCAGTACAAAGTACACCAGATCCATTAACAGCTGACAAGAATCGAAAGAGACTTCTGTAGAATCCTACGACATTCCCTAATTCTATATTGATGGCTCCTAAACCGAAAACGGAACTAGATCGGGTGTATACTGCAAACACTACGAATGAAAGAGTCTTAGAAACTCCCTGATTACTGTGGCATTTTTCAGGTAGAAATATATCCGATTGAAAAAGCCAAAATGATAGTAATTTTTGTGGATAGCCAAGCGGTCATCTAAGTAGTCATCTGGATAGTAGGACGACAAAGGCTCGAACGGAACAAAACTGTAAGCAAGCCCTGAGCAGTATATGCAATACCCATATAGCATCACTCTCTGCTGGGTTCCCGGACATAGCAATATCGAAGGTAACGTGGTGACAGATGAATTGGTGATGCGTGCAGTTACAAGTACAAAAAAAAGAGCTGATATAGATGTGTACATTTCAATAGGCGTCGTCAAAAGAATAATTTACCTTAAAGCCAAAGATAATGCTAACACAAGTAGTCAAGAAGCTTATATACCTTGGCACCACCATTAATAACAACAATTATGTCAGCCTGGAGATAAAGCGAAGAACAAGAAGCGAAAAAGAAGCGAAGATTTTTTAGAGCCCTCTCCCTATCGGCAAAACTAGCACTCTACAAGACGCTCGTTCGAGGCATGGGTAGTTTCGTAAACTGACGTAGGGGCTCTGGGGGTGTTTGAGAGAAAAGTTCTTCGCAAAATCTTCGGTCCTGTTCGAGTCGGCGATGACTATCTCATCCGAATGAACCACGAGCTGTATGAGCTCTACGAAGACATTGACGTAGTTCGGCGTATAACTGTGCAGCGACTACGCTGGTTGGGTCATGTCCATCGTATGGACGACGAAGCTCCAGCGAAAAAGGTGCTCGAGGCGAGGGTCTTTGGTCGACGACGAAGAGGGAGACCATGCCTCCCATGGATGGATCAGACCGAGGAAAAACTAACCGCACTTTGTGTATCAAATTGGAGAAGGCACACGCAAAGCATAGATACCTGGCGAGAGCTGATGAGGTGTGCCAAAACCCAAGAACGGGTTGTTATGGACATATAAGTAATTAAGTAATGCTAACACAAACTGGGCATCCAGAGGTGAATACAACATAATTCGAAGGCTCTGGCCGGAGCTGAGGACAGAACTAAAAGCTAAAACGGGAAATCCGGATTCTTGTTGGGATTCTAAACGGTCATTGCCCCATTGGGGTAATAGCCAATAGGATGGGCATAATAGCGATAGACTTCTGTCGGGGCTGTAAGGATCGGGAAGAAACAGAAAAAAACTCGTCTTCTATGCGAATGTCCAAATAAATAGAATCGTTGCACACTGGAGTAATACATAATATCAATTTGTGTGATTAATTATAAAAATCAAATTGAGGATACCCAACAATGATTGGTACCGATCGAAAGAGGATAGAATTCTTCATCACTATGTAAAGGAAAATTTGAAAAAAGTCAACTGCACTTGTACAATGTAATTGCAAAGTTGACGTTTTTTTTTAATTTTGGTGCGCGCATAGTAAAAAACACAAAAGTTTTGATGTTTCCAAGTTAATTTTCTTGAAAAAGTTAATAACTATAAATTTTTGTGCAACGGAACCCTCTTTCTCAGATAATTTATTAACATCTAATAAAATATTTTATTAAAAACAGTGTCAGTTCGTATTTTTAATGTTTTTTCCCCGTAAAGGCTAATAAAATGTGTGTTTTTATGTATATATGTAGGCATATAGTTGTGAATACCCTTCAATTCTGTAGTAACCAATATTCTTTTTTTTTTTTGTGAATAACAAATATTAGTGATATGTTAAAACAAAAAGCATGCAGGTTCTCTGCGTTTTTTAAGATTTTTTTGTATGCACATGCAATTCAAAATATGCAAGTACGTAAAAAAGAAAGGAACTGCAAATATATACAGCAAGTTAATGTTACTTTTTTGTTGTTGTTTATTTTTTTTTTTTTGTAGCATGTATGCTTCAAGTAAATGAATGTTACCGTTGTTGTTGTTGTTTTATTTTTATAAATTTATAAATGTGTTAGACGTGGAGACGTTAAGGTTTTCTGGGCTACTGTGTGCATATTCGTAAATATGCTGAGTTTCCAAATATTGCTCCTTCAAAGAAATATTATCATTACTCATACCTTATAGCTTTCCAGGAATCTCAAAAACACAATATTTTGGATTGGCACTATTCTGTAGAATAGTGCGTAGAAAATAATTGTTTCTGTTCATCGTATTTGTTTTTCGTGCATAACATGGTAGTGTTAAAAATAATGGAAGCGTCGACGCGAATGACGTTGTAAGCTTTTTTTTCATATTACAGTTAAAAATGCTCTGGCGTATACATACAGGCAAATTTCTTTAAACCTCTTAAGCCTAAAAAATTGAAAATCGAAATCAAATGGCTCTAAGTGCGCCATTAAACAAGTTTTTGTCAACTCCTAAAAACTTACAATTTGTCGCTTACAACGTTATTCGCGTCAACGCTTCAATTCAATCGATCTGTCTTAAATACTTCCCTACTTCCCTTTTGGAACTAGTTCGACTACCATATTCGATCTTCGTCTATACCTTAATGAAATTTAGGAAAATTACGGTTGTAGTCTGCTCCAAGAAAAATTTTAATTTCTGAAAAAGTAGAAAGAGTACGAACTTCAGGTTCCGCTGAGAATATGAAGGAATTCAACTCAATTTAAAACTCACTGGTACGCATCGGCTAGTAAACAGCAATATTTCCTGCAGTTCAACAAAGATTCAACAAAGAACAAAAGGGCAGTTAAATGAGTCCAAAGTGATTCAAATACTATCAGAATCACTGGCTAGAGCGATTAAGAACCGGTCAAGTTTTCAAAATGCATCAAAATAGATATCAAAATAAATAGATGTCAAAAAAAGAAGCGTTGTCTGTTTTGGTAGAATCGAAAGAAAGCCAGTCTGCTCAAGATGAATTTCCCAGCTACACTCAAAGAAGTATTTGTTCACATTGACCAATTCCTAGGTCAAGTTGATAAATTTTTTGTCAGTATAGAGTCAACAAAAGCGTTTGTCAATTGGATTGAAGGTGGGAGTTTGTAATCATATTAACAACATTTTATTTTGCTTATTTGATAAACGGATATTTTGATTTGATAAAAGCCTTTATCAAGAATGTCGCGTTTGCCTTGCACATTTGATAAAAGAGTTTGTCAAAATGAATAAACAATATTTCCACCTGAAAAAATGGTTTGTTGAATAGAAAAATGCTTTTATGTTGAAAATATATTTTTTTATCAATCATACAAAAATTATTTGTTGTTTTGATAAAATATTTTATTATTTCAAGCAATCATAAATATTACAAAATCAAATTTATGCCCTTATTATGATTTATAACTCAGCTAAGCTGACTGTGTAGATTTAACTCAATTTTTTTTCGTGTAGCGTTTACATACATTTCAGTTGAACCATGTAGTTTGAAAATTCTTAAAAGATTGAGGCAAACTACATCGCTCAGCTGAAATATATGTAATACGTTACACGAAAAAATTAAGTTAAATCTACATAGTCAAATAATTGAGTTGCAATTCATAATAGGGACCTTAGAAATGTATCACTAAGAATATTATTTTAACATTAGTTTTCAAAGAAAATAATTCAAATCTATAACATTATACGTTGCTGTAGAACTGTTAAGCAAACTCCTTACTTCCACTGAATTGTTCTGGAAATAATTTTTCTCAAAATTTATTAAATTTAACAAATTAAATAAAAAGTAGAAAACTCACAAAACTTCTTTTTATAATTTCTGCGAACAACAAATAACGCCACCGAAATGCCAGACTTCTTTTTTTGTTGTAATGATTGAAGGTTTTTGGATTTGATAATTCATTTCATCATTACGAAACTAAAATTTTATCCGCTTGACTCAGGCGATTATTAATTTTATAAATGATTTCTTCAGCACAACAAACCTATTTATCAACCCAACGAAGTAAGTTTGTTAACTCTATTTACAAAAACTATAAAATTTTATTCCGACTGACTGACGATTTTGTTATTGTGAATAAGTTTCTATCAAGTTGATAAAAGCATTTTTCAAAAAAATAAAATACATTTTTTCAAATCAACACATTCAGTTTGTTAACGTTTTATTATGTTTTTCATCAAATGGATAAAGTTTCTTTCGAATTGATAAAAAATGAAGCATTTATTATAAAATTTAATCGAGTTATTTATCAATTTTACCAAGAATTTTTCGTTGAGTGTATACACACGTACAGCCTGCAAAGAAGGATTGTTACGCTACGTTGGTTATCCAAAAAAGATTTTGATTTGTGAAAACGCCGAAGTTTCATCGGAAATTACAATTTTTTATGTTGAAACAAAAACTAGAATGTATATGTTGTTGATTGCCATTTCAAGTGGACTTTAATTGAAGCAGAACATTTTCGTGAGCTTGCTTTGAGTCTGCCAGATTGTTTGTTCAAAAATATCCATGGTATAATATGCCTCCAACGCTGCATAAATATCTTATACATTGACCTGAAATAGTCTCTCATGCATTGTTGCCAATAGGTCAATTGGCCGAAGAAGCAAAAAAAAAGGCTCGAAACAAGGACTTTAAACTCTTCAGGGAGAAAATTAATGAAGACTTTTTCAATAGGTGTTTGATCACTTCTGACCCTTTAATATGTATTAAAAAAAAGCTATCAAGGAAAAAATTTTAAATTTTGTCTAAGGCAGCTGTGGAGCTCTTCAATTGTGCAACAGAAGATAATGACGAAGATATTTATATTGAGGATGGTGTTGATTAATAAAAGAAAGATGATGATGCTGCTTTTGTAATGACTCAATGGCAGATGATTAATAACATGCAGAACTTAAAAAATTGAACGTACTCTCTAAATTTTGGTATAGCATCAGTCCTGCCAGATGTCGATGAAGAAATTCCCTTTTTTACATACAAAATAATTATTTTCCCCGTTTTTAAGTCTAAGTTTCCCCGCTTCTTTCCCCGTTTTTAATTTATAAATTAAAGCTTTAAAAAATAAATTTAAAATCAGGCCAACGACTGTAGCTTTCGGTGCAAAGATATAAATATAATATTATATTATATATACTCATTTATTTAATATGGATACTTAAACATTCCGTATTTACATCAACTTCGAAATAATTTTTATAAATCTTTAATAATGTTTTTTTTGTTACTAACAGCTATGTTCTAAAAATTCGGTAACAATCAATTGCTGCCCAAAAGTTTTTATCGGTCACAAAGAACTACTACCAAAAGATTGAGAATGAGAAAGACTTTTGCTACGGCTAACATTTTCCTCTCAATAACATGTTGAATATGTTTTTGAATTGACTATTTACAAAATAATTTTATGAAAATTTAAATCACAGCTTGATTCAACACAGATTAAATCAAACATGTTATTATTTTCACTTCCTGGTTTAGAGGTGACTTGTTTTTTACTTTTTTTAACCAAATAAGTCTATTTAATCAAGTGAATAAGACCGTTATTGGAAGGCACAGAAATAAATCGGAACCATTTTTTTAAAGTAAATGTCAGAATCAATCTTGTATAAAACTCTTTAGCAAAATCATCATAAAGATATATCTTAGAGATCTGCATTCTATATCAAGATTTCCATTTTGACTGAGAAAAAACGTGTAAAAAACATGCCCAACGGAAATAATGTTAATTTTTTTCAGAACAGATTAGTTCCAAAAAGTATAAAGTTTTTTATACTTTTCCATCTTCTAAATAGTGAAACAAATTTACATAAAGTTAAATTAAGATGATATATTTTCATTCGACAAGATAGTTAAAAGAAATGTTGAAAATGCTTATTACTAGCTTTACACTTTCCCCGTTTTGATCATTATTTTCCCAGCTTTCCCGTTTTAATCGAAAAATCCCGAAAATCGGGGGAAATCCCGCCATCTGGCAGCTCTGTATAGCATCAGGCCCGTAGCCAAGATTTACCTTAGGGGGGGAGTTTTGATAAAAAAATATATAAGTATGTTAGATGCCAGTAAAAAACTAAACTCAAGGATATGGAAATTTTTCTTAACAAATCCGTTTTCTCTTGAGACTACTCGTGAATATAAAAAAAAAAAAAACGAAATGGCCATTTCAGCCCTTGAAAGGACTTTGACCGGGCTTCTTATGACAAATTGTGTTGTGTGTGACGGGAAATGTTTGCACACAAGTGATCGAGAACTGGACCTACGTGTTTTACGTCGACTCCGAACGGCTTATGTTCTCAAGAAGCTTTTCATGGCAGTGATGTAGTATCAGAGATACATTATTGTTTCGCGGACTATTGTTTGAGAATCACTCTCTTACCTAAATTTTTGCAAGTAATTGTTATGCTATTTTTTCTTAAATTGCTCTCATAAACTTTATCGTTTAAAGGCTTCTTTGGTTATTTTTGTACAAAAGATCTTTATGATTCTAGCTATTTAGGAAATAAAGTTGGTTTTATGTGTAATTTAGATAAACAATTAAACTGTTTTTCTTATAACTATACCCTTACGTTTCTGACACTAATAACATTTTTAATCACCTGCTTGAAATTTTGAGTAAATATTATTCTATGTCAATTCAAAGATTTATGCACAAATACAAATTGTTTTAAAAACTAACCTTGAACTTTTGAGATATTAGTGGATTGGAATAATGGAGCTAATCAATACGTTGATTATAAACGTTTTCTATTGTTTTATCTGGATTGCATTCACGCTTTAGTTAATAAGAATGTGTTTCGTGATAAGAATTTAATTTTCTTATAAGCTGATAGCACATAATAAGGAAATTAGTCATCTAATTTTGCTAAAAATATTGCTTATAAGTTTTTCATCAGCAATATTCTCCCTGTTTTGATAAGCAGTTTGTTATCCGCAATCATTTGATATGCAAAATATAAAAAAAAAACTATTACAGCACACACCCAATTCACGACTTTGATAAGAATACGTTTATTAAACAATTGTCATTATTATTCACTATTTAAAACCTTGTCTTTTTATCTTAATAGATAAAAAAATATAACTTTCAATTGCTTAAAGCATAATTTGTCAACAGTGTACTTCTATGGAAAAAAATTATTCAGTTAATAGTCTGTATTTATTTTGTCTGTTGGACTGTGTATTTACACTAAGCGAAAAAAACTATTTTAAAATCATGAACTATCTATCATATTTAGTTTAAAGTTCCTCATTTTTAATTTACTCGTTTTTGATTTAAAAATGCATAATATTCGATACACATGTATTCATATTCTATACAAAAATGAATGAAAAAATCTAATTTTTCAAAAGGTTTTTTATATTTGTGTAGTAATTAAGTAGCACTATATTAAGTAAAAGAATTACATTAATCGATCCCAAGGATTTGAAGATATTAGCAAAACTATACTCTGGCGTGACGTTACAAAAAACAGAAGTAGTTTTCGACTCAGATTACAAAATTTGCAAAACTCTGCGAATTGAGCAAAACTTTTTGTATAAAACCTCTTTTAGAAGGTTTTGAAATAATATTATTTCTTTTTCCAAGTAATCAAATTTAAAAATCTTTTCCCGTCTTTTTGTTATTAGGCTTAGTCGTCTAATGTGACGTTATTGGCGTTACGTTACTTAAATTCCCATTGTAATTCAATTGGGTAATTAGGTAATAAGATATTTAAGTAATTATGTAATTTAGTAATTAAAAAACAAATTTAATATATTCTGCCGATGCTTGTCTCAACCATTTTCCATTCTTTTTTGCCAATGCCTTCCATTTTACTAAAACAAAAATGCTTGCGAAACATTTACTGAAAATTTACTAAAAAGAAAAATTACATTTGTGAAACAGTGCAGACGATTTGATAATCAAAGTAAATGAGTTTATGCTCAAATTGCTGAAATCAATAAAATTTGAATGTTTCTCTAAGATAATGTTATTAAATATTAATTTTTTAATAACTTTTAATTTTCGTGTCACGCTGGAAATTTTTCTGGAAATGCCCATATACCAAAGCGTTTGTTTAACCCTGCTGCCCGTAATTTTCAATTAAGTAATTTTTTTTTTATATGTAGGTAATTATGATGCGAGGGTTATAGGCTAAAAAAAATCGGATTGCCACCTAGATTTTTAATTTTTACGAATTCGGTGGGCGAACACTAGGTAAAAATGGCTCACTGAATCCTAATCCGTTGTCAGATAGTTTTCAAAAAGTATGTAATATTTTTACCATAGGGCTGTCTCCTAAATTTTTAAATTTTTACGAATTCGGTGTTGGGCGAACATAAGCTAAAAATAGGTCGCTAAATCTGAATCTGTCGTCAGAATTTTAAAGTAACGTACTTTTTTTCATATAGTTGCCATCTAAAATTGTTTTCTTTTTACAAATTCGGTGCAAGGGCGAACTGTTGGTATAATGGGTCACTGAACAGAATTTCAAAACTATATAATTTTCTTACCATAGAATTGCCACCTAAATTTTTTCATTTTTACTGAAACCGTATCAGAATTTAAAAATTCTGTATTTTTTCATAGATTGTCACCTAATTTTATTTTTATTTCTACTAATTCGTTGGTGAAAGACAAAACTCCAAAATTCTCTCCAATTTTTTTAAAAAAGTACTACCGCTACAGTTCATATAGACAGGCTCAAACCAGCATACATACTGAATACAGAAACTTCACAGACACTTTCAACTACACATACATAGCTATATAAATGTAAGCTTGTTAAAAAAGTGCTTGGCGAAGCGGGCGGTGTTCTGCTAGTTGAATTATAAAGTAGCGACACGGAGGTTATTGATGAAAAATTATATCGCTCAAATGGCCGCCTTGACCTTGCTTGCACAAAGAAGCTAGCCCCTTGCATGAAATTGACATTCCATGTCATTCTGACATAATTCTGGATCATTTGCTGCAATGACCAGTTGGATTTCCTGTTGTTGGGCCATTACCAACGCTCACAGCTGCAATGGCTATGTTTCCGTCTGAATAGGTGGAATGGGGACGACCATTCCTTATCACGTCCACAATAGAGCCAATGGACTCAAATTTATTGATTAAATTGAGCACCGAATTGCGAGACGCTGCGTCATGGTGACCGAAAAGTGTGCGGGTTTTGCGAACCATCTCCGCAAGAATTCAATAATTTTTTTAGTGAATTTTTCACAATTTGTACGCGTTAATTCCCCCATAGCTAAACCTCCATGCTTGCTCTTGACTGTCATGGATTAAGTACTATATGCTTGTCACAAAAATGTAATGCCCGGAATCAACATCTCAGTGACTTTTAGAACATTCTTTACATCGCACAGATCAGGTAAATGCAAAATATTATTCATTTTTGATGCAGAACTTATATCTTGTTCTTTTTGTGCAATAATATTAAAAGAAATCTTTTTAAATTAACGAACACTTCATTTACTCTACTCGTAAATCATTCGGATGCTTAAATAATAGGTTTATTTTTTTGTTTTTCTAATTCATTGATATCAATATTGGTGAAATAATTAAAAAAACTTAAAACACAAATGAGATCGAAGGTGAGACTGAAGTAGAGAAAGCTAACGCCTACAAAATATTATTATTTTTTTATGAATGGTTTTCGAGATCCATTTTTAATTTAAACTGTAGTTTAGAAATTGTTAAATTCAACGAAAAAAATCTATATTTTAGTTTATTATATGAAGTTTGGTAATTATTTACCCAAGCAAAGTTGTTTGTCATTGAGAGATACAAATTTTCTGCTTAGACAGCACTGCAATGCATTATCTCAATATTTTATTTAATAAAACCTTATTTTGGCGGCCGTGGAATACTGGTTGAGGTGCGTGACTTGTTTGCGCTAGAGCCCAGGTTCAAATACCATCTGAGGCAGAATATTTTTTCAATTGAATTAATTTTTCTGTTCTAGAGAAAAGCTTCTAGAGAACATAAGCCGTTCGGAGTCGGCATAAAGCTTGTAGGTCCAGTTCTCGATCCTGTGTTCAAACATTTTACAACACGCACAACACAAGTGATCATAAGAAGCTCGGTCAAAGTCCTTTCAAAGGCTGAAATAACCATTTAATTTTTTTTGTTTTAATTGATTGATTGATTTTTCAAAAAATTACCGCCAATGGCAGGTCCATGTTAAACTAATACTTTCCGTAGCCCAAAAAGTAATCGATTAAATGTGAGTATACATTATTTTATTCATAACATGCAAGCGCAGCTTTTGCTGGTTAATGCGCATCAAGCATTTGTCGCTCAAAATTTGGCCACCCAAAAATTTACAGCACGCGTCAAACTAGATTGTTGATTTGAGTTTCTTTATTAACTAGCTACAAAAATATTTTGCCGCGCTGTCAATTCTGCTGCAACCAAATTGATTCCGTTCTTAACTTTGTGTTTTCCTCAAAACTATTTACTTACTTACTTGCTTAGGTGGCGCTTACAACCGTAAGTCGGTTTTGGCCTGTTATAAGAATTTCCGCCAGTCATTGCTATTTTGCGCTTGCTGGCGCCAGTTGGAAGCTCCAAGTTTCGTCAGGTTGTCCGCTACTTGGTCCTTCCAACGGAGATGCGATGCGTTGACCGCTGCCGGGTATCGAATCGAGTATTTTCTTCGCTGGAGCTTTGTCTTCCATCCGCTCAACATGACCTAGCCAGCGAAACCATCCAATCCGTAGATCTTACGAAGGATCTTTCTCTCGAAAGCTCCCAAAGTCTCTTCATCAGAGCTGCTCAACGTCCAGGTTTGTGCTGCATATTGCAGAATAGGCACAATTAGCGACTTATACAGTGTGACTTTTGTTCTGGGACTGGGACTGTTTGTTTGTTGACACCAGATATTTTGTCTTATCTGTGTTTACTGCAAGACCCATGCGACTCGACTCTTTATCTAATTTGGAGAATGATGCACTGACTTCGCGTGTGTTATGGCCAATGATATCAATATCATCAGCATACGCTAGAAGTATGACACTATTGTAGAATATGGTGACGCTTTGTCTCAAATCAGCAGCTCGATTGATCTTCTCCATGATTAGGTTAAAAAAGTCGCACGATAATCACCTTGTCTGAAACACCTCGTTTGGTAACAAATGGGGGGGAGAGGTCCTTCCCGATTATAACTGCGCTGCTGGTGTTGCTCAGTGTCGACCTGCATAGACGGATTAATTTTGTTGGTATACCAACTTCAGACATGGTGGTGTATAGGTGATTCCTTATTGAACTGTCGAAAGTGGCTTTGTAATCGACAAAACGATGTTGGGTGTCCATTTGTTTCTCTAGGGTCTTTCCAAATTGTCATAGCGTGAATATCTGGTTGGTGGTGGATTTTTCCAGCCACACTGATAAGGCCCAATCAGTTGGTGTACGATGGGTTTCGGTCTTTCACATAATACGCTCGACAGGACCTTATATGCGATATTTAGCAGACTTATCCCACGATAGTTGGCGCAAATAGTGGGATCGCCTTTCTTGTGGATTGGGCAGAGTACACTGAGGTTCCAATCGTTTGGAATGCATTCTTCCGACCAAATTCTGCATAGAAGCTTGTGAATGCATTTAAATAGAGCTTCGCCTCCGTTCTTAAACAGTTCAGTGGGTAAACCATCGGCTTCCGTGGCTTTGTTGTTCTTAAGCCGTGTTACGGCTGTCAAGACTTCATTATAGCCGGGCAGCGAAACTTCAACGCTGTCATCCATACTTGGGGCTTCCAGGATATCATCTCTATTTGCGGGATTGTTGTAATCATCGCCATTCTGAAGACTAGAGAAGTTTTCCCTCCATAACGTCAGTGTACCCTGGATATCTGTCACTAGATGTCATCCTTGCAGGAAGAGGCCCCGTTTTTAAAACCATCGGACAGGCGTCTTATATGTTCGAAGAATTTTCGGGCCTCGTTCCTGTCACCATACAACTCAATCTTCTCGCACTCGCGCTTTTCTGCCTCTCTCTTTTCCGCCTGAAAAGACGGACTCTCGTCCATCCTCTTCTCTCTCAAAACTAAACTATTTAGCCCTTAATATTTTGCCGCCCTAGGCCCGGGCCTCACGGGATAGGCAAGGATATCTTTAACCAGTGGAAAAAACAGTAGACTTTCAGCTAGTTAGCTAAAAACTCACTATTTTTGTCCATAATGACCATATAGACACATCTTGTCCAATGAAACTTATAGAGATATTTTAGAAGGAATATTTTCATGAAATATAATCAATAATGGCATTGACATATATTAATTCTATAATATTGAACAATAACGTAAATTGTTCTAAACACCCATTGTGGCGTTAATCTAAATTCTGTGGTCTGGGGAAAATTCTAGCTAATATATAGATTACAAATTTTAACATCTAGTCACGATATGCTGGTTTTGCTTGGAAGATATAATCCCTTTTCAATATAAATGATAATATTTCGATATCTCGAAACTCTTTCAAGTTTATCATTACTTAAACTGCGTTTTAAACTAAATGCATTTGTCCATCACTGTGCATCGTTAGACATATCGCACACTTAATACAAAACAGTCACAACTCAAAATTTACAAATTTTTACTTTTTTATGTAAAACTATTCGTAGTTTTAAAAAGGAGATGATTCCTTTGACTGTCAAAATTTTGTACACATCTTCTTTCTCTATAATTCTTAAAAAAAAAAGCTTTGTCTGATTGTTTCGTATGGAGTTCCTTCAAAAATTAAATAGTTTTTTCTTCTCCTATATATTTAAAAATTTTGAGTTGTGACTGTTTTGTATTTAGTGTGCGATATACTCGTTATCATTATGTTATCAGTACATTTAATATCCGCATAATCTCAAAACATGTGAAATTTATTCAGTAACATGAAGTTTTGCTTTGTTATTGTTTTCCCTAACAGCTTGCTTATTTAATTAAAATAAACTTTTTGAATGTAAGCAAAAGCATAAAATGCACTGACATTTAATTTTAGTACTCGTTAATGAAATAGTCAACATTCACATTTGCCAATTTAATTAGCATAAAAATAAACTATTTTTTTTTTCTTGTCATCGACTTCAATTAGAGAACTTTAGCAGCTCATTTAAGAGTACAAAAACATATAATTGCGTCTTATTAGTTGCAACTACTTACTGTACGGAAATCTGCTGCAATCGTTATAGAATCGTTACAAAATAAAGTATTGATAAACGGCGTAATCAGAGCAACTCACTAAGCTCAGTGATCGTGTCTTAATCTAATTGTTCTAATTTACTGATGCATTAATATTTAGTATCGGTGTAGTCCAGTCGAGTCCATATAGATTGATATGCAAAAACCTGTTTCTGAGCGAATAAGGAAAAAAAGAGGAATAAAATATTTAAAATATGAGTTCTGCTGGACGCAAATCATTTACTCAATCGAATAAAAAGTTCTTAATTGAATTGTGTAGAGTAAACAAGATAACAATTAGACACAGTCTAAAGTTAGAGGTTAACAAGATCAAAATTTGCCCAACAAAGGAATATAAAGTGTTTGCCGTTTACCGTTTGACCTTGAACGGTGCATGCGCTGATACGAGTAACTTTTCATATTTGTAAATTTAAGTTTTCAGATGTAAATGGACTGGATATGTAAATTGAAAAAAATATTTACATGCTTTGGGCATTAGATAGGGCCTGGATGAACTTTTAAAGAAATTTTTGAATTCAGCACTTTTTTAATGGAGATGGATCAATGGAGATACATAATTCAGAAATAGTGGAAAGATATATATCAGGGATTGTAGGCCTGATAAAATTGAGTATAAGTATGTATGCAATACTTGGACCATAAAAACCGTGGTCTGTGGTGAAAAAAACACATACTAAGGCATTCAGTCCTGGGATTTCCGATCTCGAAATATCGGAATTGTGGGATAAAATTACCTCAATACCGGGATTTTATGAAATAAAAGTGAACAAAAGAAACTGAAGATGAAAATCGAATACTAGAAATTATCCAGAGACTAGCTACAACACCACTAGAATGTGATTTGGATGTTACAGAAGTATGCATTACAGAAAAAGAAGAAATCAAAAGCTTAGAAGAAAAGTTGAGCCAGGCAATAGCAAAGTGCAAAAGTCCGGATAAGGCAAATGGTACTGTGGTTGTTCCGAAGATGAGCGGCATTTTAAATAAAGAAGTTGACTTTACTACATCTGGCTGTTCTAGAGAGCAATATTTGCAAAAGATGTTTGACTTTCTATTGACTATTTCTCCGACCAGCGTACAGTCAGAAAGGTGCTTTTCTACAGCAGGTTATATATGCAGCAAGCTCTGATCAAGTTTTGCTGACGAAACACTTGATGCTTTATTTTATTAAAGATATTAAGGTTATTCACTTCACTGCATTTCAGAAATCGGAAATTTCCGACGAGTTGAAATGAGTGACTGTGAGTGAGCAAAAGTGTCAGCAGACAAAGAGACTCCTTGTCGAATGTACATATACTATATATGTACTATAGTGTATATATGATCACTGAACACATCGTTTCTTCGCAAATTTCCGACTTTTTTTTTTATCAACTCAATAGGTGATTAAATTTAAGCAAACTTCGGAAAACCAAAACAACAACAATTGCACTGAAGTTTTCGTAAATTTCACCATTTCTAAAATTTGAAGTGAATACCTTTATTATTTTAAAAATTAATCCTAAGCATGTTTGAAAATGTACTACACATTCATACAAATGAACAGGTATTAGTGAAATCTATTTTACTGTTTCTTAAACACTTTTTTTTTGTTCAATTAGATTAAACTTATGCGCTAAATGAAGGCGACATTGTACGTTTGAAACAAAGGACTCAATTTAAAAGATTTGTTGTGAAAAGACTATAATACAAAGACTTTAATTTTTTTATATTATTTTTTGTATTATTTATATAGAAAATTCAAGTATATGTGCTTTAAAAAATGTGCTTTTTGAACAAAAATCGTACTGATCTCACCCAAAAGAGATATCAAACAGTACTTTAGATATAAGTCATGTAAGTTTGATAAAAAAGACTAAGAATAAAAGCGCAATGTTCCTTTGATACATAACTATATTAACATTTTTTTTTGGTATTGAAATTTAAAAAGTTTTTTTAAAATACAGTTTTACCAAGGTAAATAAATATAGGTTCCAAAAAATCCCAGGATCCCGGGATTGCAGTTATTAAAACCCCGAATTTTTCAAAATGCATCGGAATTGAAAGCCTTAGTACATACACATGGCTTACATATCGCTTGGCTGGTATGTGATAGAACCCAGGTTCGAGTCCCATCCGACACAGAAAGTTTTTTCAACTGAATAGATTCTTCTGTTCGGCCGTCCCCTCACTGTAGACAATGGCAAACTTTAGAGAGTAAAATCTGCCATGTAAAGCTTCTTGAGAACATAATCTGTTCGGAGTCGACAAAAAAACTTGTAGGTCCAGTTCTCGATCATCTGTGTTCAAACATTTCATAACGCGCACAACTTAATTGATCGATCATAAGAAGCTCGGTCAAACTCCCTGCAAGATCTGAAACGGCCAATTTGTTTATTTTAGCTTCATTTGTACATAGGCGTCACCAAATAGGGAGGAAGGGACAGCTGCGCCCCTATAGATAAAAAAAATTTTGACAAATAATATGGAACCGAAGTCCTAATTCCACCGACCATTTGACTTGTTTGACCGGTAGTCCCCGCGTGTCGAAACTCTAATGAATTTACATATTCCATTTCAAGTATTCTGTCTGCGCTGCAATAGTCTATTGCTAGAGCGGGGCGAGGGCGATTAGGGAAGACATGCTGCCGCCGCTGTTATTGCGTCTGTCATTAATCCTGTAGAAACAAAAGCCTTCGTAGAACGTAATATTGAGGAGGACCCAAATGAGCCGATACACCAACGGGCGCAACAATTACAGCTGTGTGCATCCACTTTATGGAAAATTTTACGTGATCTTAAAAGATTCAGCTGGTGCCAGAATTAAAGCCGAACAAAAATGAACTGGAAGTCGACCTACAGTTTTTCACATTTGGAATGAAGGAAATTCACAAGAGATTCTCGAGGCACTGTTATATCGAGAAAATCACTACTTGTTCCGATTAATGGGCTGGTGTAATCACTGATCTTTATTTTTTTAAAAATAAGGCCGGCAAAAGCGTCACCGTTACCGTCGAGCGCTGTAGGGCAATAATTAACGATTATTTCGTGGATCGTGCGATTTTACACCTTTAAATTATTTTCTCTGGGGCTACGTGAAGTCATTGGTCGATACGAACAAACCAGCAACTTTGAACGAATGGGAAGACAACATTGTGCAAACCAATGCCGAGATACGGCCCCCTTTAATCGAGCCAGCCGCGGCGCACATTGTGTCGTTTTCAATTTTAACGTGCCAAAACTCATATCTCAAAAAGTACCATAGCTGGAGATATAAAATTTTACACGTATGTTTTTAATACCAAAATAATAATTGTTATAAAAAATCGTTGTGATCCACTGCCACGTCTACCTCCCATGTTAAAGGAGAACAAATGATGGCATAAGTTTGGTTGCAAGTATTCTATAGCTATAAAATTCGATTTCTGAGTTTATCTAATATATAAAATAAGTTTTTAAGGAATGGGCGTGATCAACGTACTGACACGCCTACATCTCAAACAACCGACATAGTATTTTTGGCATAGGTTTGGTTGTATGAATGGTATTATGATGAAATTTTGTTTCTTATTTTATGTTATAGCTAAACAGTTTTTGGCAAAATATGAGCCTGATAAGTCAACTGCCACGTCCACCCTCCAAACAACTGGAACAGTATTGTTGTCATAAGTTTGGTAGTACGTCTGCGAACGAACGACTTGCCATAATCCGTATCAAGGCTAAATATTTTCACATAAGCCTTATACCTATGTGCGCACGCTTCCACAGATAAGGAGAATGAAACCAAAGAATCTTTGTACGAGTATCTTGAGGACACTTACGCTGCCCCCGCACTGTGTTGCGCCTAGAACAAGTTAGCTGGACAAAATTGAATTTCGCGTTTGATGAAAATAACAGAATATTTTAACAACAAATATTCTCAAAGTCGGGAAATCACCAATTGTTTTTGTTTTATGTAAGTAAGTTAACAGCTCAGTTGAATTTGACTACTGGTGAAAATAAGCAAATTTTTTTATTTAAACAAATTTCCTTATATGGATTTCAAAGTTTAGGGTAAGTCTTAATGAAATCAACATAAAAGTTTTACAAACTTGAGTATTAAAAAAGTTCAATATTCTTTTCAAATTGCTAAGGTTTGGAGAGTATAACTTACTGTTACCCAATGATGATTATTTTTTTTTTTTTTTTTTTGAATGAAAGGTTTTACTCTACTTTTACTTTTACATATTTACTCTTTCTGTCGATACCATTATCTTTTCGCAGTTTTAGAGTACATCTTTTAGACAAATAAATGGTAATTGTTCTAAGAATGGGAAAAAATCCCCAAAAATTGTAAGAAATTCAGTCTGTTTAAGTTATAAAGTATAATCTTTACGGCGCTCAGGGGCGCCCAAATTTCAACGTTTTGGGCAAAATTGCAAAAAAATATCAAGATGAGCAAAAAGTCGTATAAATTGGGGGGAGGGGGGGCCCGTTGGTCTATTTTCACATTCTTAGGAACTACAGGGTTAATTAGTGTATTCTCGACTTTGATTTTTATTTCTACCAGAAAAACAAACTAACAAAAAACTTATTTTATAGCTCATTGCAAAGACAATGAAATCACCTTTTTAACGGTATGTCAACAAACCCCACCAACTTAATCGTCACCGAGCTGTGCTCGTGTGTAAATACGAAATCAATCGGTTGAAACTACTAAATTTCAATTTTCAGCGCAAATTTCTCAGAATTTCGAGTAGTAAATGGAATTATTTTCTATGATCAATTTTGTAACTTTACATTTATTTATTAAATTATATTTATTAGAAAACAATGACATTATCTACTGCATAACTACACCGAGGAAAAACCTTTTGTTAAATTGAAAAAAACCTAGTATAGTTTATAAGATGGGCCACCCAAGTACTTTATCAAAACGACTAAGTTTTACATGTTGACTTGCCAATTTTATTGGGTGATAAATTAACCAAGTATTTGGTAATTTTTTATACACAACTTTAAAATAAAATGGAATTTAAAACATATAAATTTTTTTCGGGTTTTGGTTTTTTTTTATTTTTCTTTTTTTTTTTTGAAGCTGTCGCCCCCTCTCGTTCTGTGATTTACTTGACTGAAATCGGCAACAACACCATTTTTTTTTCTTTTATCAACACCGTTTTTTCTTAGAAATTAATGACTTAACGGCTTAAATTAACGGCTTTTCTTGGTGATTAGCGTCTTTTATAACAAGAACATTAAATAAAATTAAATTAAATATCAAATACAAAAATTTTAAATTCGCAAGCCGTTGAGTTTCGAACTCACACCAACCGATTCCGATACACTGTGTATGAAGGCACTACGCAACGCATTGAGCCAAACTCCTTCGTTACGTGGAGTGATTTATTCAATATTAATTACAACTGAAGCTATCAACAGAATACTGCGACATACTGCAACTGTTAATACAGCATCTGTTAACATCTGTGAATCAAATATTTTTTTTTTTAGCAAGGTATCGAAGTATGTGCTGTCAAAGCAATGTATTAAACAATAAATTGCTTAGGTGAATTAACGTAGCTGCAGTTATGTCAGCAAACAGTAGCAAGGCTGCTTAGATCAGTTTGTATAGCGATGGACTGGCACCAAAAGTTCGAGGTTCGATTCCGCACTTCGATTCCGCACGGCGGGCAAAGAATTTTTTTTTCTTTTTGTTGATGAAGTGCAATAAAATTGACTGATGTGAATATATCCCACTCCATGCTCACTGCACTCCATGCGCGCTGCCGCTGAAGAAGTCATTGGTTTCCGGCGCCCGCAACCTCGGAACCAATGGTACGATCATGAGTGAAAAGAGAGCAGGAAAAGCGTGAGCGTGAGGAACTAGAGGTATACCAGGGCAAGAAGAATGCACGAAAATTCTATCAACAGGTTAAGCGTCTAACCCAAGGTTTCAATAGCGTCTAACCCAAGGATACACAGTGTGTGCTTAGATTGTGGAGACAGCACTTCTCCAATTTACTTACTGGCGACGATTCCACCAATGCCGCCCATCGAGAGCGCAGTTCAGTGCCACCAATCGACGATGACGGAGTGGAATTATCACCACCTAGCCATGAAGAGGTTCGAGTTGCTATCCAACGACTCAAAAACAATAAAGCAGCGGGTGCTGACGGCCTGTCAGATGAATTGTTTAAAACCGGCGGCGATGAATTGATAAGGCGCATGCATCAGCTCATCAGCAAAATATGGCTAGCAGAAAGCATGCCCGACGATTGGAATCTCATTGTACTGTGCCCTATACTTAAGAAAGGAGACCCTACAATCTGCGCTAGTTATAGAGGTATAAGTCTTATTTCCATCGCATATAAGGTTCTCTCAAGCGTACTGTGGGAAAGATTAAAGCCGATTACAAAAACATTGATTGGACCTTATCAGTGTGGCTTTCGACCTGGTAAGTCCACCATAAACCAGATTTTCACGCTACGACAAATCCTGGAGAAAACCCACGAAAATCAAATTGACACACACCATCTCTTTGTCGATTTTAAAGCTGCGTTTGATAGCCCGAGAAGGGATTGCCTATACGCAACAATGTCTGAGTTCGGTATACCTGCAAAGTTGATTAGACTTTGCAGAATGACGTTGAGGAACACACGCAGCTCCGTCAAGGTAGGAAATGACCTCTCCGAAACCTTCAATACCGAAAGAGGTTTCAGGCAAGGCGATCCACTGTCTTGCGATCTCTTCAACATCATCATGGAGGGGTAGGGGAGGGATCATGGCGCTGAGGCATGGGTAGTTTCGCAAACTGACGAAGCCGCTCTGGGGGTGTTCGAAAGAAAAGTTCTTCACAAAATCTTCGGTCCTGTTCGAGTCGGCGATGACTATCGCATCCGAATGAACCACGAGCTGTATGAGCTCTACGCATACATTGACGTAGTTCGGCGTATAACTGTGCAGCGACTCGCTGGCTGGGTCATGTCCATCGTATGAACGACGAAGCTCCAGCGAACTAGGTGCTCGAGGCGAGGGTCGCTGGTCAACGACGACGAGGGAGACCATGCCTCCGATGGATGGACCAGGCTGAGGAAGCCCTAACCGCACTTGGTGTATCCGATTGGACAAGGCGCGCGCAAAGCAGAGGCGCCTGGCGAGAGCTGATGAGGTCGGTCGAAATCCGGACACGGGTTGTTACGGCCACTGAAGTAAGTAAGTTAGAAGTGAATATTAAAGTGTGTTTTTTAATTTACTTTATATTCTTTTTGGATTTTAAAGTGGTTTTATTAAAAAAAAACCATTAAATTGTCAAATCTATCCTTCTCTCGTGTGTCTAATGACGCAGCTGTGTTTCCTTTTTGCAAAAAATAGCTCAAAACTATGTTTAAGCCATCAATGCTAGTTGTTTTTTAATTTTGTATTTTTGGATTTAGGGCTTAGGTGAATCAAATATTTTTTTTGGCAAGGTATCGAAGTATGTGCTTTCAAAGCAATGTATTAAACAATAAATTGCTTAGGCGAATAAGCATAAGTTTATAATTCACATACAACTCTCTTTACCCAAGCCGACTTAGGTGATTTACCTATAGCATTTTTTCTCGGTGTACTTCAAAATCAAAGTCGTGAATATTAATTAACTCTGTAGCTACTAAGAATGTGAAAATAGACTCCTCCCTCCCATACAAAAATAGTTGCAGTCAGTTGCAGAACATCCCGTATAATTAGAAAATCTTAATTATGAGTGCTCGATCTTCTATGGCCGACAAAATGCGTAATAACCTCAAAATTGGCTCCAATTATGGTATAAAAACCCAGGTAGACTCATTAGAATGACAGCAAAAATTCTTATCCATATAATGTCAAAATACAGTCTTGCCATATCTCTTAAAAAACCCCGTCTTTACTGAAGCTAAGTAGGATTTCTGAAAACAGTCTTCGAAAGCACGATATGAATAAACAACCCAAATACTCACATGCACAACGAAATAGGAGAATCCCGTTGTTGATTTTAATTAATGATATACATATATGCACATTGCATATCAATTGGAAACAATCACAATTACAAGGGAAAAAGTTTTAGTTTAAAGTGTAATTTTTGTATAGGTTCTACCAAGGGAAGTGTTCAAGGGAGGTACATGGTCTGATGCCACCAGTTCGTGTATTTCCTAGGTCTACTCGGGCAGCTTTTCAAGCCCATCCCTTTACCATTGCATCAGTGGACAATAGAACTTCGCATTACCGAGAAGGTTCGTTTTTTAGTCGCACAGTAAGATTGTGGAATAATCTCCCTGTGAGCGTGTTCCTCGGCAGTTTTGATCTGTGTAAGTTTAAAGCAAATCTTTACCGTCACTACTCCATCTTTTGCCACATTCCAACTAACTATCACCCGTTTTCCAAATTAACGCAATGCTTTCGCATTTAAAGGGGGCAAAAATTGCATTGACATTACTTTAAAAATGTAATTAGGTGTGTTTCCGTACTCTACACTGTGTAAGCTTTGTGTAAGTTCCAAGAAACAAATTATGTTGTCCCACAAAACTTTACATAATTCAACAGATGGTAATATTAACTCCGAGTTTGACAGTACACGGATATCTATTTCTTGGAACTCAACTGTAATGAGTCTACCTGGGTTATTATACCATGGCTCCAAATGCATTTACCGAATCAGTATCAGCCATCTTGAATCGATATTCTGACAACAGATTTTTGGAGTGAAAAACGACTCCAAAAATCCTCTACACATAAATTTTTATGAAATTTCATCGCCAACAAAAATGTATGCTTCAAAGGTGGTGTCGACAAATTTCATTCTTTTATAATACAGTTTATGTTAAAAATAGTCGTAACAAAATTACCTAACTGCATTTTTTTTTTTTTTTTGTAATGATATATATTAAGGGAGTATTCCTGGTTGGCAATTTCTTTTTTGCATATTTTTATAGCTTGGATATTTGAGAATATCGTCCTAAAAGGATTTTTGTTCAGCAATTTCGATTGGCAACGTCACATATGATTTCGCCATGTCTCGGAACGAAGAACATGCATCAAAAGAAGGTAGAACTGCCCGAAGGGCATAAAGAGCCGCTGAGTCCTCATTTTTTGAAGAAGAGGAAGGAGTTCTTTATGGGGCTGGCATTGCAGATTGATATATGTAAGTGTATAAAAAAAAAATTTTTTATTTGCCAAAAATTTTCTTTGATTTTTTTTCAAAATCACGTTTTTGAACTTCGAAGTCACTTTTCTCCGGTTTTACTGAACCGATTTTGATGAAACCAAGTGCAATCAACGCAGAATTGTTGAATTTCTAAAACTGCATTCTCAAATTTTTCATTTAAATTTTTTTTTTTTTTGATGCAAAAAAATAACTTCAAACTTAATCGCGTTTATTTCGAAACCACGTTTTTCGAGCTTGCGGCCCAGATGGCGCCCGTAGTTCTGAACCGATTTTGATGAAACAAAATGCAATCGACGCAGAATGGTCACCATTCTGGTCCCTACTTCAATCACAATTTTAAACCTTTTTTTACTATTTTTTTTTACACTAAACTACAAAAAAAAAGAGACCCTAAATCGGTTTTCCATTTTCAATGACCGCCATTTTGTAAAAAATAATTGCAAAATTATGATTGATGTAGGGATCAGAACTACATCTGTACTGAATCTAACGCCGTTTATTTTTTCCATTTCAGATGATCCGAAGTCGAGTTATCCGGGCCGCAAGCAGCATACCTTTTTTTTCGACACCCAACTTTGAAGGCCGACAACTTTTTGAACAGCCCTCGTACAAAGGAAAAAAATTGTTTAGTTAATTTAATGTTCTTAGTCAAATAAAAAAAACAGAACTTAAATAACTCTTTGCGTTTTCAAATGAGAAGTTTTTCAAAAAGGGTCCAAAAACAGCCTTCCAACTAGGAATACTCCCTTAAGAGCTCAGACGTCATTTGTCCACAATTCAATTCGATTTTGTTGCTGCGTATGTAGAAACAATAGACATTTTACATTTGAGCATGCAATTTGTCATGCGAATAAATAGTCAGTCTATTAAACTGAACGTAGAGATAAATAGGTAAGCGAAAGAATGGTCAAACAACAACTATTGCAGTAATGAAAGCGTGATCATTGAGGAAGTCTTGCTGTGTTTTATTGCTATTTGAATTTGCATTGGAGGCTGGACACAGCTGGAGTTCTATTAAACTGCATTTATTTTACTAGCAAATGTACTAAAATTTTATATAATTTTGACCCAAATAGTTTGATGCTAAAATTAACAATTTTTAAAATCAACTGAAAATTTCAAAATCCACATTTTATGGCAAAAGAACAAAAGCGAAATACAACTCGGAATCAAAAGATTGCGGAAGAGAAAAAATCTTCAAACATATTGAAGAGATGCTTTAAATTTTTAACCGACATTAACATAATCTATAAATATTCTCAAAGGTAGCTTAGTAGCTTAAAACGAATGCGTAATACACTATTTGTATCGTACTGGAAAGTTAAAAAGTTTTTTAACGTCATATTTTACGAATTTATAGTTTTTTTTTTTATGAATTTAACGTTTCACAGTAATATTCGCCTCAAAAAGAAAAGCTCTCAACATACTTGCATAAACACTCTCGACCGGTCTGTTTTTTATACAACGGTGACTTCGTTATTGATTCAGTTTTACAATAACAACAAAGTTTTTACCCCTGTCAGTCTATGGTACTGAGACTGCAGCCATGCAAACAGTTAATGACAAACATCCTACTAATTATTAAATCATGGTTAAACTAATTAAAATACTTTTATAAGCAATGGTAAAAAAAAAACCAAAATCAGCAACAACTGTCTGTCAACATATTTCCACTTATTACAATAATTAATATCATCGTTGATCGCATAACTGGGGAACTTGTGATCGACATTGCAATAACAAATATGACGAAAGAATATTTAAAGGAAATTCGTATTGAGCAAAATCATGCCTACGTAATCATAAACAGCACATGTTAATGATAATGTTCTCAGCCTGGTACAAGTTTTTTCATATTCCTGAGCACACTTTGGCATTTTCTGTCTAATTCAATTATGTCCACAATACGAGCATTCAGCTGTATTTGAGAAAATAACCTAGTAAAAAGTAAATAAATAAGTCGATGATAATATGACAAGTTCATTGCGAGACCTTCCTGCAGATATGATTATCACACGCTTAAAAAGAGCAAACATGACATCTTCTATTGTTGTGAGTGCGAGCAGAAATTAATTTATGAGCCACAAATTGAGTATTTTGATTATTTTTTTTTTTTTTGGTTCCTCTAATATGCCTTATAGTGATGTCAGATCTAAGTCGACTTTAAGAAGAAAAAATACTGTTTTTATATTTTGAGATGTAGGTAAAGTAAACGATATAAGACTTAATACTAGTGTACTAGACTATTTTCTCATTTATGACGAGGAAAAGTCAGTATACCTATCGACCAATAAATCAAAAATCATCATCAAGGAATTGATGAATTCAATTTTAAAAAAGTTGATTTTGTAACTTCAGAGAAAACTTAATATAATTTTAAAATACGTAAATAGAAATAGCCTTGATGATTTCATTAGTTTTTTTTATAGGGAACTTTTTGCTATGTTTTTTCAGTCCGAACTATACTCCGTGTCAAAATTATAAACGCACTAGATTTTTACCAATATCTTTTGTTGTGGGTATGAGAACATTTTTCTACTTTAACCGTAAGACAAGTGTGTTGAGACCAATTGTTGTACATAATGAATAACAACAGCAACAACATTAAACGAGAAATTAGGTACATACGAAAAATATCGCTATTGCAAAATTATAAACGCACATGGAATTTTTTAATAAATCAGAAAAAGCAGATCATTTTCTTTAGTTGTTTGCAAAACACCACGTGGTAAAGAGTTAACAGAGCGTGAAAAATGTCTAATTGGAGTATTTTTCCATAAAAAAAGTATTTTTGAGAAATAAGTCGCTTGATCAGGAAAAGTTTCTAAACGCAGATAAGACGAAATATCTGGTGTCAAACAAACAAACAGTCCCAGCGTATTGGCATCCACGTCACTGTTGACAACACCTCCTTCGAGGTTGTGAAGGACTTCGTCCACCTCGGATCCAAGCTTTAACTCCATTACCGATATCAGTGGAGAGATAAAACGAAGGATAACTCTTGCCAACAGGTGTTACTTTGGGCTCAGTAGGCAATTGAGCCCTCTCTCGATGAACAAAAGTCAAACTCTATAAGTCACTTATCATGCCCGTCCTGTTATATGCAGTACAATCCTGGACATTGAGCAGCTTTGATGAAAAGACTTTGGGAGCGTTCGAGAGAAAGATCCTTCGTAAAATCTACGGACCAATCTGCGTTAATGGCGAGTACCGAATACGATGGAACGCTGTATGAGCTATACGCCGACATCGACATAGTAAAGCGCATAAAAATCGAACGGCTTCGCTGGCTAGGTCATGTTGATTGGATAGAAGACGACGCTCCAGTGAAGACAATATTCGATTCGGTCAACGCAGAAGAGGACGACCGCATCTTTATTAGAAGGACCAAGTAGAGGACAACCTGACGAAACTTCGAGCTTCCAACTGGCGATAGCAACCGCAAAACAGAAATGGCTGGCTCAATTTCTTACACCAGGCGAAAACCAACTTACGGTTGTAGGCACCACCAAAGTAAGTAAATAAAAACAGGAAAAATGACCGAGTAGTGCGAAGTTTTCTGCCCAAGCTATTAAACAGAATCAGTGCTTGGATGAATGCAAAAACGACGAGTTCCGTGCGATGAAAATCAATTTTTGTACCGTTTGGGGCAGCGTTCTTATCCCACTGGGTAAAGCCAAGTTGTTGGCGCAGGTCTCCTGTGAACTGGGACTGCCAAAAGCAACACGCAAACGAAGGCATGATGTATAGAAATGCCGAATTGGGATCCATGGCAGCGACACTCTTCGCTCGGATCTAACGGTGCAGATAAATCGTACGCTGGAACCTACCTTCAAAGATTCACGCTGTGCAGATTTGGAATTGCAGTACGTTACCGCTGAGCATAGAGTATGGATATTGCGTGCAGATCTCAATGTGATCGATTATGAAGGGAACTTAATTGACTGCTGCTCAATTGCCACGCTATGTGCACTGGCACACTTCAAATGGCCCGATATAAGCATGGATAAGGATGAGGTTAAGATACACACCGCTGCAGAAAAAAAACCTATTCCCATGGTATTGCATCACTATCCAGTGTGCGTAACATTCTGCACATTTGATGATGGCAAAATAATCACAAATGCAGAATCACAAATGATATTTGGTTTGAACTCTTCGTGAACTGTGCTACCTTAATGTAGGTAGCAGCATATTGACCAGCTCGCTATTGCTTTTGCAGTGCGCTAAAACCGCAGCCAAGCAAGCTAAGCTTGTGATGGATCGTATCAAGCAGTTGCTTGAGACAGATGCAGCAGCGCACGAGGCAGGTCAGTGCGTCAGCTTCACCAAATGCATGCGTCTACATCAAATCACCGCCATGGCAGAAAATCGCTTGTCCCTAAATCTGCGACACTTGAGTTTCCAAAATTTACACGAATACTTGAAAGAAGGACATGACTTTAAGCAGGAGGATGCATCAAGTGGCTCCGAAAATGAACATGATGGAGAAGCTTCAATAACAAAACATAAAGTTTTCTCGCTCGATGCTCAAACGGGCGTATTTAATCCACAAAAATCCACCATAAAATGGGTGCCCGAATATGACGATGATGAGGATGACGAAAATGTGGTCAACATGGATTCAGACAGATCGGTTGAAGAAGATGAGGACGGCGATGAGAATTTGACGCATAAGGTGGAGAGCGCGCTGCAGCATGCAAACACACGCTCCAATCAGCCAATCAGCAAGCAGAAACGCAGAGAACCGCTGTTGCTCAGCCAAATAAATTTACAACAAGCGGCCCAAAACGATAGCGAAGAGGACGAACAAATACTTTTGTAGTCTTTTTGAGTTTCCAATAAATGTACATTTTTCTATATAAACGTATTAATTTTCAATGAAATAATATAAATAAAAAAACTCGCGCACAAAATTGTCTTAGCTATACATATATATATTTCTTTTAGGTAATATTAAGCAGCTGTAGTTTTAAATTTTAAAAAAAGCAAATACAATCATACACTATTGCAGCATGAAAAATAAGGAATTGGGTAAAATGTGTTTACAACTTATATATAATTACCAAACGGATAACATTTCAGACTTTCGCATTTCCTCAGCATTCACCCACAAAATTTAATTTAGAGTTTGAAAGTAAGTAAAAACTAGTTAGGATTTATTTTGACTAGCTTAACTTAAAATATCCTGACAGCCGTATTTGAGTATTCTCAAAGTTATTATACGCGTAGTTTTCATTCAATTACACAAAATTTCAAACTCTGAGAAAATTTTTATGCACATCAAAGAATATTTGTCAATTTATGAAGTCACTTTCTATAGGAGGTAGGCGCGGTTTTTATTCAATGTATGTAACAAACAATTTTAACTAATTTTAACGAATCTTGCAAACAAATAGTACATAATAAAAATCGAATTTAATAAATTTCTCTGAAGTTTCAAGAGGTTAAACCTTTCCCTAAAAGCATATTAATCTATAAAAATGTTAATAAAATTGTTAAATACAAATAGCAAGTTTTCGACGAAAACGGACGAAGCATTAATTTTTCTTAATAAATAAATCAAAAATTATGATTTTCATTTCAAATTTAGTGACAACAAAATATTGCACTCCAAAATTATAGCTGAAAATAAAATTAGAGTTTCTAAAAATCGCTAAAAAAAGGTTCAAAATCGTATCAGTCGCTAAAGATTTAGCGATGACAGCTTAGATTTTATTCTTCGTTAAAAGTTCGTTCAGTCTCTAAATTTTTTAGCATGAAAATAAGCGATGGAGTTTTTCAGAATCGCAAAAATTGCTAAAACTAAAAATTTAGCTTTAGCGATGGAGATTTAGCATTAGCGTTTTTTAGAATCCGCCCTCAGGTAATGCTTCGTAAAAAGTGTAGCTTTTTGCACATTGATGATTTCTCGAAATTTTTTTTGAAGATAATATTTTCTCATGAAAATAAGCTTAACTTGGATGGACCAAATGGCTACAATGGATACTGGCGGGATATACGACTTGAACCCCGATATTTTTCAAAGAGAACTTTCGGTGGCGGTCACTGATGGTGTGGGGTTTACATAGTGTCCTTGGAAAGGTCAATCTTTCTTTTCCAACTGCTCGGATAGGCCCAGAAGAGAACATTGTTGTGCTAACTAAGAAATTATCAACCTTTTTGAGCGAAAGTGCAGACGAAATTCTTCGCATCGCGCGCCACTTGACGTTGTTTTCGAAGCCATAACATTCTCGTTTTTGAGTAGCCATCACTTTTCCCTGATCTCAATATTATGTGTGAAAATTTGTGGGGTGCTTTAGTTCGCGTGTTTTTTGGAGGAAATACACAATACTCCACAAAGGAAGAGCTGCAACAAGCTATTCTACAAGCCTGGGGCGACTTCAGAGAGCAACAAGTTTAGAATTTATTTGACTCAATGTCAAACCGAATTTTTGAGTTTATAGCAAATAACGGAAACATAGCGCATTACTAAAATGAACGATAAAATTAAGTATGCAAAAAAGTACGTTTTATGAAATGCGTTTATAATTTTGCAACAGCGATATTTTTCGTATGTATAAATTTTCTTTTAATGTTATTGTTGTTGTTCGTTATATATAACAATTGGTCTTAATACATTTGTCTAACGGTAAAAGTGGAAAAATGTTCTCATGCACACAAAAAAAGATAAGTGTGAAGTGCGTTTATAATTTTGATATGGAGTGTATATACCCAGCCAGCATTTTGTATCGCGAAAGAGCTGAAAGCGAATCTTCTTCAAAACAATTTTTCGCCGGCGAGCTCGCTATCCTATCGCTTTCTGCTCTCTCGCGGGAGAAAAAAGTCCATCGTGGCGAAATGTTTTAGAAGAGCAGAAAATTATTCTTACTGAGGAGCAGAAAACGAGTATTCCTATTGAGCAGAAATTTTTGAAATGCCTTGACGAAAAAAGG
This sequence comes from Coremacera marginata, assembly GCA_914767935.1. Classification (NCBI taxonomy): domain Eukaryota; kingdom Metazoa; phylum Arthropoda; class Insecta; order Diptera; family Sciomyzidae; genus Coremacera; species Coremacera marginata. The sequence goes on along the minus strand of OU612045.1, from coordinate 62,537,350 downwards.
GCGAAACTGTGGTGTTTTGATTTAGAAAAAAAAAAATGTATCACCCAGAAGTAACGATAGCGAATCGCTTTCTTGTCGCGCAACTGGAATCTCGTCTAAATATCTTCTAAAAGTATCGCTTTCGCTTCACCCCGGCGAAAGGCGAACAATTTATCTTCTAAATGTTGGCTGGGTAGCCTCAAATGTTAAAAGACTCTTCGCAAAACCAGGTACAGGGCATGGATGAAATAAGTTTGTAGCTTAGGCTCAAATTATCTAGAAATTTACAAGCATTTTTTATTGGAATTTGAAAATCGCTCAACTACATTATATCTCGGATATTTTTAAATAATGGCACATTTCATTTTGTCGTTTTTAGCATTATTACTTATTAAATCGTGGCTGTACAAGAAACGGGGGGAGTAGAACTATATTTGATGGACCTTTATGCCTTTTAAGCTATTCTATGCCATTTTGAAGAAAAACTTTTAAATAAGTGAATATGTATTCATTTACTTAACTTTAAAGAGTGTCACGTACGTTTTCGAACCCAAGTGAAATGCACAGGTTGACTTTCGTTTTTTCATAATAAAGCCACAAAAAAAATTTGTTATTTTCTATTGAAAAAATATATCCAGAAGCCCATCTGGCCCGCGCTGCACCCATATCTATTTTTTTCTATCATCAGTTTTGTATCATTGTCATTTTTTTCATTTTTTTTTAACACACCTTGGTATAGCTTTTTCTGAAATGTGCCTAATGTTAAGTTGAGGATATTGTCTGATCCAGGTCCGTAGACAAGGGGGGAATTTAGGTGCTCAGACCCCTCCTCCCCCCCTTAGGGTCCAAAAAGTATAAAGAAATATCAGAAATGAGGCTGTTAAATTCAAAATGTGATTTTTTTAAGATAAACTGTGATAAAGATGTTAATTTTCTTGAAAACTTCACTTAAATAATGAAACAATTTTTTTGGCCAAGTGAAAGATGAACTTTGCTTATAAAAGTCATAATCATTATATTGAAATTAGTCTCCAAGGAGTTTGTATATTAAAAAGTCAGTTTCAATGCTCAAAATATATATGAAATTATACCTGGAACGAATATAATTTTATAAATTGAGGAAAATTAGCTTAAAATTTTTTATGCAACATCTAACCTTAAGACCCAAAACTTTTGAAAAACCATTTATTTGGTATATAAGACATCTAAAATTTCCAACTTGGCACGAAAATTTAGCACTGTGCGAAGTTTTTTCCAAATAACAGGTTTTGGAAAATCACCTTAAATCTAAATATGCTTTTTTTCGAAAAAAATTCTCAATAGAAAAAATATTTGTAAAACATTTTATACAGTCCAATTCTACAGTGATTTGATGATTTTTTAATCATTTTACCAAATTTTCATTAAAACTTTACAATTATAGTTTTTTAAACGTCGGCATTTTGAAAATTATTTTTATTATATTTAAAAATTAAAAAACAATTTTGTTTTCTGATTTTTAATTTACAAATAATTTAAATATAAATACACGACCGATTAAATTTTTAAGTATCCAAAAAAAAAAAAATATACTGTTTCATTCTTTTTATAAAAATTTAATTTTATCGAGCTCAAGGTCAATGTTGCTTTCCGAAGAAAACAACTGAAGGAAAAACAACTAACAACAACAGCAAGAATCATGAAAAAAGGCTACTGATGAGTTGGTGTAGCGGCCAACGAAACAGCTGTCTAGACTGCTATGAGGTTGATACTCTATCTAGGGTATTGTTGTTGTTAGTTGTTTTTCCTTCAGTTGTTTTCTTCGGAAAGCAACATTGACCTTGAGCTTGATAAAATATAACCTTTAATAATTGAACAATTATTGGAGTTATATAAACACATAACGTTGTTACAAATTTTAAAAAACCAAAAAAACCAGTATCTTCCATATATTCTTACGTTATTACTTGAGCAATATTATAAATTCAACTTTTAAAATTTTACTTTCGTACTTAGAAGATTTTAGAAATTAAAATTTTTAAAAATATTAATACTTTGGTTTAGTAAAAATTTCAACTTATGTTTGAAGGATATTTTAACAAACAACATTTTTCAAAAAAAATTATTGAAACCCATTGCAAACTGACTGAAATATTTGCCTTCAAAGCTAAAAGTGTGAATTTCAAGTCGTTTTTCTCTCATTCTCAGCTTATAATTAATACTAAAAATATCTGGTACTAAAATTTTTCACAGTTTTCAAACTACATACATGATTTTGGTATCAAATTGAAGGAAATTTAAAAGCGTCTATAGATTTTGTTCTCGTTTAACCGAGGTGCAATTTAATCCATTAGGACCGAAAGAAAACCATAAAAAACAGACATTTTTAGACTTGAAGCAACATTTTGGTGAAAACTATGTATGCCATTGAGCAGAAATAAGTTATTATTGCATGCTAATTTTACTTTTTTGAAAAAACTGGCACTAAAACTTTTGAAATATTATGCAGTATTTAATGAAAATTCGAGACGCATATGTTTCCATATAGTAACATTGGTTGTTAATGGGTTAAAATAAAGTATCCTATTGCACTCTCTGCTGACCTATAAATATGTGTACAAAATTTTATAAAAATCTGAGTTGTCGTTTAAACGTGATGAGTGAACATAAAAAGTGGCTACAGATTTATTAATAGTATAGAGTATAGATTTGAAAGAATGTCACATGTCTCATTGTGAGCTTAAGAATATTAAGCATTAACTTAATTGTTTAAGTAATCTTATATTATACATAGTCACGAACATACGTTTGAATAAGATTTTAAGCAACCTTAAGTGGCGAGATTAAAATATTAAAGAGTCTTAAAAATATATCACAACAAAACTAGCTCGCTTTAATTATGCGTTTGTATGTGTTTAGATGTGGTCTAGATGAGTAGGGGAGCGTGGGGGAGTTACGAACACCTTAGGGAAATTTTTAATAAAACAGCGAAATTATGACAGAATTTCTTTAATTGCTTCTGAAGCAATTTCAACTAACCAACTAACTGCTTCAGTATTCAACATTTGAAATTTTTTAATAAGGAGTAACATTTTAGAAAAAAAAAAAACAAACCGACTGGCGTGGGGTAATATGAACTAATAACATAAGTAACACTGCTCAACAGTGGTGCTGTTCCAAGAGATTTGATAGCTTTTTCTTATGTAGTTTGGTCCGCTTATTTCAAAAACACAACTATTTGAAAATCGACAGAGCCGTTTTCGAGATTAACCCCTGCATTTTGTATCACGAATAAGCACACCAACGATCAGCAAGACACGAGAAGCACAACTATATTCCATACAAAAATCTATTGCTTCTCGTGTGTTGCTTATCGTTGGTGTGCGCATTCGTGAAACAAAATGAAGGGGTAAGTTTCTGCGGTTTTTTAAATAAAGTGATCTTGCCTTGGTGGCTCTAGTATTTAATTGAATTGACCAATTTTTATATTATTCCTTTTTTATATTATTATAAAAAAGATCAGAAATCAGAGTGCTTACTTCGACGGAAAAACTGAAACTGTACCTTATGAAGAGCTGTTATTAATGAGAAAAAGTTAAGAAATTCGTGATTTAAGTGCGCCTGACGATAGTTTCCAAAAATATATTTTTGATAGATTGGACATTTACACTGATCTTGGAAAAAAGTTCGTAAAAATCAGGGAAGTAATGATTTTTTTGCAAGAATTAAAGTAAATTTTCTCATAAAAATCAAAGTACAAAAAGCAATTCCATATTTGTAATTCTCAAAAAAAAAAACTCCTTCGAAAATTGAATCCACAATTTCCGATTTGCGCTTAGGATCGTTGTCTTGATAGAAACGAATATTTTATTTTAATATACCAATGTACATATGGTAATTTTGTTCATAGTATTGTTAATAAATACTAGATTTCCAACACCCGCTGCAGACTTAGGGCTATGTTATGCTGGCGGTCATGGGCACGTCACGGTCACGCATTGTTGTTGTTTGCATGTAAATGGGAAATTTGAGAGAGTGAGTGAGGGAATAAATTTTGACCGCAATGGTCACCAAATGATTCGGCTGTCTTTGCCAAATCACGGGATCACAGCAGTTTTGCGTTGGTAAATTATTCACGACATTCCTTGATTTGTATGAAAATAGTACACTTTTTGTGAGAAATGTAGGAAATCATAAATAAAACTTGCGCAAAGCAACACTACGCTAGCCATGTTTATTTGTGCAATTTATGCAATTTTTGTTTGACTGCATTTATTGAAAGTGGCGAAAACAAAAAGGATAGCGTAAGTAATAAATTTATTAATAACGCATAATTTTATCATAATAAATTAATTAACATGATCTGCTTTTGCGGTTGCGTTTTTTATTTTGCGTCAATAAATATATTTTCAAACATTTTTTAATGATGTTCCTGTACCTATCTTGCCAAAATATAATGTTTTTGGAATAGGCGATGCCAAATTTTAACGCCTGCAGTCCTTAATCAATATTTTCCATTTCGACTTCTAAAAATTCGTTAAAACTTTTTGAATACGTACGATGCGCGCGAAAAAGTGGTAGATTAACAATTTTTTATTAACATAAATGATACTTTTTTGAATAAAGTACTAAAAGTAGCGAAAAGTGTAGTAGTGATCAGGGATCAAATGACCGCCACCATAACACACTTTGGTCATAGAGTGAATCAAATCAAAAAAGAGCGTAAAAACTGACGTGACCGAGGATCATATGACCGCCACCATAACATAGCCCTTACAGGCCCAAGCCAACACACTACCGCAGCCATGCTTTACTATGGCTTTTAGATTTTGTTTTTGAAGCTCAGTATTCGGCTTGCGCTAAGCATAGGTCATACCTAACGATCATATCTCATTTTCGATGAAAAACAGAATAATTCTGCGAATATTCGGCCTTTTACAGGATTTTTTTTACGAAAAACAGGATAAAAGCTGGATACATTTATGAGATACAAATTTATGATACAAATTTATGAAAAACTTCTGAATTAGCGTAGGAAAACTTTGTGTTAAACTACTTTATTTTTCTTCAATTGTCATTGCATTGATTTTTTGTTTTCAGTTTTGTGAAAATTTTTGTATATTCTTTAATAAAAAATATTTGATTGAAGAACGAACTAAGAAAATAGAATAAAGCTGCATTCAAAGCCAACAGATGTTTTTTGTTTTTAGACGCCATATAATGTCTGATTTGCCACCTGATGCGATCTTAAATTGCGACTTGCAATTTTTGCAGAAAAAAACCCGTTCGTTTTTCTTCGCTTCAAAAAACGGATATGAAGATTTGAATTTTCTATTGAAAACTCATTTTCCCTTCATTGCTTTCGACATTTATTTTATCGTATTTATTTCGTGACCAACTCAAGCACAACGCACAACATAAAAGCACGAATCAAACACAACCCAGCATACCAAATGATATCGTAAAAATATTAGAACATACTCGCCGGAGTAAGCATTTCTTTTGTTATCGATTAAGGGTGTTCAGACGGTCAAGCATGCTTGCCACACATGTACGTTTTTTTGTACCCAAACGCTCAAAAACAACGGCTTGGCAAAAAAGCAGAATTTTTACAGGTTTTTTGGCGAAAACGCAGGATTGCAGATTTGGGTGAGCCAAATACATTAAATTTTGACTCGTTTCTGAAAATAACTGTTCCAGAAGTCAGATGTTTTCGAAATATGTTGAACAGTGCATGAAAGTCGGCTTAGTTTATTTTTTTTTGCTGAGAAATGGCTTCTTTCTAGCTACTCGGCCATTGAAGTCGTGTTCACGCAGTACTCTTCGAACAGTTTCAGCACTACGACAATTTGGGATTAGTCCTTATTTTCCATACTATGTAGCGCTCGTCAGTAAGCGTTAAATATTTTATTTCCAGCAAATCTGCCTTTATTTTCGACGTGATTTTCACAAACGAAGCGCTCAATAATTTTTAGTAACGTAGATAATTTATATTTGTAATTTTCCGCTGCGACAGTTCATTCTTATAGTGTTGAATCATTAATTCACGCTGCTCAATCGTTGTACGGCGACCTATATTAGAAAATACACGTAGTGACCCTTTAAGTTTTACGATAAGGCTAAAAAAAGGTAAAACCAAATTTTAAATGACATTCAGAGACCATACAAAGTAAACAACCTATCATAGGATTAACAGTTAGTTACCGAAGAGAGAATTTAGTGTGTGCATAATATAAGCTGTGAAATGAAATTAAGCAGTATTTTTTGTTTTCTTAATTTTAAGCTATTTAAATGAATATTTTCACAATAAATGACTAAGGTTTGCTATACTAGACTTCTTGATCTTTTAAATGATACTAAATATTTTTTTATATTCCTGTTAGTTTTGTTGTTATAGAGTTTTAAAGTTGGAAGTATGCACTGCATAAAATAAGCTGTGAGCCACTGTATATCCAATTTACCGATATAAAATATAAATCTTAAAAATAAATTCTTAGAAGCTATCGTCACCTTTTTCTTATAAATTATAGGTCTGCAAAACACATTTTGGCTGTTTCCACTAAAACTAGCAGTCCGATTGTTATAAAATGTATAGATAGATGATGTGCGTGCAGATAACAGATAAAAAAAAATATGTATACAGACAAAGCCTTTCTTGAGAATGCAGACTTTGATGCTGATATTGACAAAATAAAATGCATGAATAGGGACGTTATCAAAATAGTGAAAACAGACGTAATCTATTCATTAGCATGATTTTTGATTTTACTAGTTTGATCGTTCAATATTGCCTCTAATGGTCTGTTCGCGGTTGGCCCGCAGGATCGAAAAACAAAACTTACAAATTTTTAGTGGTTACGCTTTGCGTTACTGCCATTGGAATATTTAATGAGTATTCCATTTCATTAACGTTATGTTAGTACAGTTCAAAGAAATAAAGCAACATCAAGTTATTATTATGAAAATTTTACATCGAAAACACACAAAAAATTTAAATATTCATACCTTGACTCATGAGTGCGTTCAGTTCTACCGAGTTGCTATGTGGTAAGTGATTTTTAAGATGACGGTAAACATAAAACTTCCATCTTATTCTAAAATAGTAGACTGTTGCGTTCGTTATTACCCCGCATTCGGGACTACCCCACTCTCCCCTACATTTGTGGAGTCCGTCTAATGTAATAAATGAAAAACTGCAGTAACATAAATTTGTTTTGATGATACAATTAACCAGGTAGCTGCAAGATCATAGACTCAAAACTGTCAAAGTTCATAGAATATAAGTAAACTCAATGTCGACAAACTAATTTTAAACGATTTTGACAGTAATGGTTAACGACAAGAGAGCACAAGCAGTGCTGCAGATACCTTGTGCATTGTATCATGTTGCTTTAAATTAAAAATGGTCCTTTAACTAAAATCGAATAAAAAATATTTGATTGAGAAACCTATACTTTTCGAAATCTAACTTGATAATATTTGACAATGTTATTCGGAATTTTATTGTAAAATTAAAACTTCAAAACGTCGAAATTGAAAAAGTTTCTTTCATTCTTTGAGATTTATGAATTAAAAGGTTTGCTTTTTGAAGATTTGGACCTATTTTGATTTAAAAAAAAAATAGCAATGGGGCTGCCGACCGAAGCCTAAGCTTTAAGCTACGAAATAACTCTTAAATTCCAAATTAATTGTTGTATGAAATCGTTTATATTTCAATTATTTCATTATATTCCATAAATAATACAATAAGCTTAGGATTACTAAAATAAGAAAAACAAGTATGTTTGATTGGAATTTCTGTAAGTATCGTGTAAAAATTGTATCAATCGTTTATATTTAGTAGTTCTGAATTTTCAATAATTGAACATAGTCAAACCTAATGCTTCATTTAAAAATTCAATTGGTGGTAGATTTTTAACATTTACAAAGTTAATATGTAACTCTTAATCAGTAACATAGGTACATCGTCAAATTTTTCGATATTTTTTTTCGAGTATTTTAGAATCTTCTTTTTCAATTAATAATCATTTTTTCAAATAAAAACAAATCCCTCTCGAATTGACCCCTAAAGGAATTGCATACATATATGACCTGGTTCTATTATTTTTTACCCTTCAACATTTCTTCTTAGCACACCTTCCCCCTATCTGCTAATTTTTTGGGAGTCCCCATACAAAAAATTCAAAAACTGTCGATAATAGTTCATATCTCTTCCGATTGACTCCTAAATGAGTTAAATATATAGTGTGGTTAAATTTTAAGGGCCGATGTTGACTGTGAACCACACCTAAACGTCAAGTTTTTTTCTACAGTTCATTCGACATTTCTCAATTTCAGATTTACTCAATTTGAACCATGGAAAGATACATAATCGAGCAACGCGTCAAAGTTATTCAGGCTTATTATGAAAATGGGCGTTCAAATCAAAATGCATATCGTGCAATTCGTGATTTTTTCGGTCAATTTATTCGTCCAAATGTGCGTACAATCGGACAAATCGTGCAAAAATTTGAGTAAACCGGATCTGTAGGAGATGTGAAAACACCAGTACATGCTCGTACTGCAGAAAATATTGCTGCTGTTCGCGATAGTAAGGCTGAAGAGCCCTCCACTTCAACTCGTCGTCGTGCCCAAAAATTGCACGTCTCACGCTCGTCGTTGATGAACATAATGCATAAAGACTTGCATTTAGACGCTAACAAGGTGCAATTAACTCAAGAACTAAAGCCTCTTGACCATTTCAAGCGTCGTCAATGATCAGAATGGTGGCAAGAAATGGCAACAGTGGATGATCAATTTTCGAAGAAAATCATCTTTAGTGATGAGGCACATTTTCACCTCAGTGAATTGCCTTCGTCAATAAGCAGAATTGCCGCATTTGGGCGAATAATAATCAAAGAGTGATTGCCGAACCAATACACCCAAAAAGAGTGACTGTTTGGTGCGGTTTATGGACTGGCGGCATCATCGGGCCGTATTTTTTCCAAAATGAGGCCGGTCAGGCAGTTACTGTGAATGGTGTTCGCTATCGTGAGATGATAACGAACTTTTTATGGCCCGAATTGGAAGATATGAATGTGGAAGATATGTGGTCTCAACAGGATGGTGCCACTTGCCACACGGCTAACGAAACAATGGCTCTTTGGAGCGACGAATTCAATGGCCGTGTTATCTCACGTGGTGGCGATGTCAATTGGCCTCCAAGATCATGTGATTTGACACCGTTGGACTTCATTCTTTGGTGTTATTTGAAAGAAAAGGTGTACGTCGATAAGCCAGCAACAATTCAAGAGCTAAAGGATGAGATAATTCGGCACATTAACGGCATAGAACCTCACTTATGCCTCAGCGTCATCGAAAATTTGGACCATCGGATGGAGGTGTGCCGCCGAGGTCGCGGCGGCCATTTGGCCGATATTTTGTTCCATACATAATTGAACCATACCAATATTATCATAATAAAAAGAAATGACAATAATTTCCTAAATAATTTGTGTTTTATTCAAAATCAACATCGGCCATTAAAATTTAACTACCCTTTATAAACTGTCTTATTATTTTTTCCCTTCGATATTCAATATTCCACCCTTCTGGGAATACCAAATCAACCCATACAAAAAAAAACTAAAATTGTAGATTATACTTGATATCTCCCCCAACTTGATCCTTAGAGTGGCCAAATATATGAGCTGTTCCTATTATTTATTGCTATCTTCCACCCTTCTGGGATCTCCATACAAAAATCACAAAAACGTTGCTTTTTGTGGTAAAGATTTATTGTTCCAGATTCCATTCCATTTATTGTTTTGCGGGCATATTTGTTCCAGATGGGTCATAGCGCACTCTCATTGCACAGGGTTGCGTCTAGAATAAGCTAGCTTGGACAAAATTATTATTTAAAGTTTTTGTAATTATAGGATCAAAACAATAAAAAATTGTTTTAGAGGAGATGTTTTAGAGGTAACTGTTCACCAGCTAGCAGACCTTTTACAGACCCTCTTTTACCCACAAATTTCAATTTTTACTAAGCAATAAAAATGCTATATTTCAGACGGTGTTGGTCGTAATAGACTTAATTTTGGTAATTTAATTCGTATAGTTATTGTCAGCCAATTTGCCCAAATTAGGCGTGGTCTAAATATATATAGGCCAATTTTTCAGAAATTATTAAAATTGACCGAGTAGGCTGATTGTAGATTTTTTTAGCCAAAAAAGTTCTTTAAATTTTCCAAAAGCGTTAAATTTTTTTTTTTTTTTTTTGCAATTTTGCGAAAAAGTTAAAGTTTTCATTTTAATTTTTGTAAGTGAATCTCCCAGAGCATCCGTAAAGATTATATTTTAAGCTCAGCAGCTTAAAAAGACTGAATTTTTTTATAGTGCGTTTATAGTGGCGGCTTGTTGCCGTGCCGTACCGAACCGAGAGGGAAAGCTGGAAAACGCTGCACATACAAATCATATGAAACAAGTTGAAAGTGCGTATAGTGTCAGCCGAACAAGCAGCTGTAAGTCACTTGTGCACTGGTATCCTGCGTGACGACTGTTGCTTTCTGGCTCGCTCGCACGGCTAGCATGTGCTTTGTTTAATTGTACACCTTTCTCACTTATAAGTTTCATTAAAAAAGATAAAAAAGGAAAAGCATAACTATCTAAGCAACAACAAAACGAACTCGAATAAAATACATACACATATTTTGTTTCGATGTTTTTGCTGTTGCGCCTTTTCTTGCAAAGTGTTCAGAAAGAGCGCACGATAACGCAAACGCAGTTTTGTATTCCTTTTGCATCTATGAGCAGAAAAAAGGATTGAAAAATCAATGGGCAAAAAAAAAACAGCAATAAAAACGAAAGCAACTGATATTCATATATATATATTTAAGTGTTGCAAACATATTAATGCCAACAGCAACACAAACAGTTACTGAAACATATTCGTTAAAGTAATTACAACTTCGATGGCGATGAAAAAATAGAGGACCACAAAAAACTAGCCAACACATCGAGTGTGCGCCACGAGAAAATACCAACAAAATGCACACAGCAACAGTAACTTCGATGTTTTCTACGCGAGCAAACAACAATGCCATGCACATTTTTTTTTTCTTTCTGTCGCAGCAATGCGCTAACGATGTAAATTCTTCGAATTAAAACACACGGAATTCTTAGAGCGTGTTTTTTTTATCGCTTATTTTATGCACCTTATAGAGCGTGTTTTTTTTATCGCTTATTTTATGCACAAAAATAAACAAACAACAAGAGCAGCAACAAGGCAATAAAAAACATTAGAAAACAATTGCAAAAATGTCTAAACATGGAATAGCAAGGACTTGACGCGACTTAAAGTGGCTGGAAATATAATAGGAAATGACTTGACGCGACTTAGAGTGGCTGAAAGTGCGTTTCAGCAGTGTTTTTTCGTATTTTTGTCTTTTCACTTTTTGTCTGCTGGTTTGAGGAAAGCAATAAATGTGCACGAAATCACATGACTTTTATGATGCTTCGATTGCAAAAACAAACAGGAACAAAAAAAAGTAATAATTGCAAACAAACCTAAAATATTAAAACCCAGCTGCAATAAGTCAGCGGCTGCAAGCGCGCACTATACCACTACCAGCTGCGTAAAGCATGACGCGTCTCCAAGTCGGTCCGGCACGGCAACAAGTTGGCACTATAAACGCTCTCTTGGAATTTTTGGGGAATTTTCCCCATTCTGAAAACAGTTACCATTTATTTGTAACTTAGTTATAGTGCGGGAGTGTGGTGGTGATTAGAGGTGAAAATGAAACAATTTCGGGTACGGGCTCCTCATGATATGGACTAAATACTGTTGAAAATTTTCGCGATAAAATAACAATAAAATTTATTTCTAAAAATTAGAACGGCGTGTTTCAATACCGTTTGATACCAAATATATGTATGCGTGCATGGAAAATAGTGAAGTTATGGGGAAAGAACGAAATTTCCACTAATTTTGAAACGCCGTTTAGAAACCTCAAACCATCAATTGAGCACGTATAAAAAATAGGTTCCGATCTCCACGAGGGTTGTTCCAATTTTTTAGTCTTAAAAATGTGCGTCCCGCGAAGAAATTACACGGTACGCAAAATGTCCCGATTATCCAAAATATTTATCCAAAATAAATTTATTGAAGCGTTAGCTTCTTTAGCGAAGATATTAACGAGAGTGAATTTAAAGCTTTACAAAAGCTTCAGTTAGCTTAAACAACAAGAAATGCATGCAAACGCGATTAAAAACAACCATCGACGATACTGATGTTGATAGCATCGCTACTGTGTGCGATCGCTAAGAATTGTTTATGCATGTGTATTTTTTTGGTGGACTAGAACTTAAGCTAAGTTATTTATGTATATAGCAGTCGACTCTCAGCATCTAACCTAAGGTGGTGACCATACAGAACGCTTATTGCTGAGCCGAGCCGAAAAACACATTGGAGCCAAAGAGATATATGGCTTGGTTTCTATGTTGCTCTTGGGTTTTTTTCCAGCTCGGATCAACAATAAGCTTTTACTATGTTCGCAATCTAATTATTCTATAGCCTTGCTCCTGTCAGCCATTGTTATGACGTCAGCTATGCTAGTCAAAGTTCGTTTGCTTTTATCGAAGAAAAATATCGTATTTTTTTCCTAAATGGCGATAAAAAATCAAAAGTTTTTCGTACCAGTGTTGCCGCTTCAGCTATTATAAAAGTAAGTCTAAAAGCGCCAAAAAAAAAAAAAAAAAAACTATCAAAAAGTATCCACCTTACAGTAAAAAAGTAAAAAATACAATAATATTCTTCTTGTCTGTTTCCAAGTATTAATCGCTCTGGAATCGTAAACGAATAGTTTTTCAAACATAAGGGAACCTTCGCTTGCGAAGTAACCGTTACGTCCGCCAAGCGTATATTTTTCGAATCGTAATCGATATCGAATTCGATAGTTATCATCGCGAACTATTCGTAAATTTTTCAATTTCGATATCGAAGTCGGACTTTGTGCCAGGTGGGATGGTGTTATTAATAATGTGTGTGCATGGGTAGAGCAAGGAACCGTATCTGTAAAACGAAGTTGACAACTCATACAAAATTTGGCACTGCTCTCTGCTTTCATCTGTTTTTCTTTTGGTGGACGTTAAAAAAATCAAACTACCCGATATTTTTGACCGAAAAAATTAAAGACCCAAAACAAATGGTATTTTTGAGCGATAAAATACAAGTAATAAAAAGTCGAATAAAAAGCTTTAAGAAGTCATTAGGATTCATAAGCTTTGCGGAAATTGAAAATTTAATGCTGTATGTAGACTTTTGTGCTTCACTATCTACATATGTACAGTTCAAAAATGCATAAAATTGTAGTTATCACTTTCCTTAATGAACTTGAAAAAACTTATATCAACTATTCTTTCAATTAATATTTAATTTTACATCAAATGCTAAGAACCTAATGCTTGCGTCGGCAGTCCTGACGTCTACACCCGGGTTTTTTTTTTTTACTATTTTGATAACTTTTCAAAAATAGTTCCTTTGTTTTTATTTTTACATCACTAAATCGAAAGTTATGTACCAAAAATAAAGAAAAAGAATAAGCTTTCAGAGCTATGCCTAAATAGAAATCTGAGATTTTTGAGGAATCAAAGAAATAAAATCCATAAACTTCTCAAAAACACTGATAATGTAAGCGATGAACTCAAGCTATGGTATGACGAGCTAACAAAAGAGCTATCTATCAAGTCAGAAGATGCGTACAAGTTGTACACTAACCTTATCGGTGAGAAAATCATCCAAGAACCGACAAAATTCTTTGACTTTGTGAACTTGAAGCGTAAATCTAGCGGTTATCCATCGTCTATGTTTAAAGGTAATGTCAATTCATTCAACCCTCATGAAATCAGCAACTTATATACGGATCATTTTAAGGAGGTCTTTTGTCAATCTACTACCCAATTTGAAGTCTCTTCTCCCAGATCAAATATTGTGGTGGATAGTATAAGTTTAACGCAGGAACAGATTTCTAATGCCATAAAAGAATTGGATTTATTTAAGGGACCTGGACCGGACCTTATTCCTACAAGCTTCCTGGTGCAATGTTTAGACCAACTACTTCTGCCATTATACATCATTTTTAACGAATCACTGTCTTGTGGGACATTTCCTTCATATTGGAAATCTTCCCATCTAACACCAATTTACAAGAGCGGTGATGAAAGGTCTGTTGAAAATTATAGAGGCATAGCAATTTTATCAGCAATTCCAAAACTTTTTTAAACAATTATTTGTGGTAAGCTAACAAGTATCATTAACCCATGTCTAAATGAGCAGCAACACGGCTTCCGTAAGGGTCGATCCACAACATCCAATCTCATGATCATGGTATCGGATGTTTTAATAAATATGGAAAAAGGGCACCAAATAGATGCTGTTTATACGGATTTCAGTAAAGCCTTCGATAGAGTTGATCACAGCATTCTAACATGTAAATTAGAAAAATTCGGTATTACGGGATCCATACTAAGTTGGCTAAGATCATATCTCGACTGCAGATCTGATCTATGTTAATTTCCAAGGAATTCTGTCAAAAAAAATTGCAGTCTCCTCAGGAGTTCCGCAAGGTCGAATAAAAAGCTTGGTCCTCTTCTTTTTAACATATTTTTCGATTTGTCAGAAGTCCTGAACGATATCCCATACCTTATGTATGCAGATGATTTAAAAATGTACTATGCAATCAAATCAGAGACAGATGTAAATATTTTACAGTCAAAACTGTTGTCTTTGGAGCAATGGTGTATCCAAAATAAACTGCATCTTAATGTCAATAAATGCAATGTTATAAGTTTTTCTCGTAAGAACAACATGGCACTACATACCTACCACCTCAATAGTACCGAGCTTAAAAGAGTCAATCATGCAGTGGATCTTGGATTGCAAGATGCGCTTTAATTTGCACTATGACAAAATTTTGTCCATAGCCAGCAAACAGCTTGGTTTTATAAAAAGGCGAGCAAATGAATTCAACAATATTTGGGTCACTACATCCTTATGCCGTGCGTTAGTGCGGCCAATACTTGAATATGCTTGCATAATTTGGAGTCCGTCTTTCGATTCCCATAGCGAAAGAATCGAGTCTATTCAAAAGCAATTCTTACTATACATGTTGAGAGACATGTACAACCCCCGTGATTATAATAGCCTTCCTTCATATGAATACAGACTCAGCCTTTTAAACTTAATGCCATTATCATCAAGAAGATCATTATTGGGCTCATGTTTCACATTCGATGTTATTAATGGTGCTATTGACAGCGAATATATTTCTAGTATGATATGCCTCCAAGATCCAATAAGACGTACTAGACATACTCGGCTGTTAACTGAATAACAGCACCAAACTACATACGCAAACAATGAACCCATCAATCGATGCTGTAGAGAATTCAATAAGGTTTACGTATACTTCTCACCTTCCATATCCAAATCCTCTTTCAAGCAAACCCTGTCTAAGTTCCTCGTTAACCAAAATTAACTCAGGCATAAGTTAAATTATATGTATATAGTTACTCGTATGTATACCACATTTAAGCATGCCCTCTCTAAATTTGTTGGATATAAGTGCTATCCAAGTCTTTCACTCTTCCTAGTTAACCCAGCCTTTGATCTCTCTTTTCTTCTCCTCTTTCTAGTATGTAAGTACTTTTTACTCTTACTTTTAATTTTCTTTTGTCATTAAATGACAGGAGAGGCAATGAATGACAATCCAATCATGTCATTTAGGTGGGCGAATTACGCCCACCTCAATTCGTACATCTCCGAACACCAAAACAAGGAAAGGGGAGAAAAAATAAAAATAAAATAAATTAAATTAAGTTAGAATAAGTAAATTGCCTTGTTTGGCTAATAAATAAATAAATTTCTACCAAATGTCATAAATGAATAAAGAACCAATTGAAAAATGGAATTTCTTATTATAATCGAGCCCACTGCCAAATATTTTTAAGGTATTTAATTAATTTTCATCAATGCCAACAAGAAATGCCTATGCAGACCGACTATTTTCACTGAGCGAGTCAGTTTGGACGGATTATTGAAATCATCTCACCATTGAAAATGTGAAAGCAGATATACAAATAAAGTTTTGCATTGGAATGGACTGTATGCAATTTTATAGCTTTGTTTTGAAAAACAAAAAATTACATAAAGGCTTTATGCGTATGTCCCGAATTTGTTTTTTTTTGCAAAATCCCGATTTTTTCCAAAAAAATATCTGGCAGCTCTAGCTCTATCACATATCCGGAAATCATCCAAATCGGCGAATGACACCTAGGGAGCTTTTCTTGTAAGTCAAAAG
Organism: Coremacera marginata; assembly: GCA_914767935.1. Lineage (NCBI taxonomy): Eukaryota > Metazoa > Arthropoda > Insecta > Diptera > Sciomyzidae > Coremacera > Coremacera marginata. Next base: position 62,521,055 of record OU612045.1, on the reverse strand, counting down.
AAAGTGACTTTATTTTTATCTAATGCAAAACGAACTTCTTCTGTTACCTCTAACAATGATGTTTCACAGTCACGATTTGGTCGGAAGTCTAAATTCAACTTAATTATTTTTCGTAGAACGTATTACATACATTTCAGTTCAACCATTGAGTTGGAAAATTCTTAAAAGATTAAGGTAAGCCACGAGTACATCTATCTAGTCAACTTAGTTGAGTTGTTAAAATTTTTAGATAATTAAATTTTTTATCTATGTTTTACATATAACATATTTTAAAAGTTTTATCATATTTTCAAGAACATATTTCTCTGTCTGACAACAATATTTTCTTAGAACTCTGGATTTGCCACAAACAGTTAAACTTTTTTAGAATGAATTCTTGTCTGAGCTATATTAATTGAAGACACACTTTAAAAAACATTAAGATAAAACAAGATCTTTTTACGACTATTTAAATAAATTTATTCTCATTGATCATAACTATCTATTATATACAAACCAAAAATTGTATCAAAGGTGTTTTTATTTCGGCAACAATATCTTATGATTTTATTTCAAAGCGTTATTATATGCTTATTTTGAGATGTTTTATCGTCAATTGAGGACCGCGCCAGGCATTTAATTCTTTTGTCATGCGTTGATTACTTTATTATCAGCAGGAGACGGTTTGTTGTCGCTTTTATTTTTGTTATTGTTGCTATTTTTATTGCAAAAGATACTTAATCGTCATCACTATCACATCATAAGTAGAACGCGCTCATCCCACTCTTTTTGTTTTTTTTTGTTTCTGTATTTATTACTATTCCTATTATTATTTATATTCGGTGTAAATGTCGTTAGATGTGAGAGTGAAAATATTTATATATATTTTTTTTTTTTTTTGAAACGATGAACAAAGTCAACGATCGTTAACCAAATTATCTCTGGGCATGAGTATTATCACTCATTCTCAATTTTTTGTAATTTTCGATAACTCTTTATTTTCATTTATGTGATTTCATAATGTTATTGATTTATTATATTTGTGCATCGGAAATACAATTATAGTGCAATATACTGCTGTTGGTGGAGTTAAAAATATTTCTTCACTTCACTCTTACTACTCACAAAATCAGTTAGTTACAAAACGAACTCACAGATAGTAAAAGAAAATAATAACAAAACAAAAACGAAATACAAACACAAAGCAGAAATAAATGTGCGATTGATTGTTGTTTAACTGCGCGCAACCGGAAATCGGAAAAGGATTAAATTTAACCGGAAACGCAGCTCAATGCTAGTAATTCTTGGAAGAAGCTGTTCTTCAAAACTTGATCGCTGAATCTGATGCTTTGAACTTATTATTCGTTCCGATTCTAAAGTTGTTATCACAGCTACAAATTACAAACTGAAGAAAAGCTTGAATGCTGTGCCTGCAACTTTGAGATTTTTTTTTTTTTTTGTAATCGCGGTTAAAGCAAGAATACTTTGAGTGTTTTGCACGCTGATCGTTTGTCGGGCATCGACTAAACTCAGTTACTCTGACTGTCCCCAAATTTGATTCGAACAGAGATAGAAACTAGGTAGCTGGAGGTACACATTCGTGTGGTAATGTTGAAAACAGTATCAATGTAGTTGGGGGAGGCTTGTTGTGTTGAAGAATTCGCAATTTGAAGTGGAGCATACACTGCGAAAAAAATTATGCGTTTAAATAATGTTCGAATAAGATGGTGAAGCATGGTGAAGGTGAAAAATAATGGTTTGGAAGGTAAAAAAAATACTAAATTTATTTATAAATCGTTACATTTTACTGCCTATGGCGTAGGCGACCAGCCAGTGGCAAGAAAGTATGAACACCATTAGCCAAACAGTATTTGAAATTTTTGTTTTCTGTTGTTATAATAAAAATTTCCTTATAAAAATATTGATAATAAATTAAAAAATAATAAAAGAAAATTTACAAAATTGTTTTTTCCCCGATGTTTCTGAAATAAATTTCATTTTATTGTCTGAGTTGAGTCTAGCATTGTGTCTACGAAAAAGTTTAGACATTAGCTCGAACAGTTGCAAAAGTGAGGGAGTATTAGTAAACAAATTAGAGTGTATTGCAACTGTCTTAACTTTACTGTCTAGTTGGGTTATAACTTTAATAATTTTTCAATTATATTTTTCGATCTTTTTTCGAAAACAACCCACAACAACAACAACAACAATAGAGTTACCGCTGGTAAAACTTTGTACACAGAATGCATTCTATGTTAAAGCCAATTACTTGCGAATATTTTATCATTCATCCTATTGTAATGCAGAACTGTAAGCGAAATCAGCACAAGTCCGTTTTGTATTCTTTAAGAGTAGTTCGTATGCGTTAAATGTTTATGCAATAGTTTGACTTTAGTTTCCACAGTTCGACTTCAGCAGCAGTATTTTCTACTGAAAACTATAGCACATTACACATTTTTCCAGCAGGACAGAGAAAAAGAACAAGCAAAATGCCACTCTCTATTACTCGAACATTACTTAAAAAATGTCTTCGAGCACGAATTTAAGCTTCAAACAGCTGATCGTTAAAACGATATAATTTAATTGTTTTGCCTCGTAAAAAAAAATGTATGCAATTGGTTAGCAAATTAATAAAATAAAGCTTAAAAATATGCAAATTAAAGGACATGGAAGTATTGTTCTCTGAAATATTCTTCTACCATATGCTTCGAGCTCATCTAAAAGTTTTTTAATTTTTCATTTTCTTGACCCTAACCTACGTAAAATTCACTCACTCCGTACGAGTAATATACCGTATAGTGAACGAAATTTAGGGTTAAATATAACAAACAAGGGATGTGACGGATGTCATTTTGCAGATGTACGGATACCAATACGGATACCAAAAAATTAAAAATGTGAATACGGATATAAATGTGGATAAATACAATTAATATCCGCGGATGCGGTTATTTGGAATGAGATTAAAATATATTTTTTTTTAACTAAATAACATTTATTTTATTGAAGGCCAAAACTATTAAAAAAATAATTTTTTCACATTCGATTCTCTAGAGCATCTTAAAATACACTTCCTGGTTGAAGGACTTAAAACTAGTTTTTGGAGTTTTGAAAAATCATGGGGATTAACGAAGCACGACTAAAAATTGCAGAATATTGCATTTTTTGGTGAAAATTCTTTATTGGGATTAGAGAAAATGAGAGAAATTTATTATCATTATTCAATATAAGACTTAGGAAAATGGAAAAAATTAAAATTTTATTGATTAAAATGTGAAAAATGGCAAGTTGCTCAATCATTAAAGTTCGCAATAAACGCAAGTATAACCGTCGGCCAATACGCGATTACACTTCAAATGGACTGCTCGGTCGCATCCACTGCAATGAATCGCGTAGATTTTTGTTAATTTTTTTCGGCATGAAACCTTTACAGATGGTGCAAAAGTCTTCTTCTTCAGACTCAGATTCCATTTGCGGGATCTGTGTATTTACTTTTTTACTAGCTCAGAAATGCAGTGATGCAGTTTGATATTATTGATATTGTACGCTTTGGCGCCTTAGCGTTGCGATTTCTTGTCAATCATCACCTCTTTGATGGCAGTCACCGTGGCATCGACATCAATCGCTGGTTGATGTTAAAAACCGTGGACGCGCCATTATTTCGAGTATACACAATTATCTCCAAAAACTAATGTTATGAATATTAAAAAAAAACTCCCAATAAATAAAACACAAAACAAATATCAAAAATCGCGTCGCGAATGACGTGCACCGTAGTAAAAAACGTTTAAATGCCATATGTATCTAAAGTGATACATAGGTCGAATTATGAAGTTTTTGAATTTATCGTGGCCTGCTTGCAAACATTCTTAAAAAATGGTCAAAACTAACGGTAATAAGAAAATGAACAAAGTTACAAAGAATGTGGTACCTTACCTTTTTTTTAAGAAGTTATAATAACACTAAAAACAAATTGTATCATTTTTGATCGAAGGCTCGATTAACGGTTAATTGTCAAAATCAATCAACGGTTAATTGTATTTTATAAACAGTAATGTTGATGCTTTATTGCTTCTTAATCGATTTCAAAGCTCATAACGAAACATAATGAAAATAGCTTTTTTCAATTACGTTTTTGTGTCGATAATAAAAATTTGTATGAATGCGGATTTTTTTTTGCTGATATCAAAAAGTGAAATTGAGAGTGCGGATGTCGATCTTTTGCGGATGCTCCTCGGATACGGATGCAGATGCGGAGCTCCGTCACATCCCTTATACCAGCCATCCAATTCAGTTTTTATTTAATTTCAATTATCAAAAAACTGCTGTTGAGCTTGAAATTTACTTGAAGTCGTTTCCGTCCATTTTGCAAAATTTTCTCATTTTGACAGATCAATCAAATTATTCTCTAATACTCGAACTTTAATACGAATAATAGTGGTATTCAAATAACGCCGTATTTGTGATGTAAATAAAATTGTAAATAAATTGTGAAGTTCATACAACTTACCACACATACGCAGTTTACATCACAAATACGTCGTTCATTGAATACCACTAATAATTTGTTGGAAACATACATTGGAGTAAACATACCCGCTAAACAATTTCATATTTTGTATCCATAAAGTGGGAGACATGAGTCCAGTGCCCGTGTCGGTAAATGTCTGACACATGCACCGATAGAAGTGCTAGTTCTTTAACACCTTGGTCAGGCACAGTGTCCGAACGATGACCTAATTGGCAACTCGTCGTCTTTAGTCGGTCGTTTTTTGGACACTATTCAGTAAATTTTCAGGGAAATGTGAGTAAAATATTCGTCAAATTTCAGTGAAAACATCGAGTGTTTTTCGGGTACATTACAGCTTAGACCAGCGGCCCGCAACCGTTTTTGGTCGTGGCCCCATTTCCATGTTTAAGTCAAACTCGCGACTTTTTTTTATTTGAGATTTGCATAAAATTCCTCACTGAAGTCATAAAATAAGTAGAAATATGTAATTAACGAAATACATTTGTTAAATATATATTTTTTTATATAAAAAACTTAAGGAACATGAGTGTATTAATTGCAGTTAACAAAATTACATAAACATAAAAAAATCCTGGAACGAAAATTAATACTTCATTTAATATTAAATAAAATGCAAAACAAAACTCACATTTCAATTTATATCTTTTTTTAAGAATTAAATATATATTTAATAATAAATCGCCGCGTTGACTTTAAGAAATATAAAAGCATTTCTTATTATATTCTTTCCTTATCTATTCTATATTACTATTACTCAAGGGCAAGTGTGTTTTTTAAAAAAAGCTGAAGCAATTTTCTATGAAACAAGCCAAATTTCTTTTTGATGCCTAAAAGTATGTTTTATTATTGGTTTGGTTAATTATGCATGGAACAAAATATCGGCCAAATGGCCGCCGCGACCTCGGCGGCACACCTCCATCCGATGGTCCAAATTTTCGATGACGCTGAGGCCTAAGTGAGGTTCTATGCCGTTAATGTGCCGAATTATCTCATCCTTTAGCTCTTGAATTGTTGCTGGCTTATCGTCGCACACCTTTTCTTTCAAATAACCTCAAAGAAAGAAGTCCAACGGTGTCAAATCACATGATCTTGGCGGCTAATTGACATCGCCATGTGCCTCATCACTGAAGATGATTTTCTTCGAAATTTGATCATCCACTGTTGCCATTTCTTGCCACCATTCTGACCATTGATGACGCTTGAAATGGTCAAGAGGCTTTAGTTATTGAGTCAATTGCACCTTGTAAGCGTGTAAATGCAAGTCTTTATGCATAATGTTCATCAACGACGCGCGTGAGAGGTGGAATTGTTGGGCACGACGACGAGTTGAGGTGGACGGCTCTTCAGCCACACTGTCGCGAACAGCAGCAATATTTTCTACAGTACGAGCATGCACTGATGTTTTCACATCTGCTACAGACCCGGTTGGCTCAAATTTTTTCACGATTTTTCCGATTGTACGCACATTTGGACGATTAAATTGACCGAAAAACAGCACGAAGTGCACGATATGCATTTTGATTTGAACGCCCATTTTCATAATAAGCCTGAATAACTTTAACGCGTTGCTCGATTGTGTATCTTTCCATGGTTCAAATTGAGTTAGTCTGAGATTGAGAAAAGTCAAATGGAATGTAGAAAAAAACTTGACGTTTAGGTGTGGTTCACATTCAACATGGGCCCTTAAAATTTAACCACCCTTTAGTAACTGGGCTACTTAGCAATTCAACAAAAACAGAGAAAGTTTCTATGAAATTCTTGGTTCAAAGGTTTAATATTATAAAAAAAAAAATTACCTATCACTAAATATTTTTTATTTTGGCGTTTTAACGCCACACGGGACCAGTTACTAAACAGTAACATTTTATAAAACACCACTGTTTCAGGCATTTTCTGAAATCCGATTCACGTCGGAATTCACGTTAAAATCGGATTAACTTTCAATGACTTTCCATTGGAAACATGTCTGTTTGTTTAATATTTACCTCTTCAAAAAAGATTTTGAGCACATTTTATTAATTTTCCTATTATCAGATCAAAATTATTCAAACAATTTATTTTCTTGCACTACCCCAGAAAAAAGAAAATAAACAGCTCTTTTCAACTAAATAGCGACTAGTGACAAAGCAGCGACCACCGACCAATCAGCTACTAGCGACCACATAACGACCAGTGACTAAAAGGGACGAGCAATTAATCCGCAAACAATCAATCAGTGATTTATCAATCTTTACTTAATTTGTCTGTTCAAAAACAAATTGCTACGGATTTTTTAGATAATTTTTTTCATTTTTAGAACAAATTAGTAAATTCTTATTGATTTATGGGTTTGCTTAATCGAAATTAAAAAAATATCATTATCTTTTTCAGAGCATTTTGGCCACTGGTTTTTAATGGTCGCTGTTAGCAGTCAGTGCGACTTTGAAGTTGCTGCTACCAAGTCACCGGTATCGATATATCTCTCATCTCTACTATGGTGCGTTGTCAACGTGTTGAGAAATCTCGTATTTTTTGCCCCACAAATTCTTCAAAGGGTGCAATTACAGAGTTTTGGTTGGAGTAGCGCTGTTCTTGTAAATAGCCTCCCAGACTCCAAAAAAGATGAAAATCATGTAGGTCCAGTTCTCGATAGATTGTGTTCAAACATTTCACAACACAATTGATTATAAGAAGCTCTGTCAAAGTCTTTTTAAGGGCTGAAATGGCCATTTTGTTTTTTTCAGGTAAAAGACACGAATATCTCTTGTTGCAAATATATCTGTAAGAGTGAAAAGGACAGATATAGTAAACTGCACGGGTCATAAATTAGGCACTAAAAGAAAGGTATTTACCCCTATTTACAAACAAGAAACATATTTTGAATTTCACTAAACACGTCTGTTCACTTTGAAAGCACTTTTAAGACTGACAGAAAATCCGACATTTGGTATGAAACTACCTGCTGCAATGACCGAAGTGCACGCTTTTTGTATTACTCTTAGACATGGTAGAAGAATACAGGTAGATGCAGCGTTGATTGTTCTCTCTTTTTCGTTACTGCCGATATTGCCAATGGCGCTCCCTGCTTGCAGTTAATGTGTCCTTATATAATTTCCATGAATTCCATTCCTTGAAGCAATTTATTATTGCTTAAATATCAATAAAAACACGAAAAAGAACAATTTTATACAATTTTTAATTTTATAAACAAGACAGCTTCAACTATTTAACTTCATTTACATTTTGACAATTATTGCTTTCTCACATCTTTCTCATAGCTTTGAGATTTTATATGAGTTGTCAACTTCGTTTTGACATTCGCGGCAGTACGCTCTCATCTAGCGAGTTTGCCTGTATTCATTTTAACATGCTCGTAGATTGGTTTTTAATACATTTTTAAAACTCGTTATTTTCTAAAAAACAAGGCAAAATACACTCTCAAAATTTTTTGAGTATATTCAAAATTAGTTAAAAAGTGTCCGAAAGTTGACGCATATTTCGTAAATTCATATTTTAAAAGCATTATTTCTGCAAACCAGCAATCATTTATATATATATAAATTTTTTTATGTTATTATGTGAATATATATTATCCCGTTGCATAAATCTGGTAACAGGCCTATAATTGACAACTATAGGGGAATTACAAAAAAATAAGCTATTTAGTTTTTAACCGACTTCAAAAAGGAGGAGGTTCTCAAGTTCGTCGGTTTCTCTGTTTTTTTTTTTTTTTTTTTTTAAATGTATGTACATCGATAACTCCTAAACCATATGCCGGATTGTCATAATTTTTGGGGAACAGATAGATATCATAAGCATGGAAGTGCCCGTACAAAATTGGGCGGTATTCGAGAACTGGGCGTGGCAATAATAGATCTCGCAATACTAGATACTACTGTATCTCGAATAATATTGACACTAGGGTACTGCAATTTATTACAATTATTACAAATTACAGGCAAGAAAATGGGCGTAATTCGACAAATGGGCGTGGCAATATTAGAAAAACAGTGTATCTTGAATAATTTTGAGGCTAGAGTACTGCAATTTAACAAATTATCGTCAATAAACTGGGCGTTATTCGACAAATGGGCGTGGAAATATTATAAAAATACTGTGTCTCGAATAATATGGACACTAGGGTACTGAAATTTAGTGTAGGGGTAGACACAGTTAATACAAATTACGGTCAAGAAAATGGGCGTTATTTGACAAATGGGCGTGGGAATATTAGAAAAGAGTATATCTCGAATAATATTGATACTATAGTACTGCAATTTACTATAAGGATAGGCATAATATTACAAATTATGGCCAATAAAGTGGGCGTTATTCGACAAATGTGCGTCGCAATATTATAAAAACACTGTATCTCGAATAATATGGACACTAGGGTACTGAAATTTAGTGTAGTGGTAGTCACAACTATTACAAATTGCCGTCAACAAAATGGGCGTTCTTTGACAAATGGGCGTGGCAATATTAGAAAAATAGTATATCTCGAATAATATTGATACTATGGTACTGCAATTTCGTATAGGGGTAGGCATTATAAGTAAAAATTACGGTGAAGAAAGTGGCCGGATTTCGACTACTGGGTGTGGAAATATTAGAAAAACAGTGTATCTCGAATAATATTGACACTAGGGCACTGAAATTTATTGTAGTACAGGGGTAGGCAGAATTATTAAAAATTATGGTCAATAAAGTAGGCGCTATTCGATAAATGGGCGTGGCAAGACTAGATAAACACTATCGCAGTTAATATTGACGCTGGGGCATTGAAATAAAGTACAGAGTAGGCACAATTATTGGAAATAACGCTCCAGAAAGTGGGCGCTTATTTAACAAAGGGGCGTGGCAACATTTGAAAAACACTATATCTCGAATAATATTGACACTAGGGTAATAAAACTCGTTACAAGAATGGGAATAATAATTTCAAAACATGTGACATCTAATTTAAATTTAAGAGGCAGATATTTGAAATAACCAACAAACTTTTAGAATTTAATAGAACGAATTTTTTCGGAACAATTGCACTAATGTTGTTTATACCCTTTTTTCGAAAATTTATCATATTCTCTAAAAAGGAAGAAATAAAACTTTAAAAAAAAAAACGACCGACTACAAAATCACTACAAAGTAAAAAATAGTTTTAAAAATACTTTTCCTTTTAATTTCTTGGTCATATTTGATAATTTATTTAAACATATTATTATATATGAAATCTTATTAGCTTAATTTTTTTCTCATTTGTTTTATTATCATAAATATATTAATTTCTTGATGAATACAAATGCTTTGAAGTTGGCGCTTCTGATTAAATGTCTGATTATATTAGAAAAATAATAAGATTTCCAATGTAATATGTTTAAATAAATTATCATATATGACCAAGAAATTAAAAGGAAAAGTATTTTTAAAACTATTTTGTACTTTGTAGTGATTTTGTAGTCGGTTGTTTTTTTTTTTTAAAAATATTTTTGAATCAAGTTAATAGCTATCATAAAATAAAGTTATAAGGGAAAACATAAAACATGGTTTTTGGGGCGACCCCGACCGTGGCACCACGGTCTAACGGTAAAAGCAAAAACAAAAAATCAAAAACTGTTTTTTATTGTCTCTAACAATTGGGCATTCCCACATATTTTTTTGTCAATTTTTTCAAGATAGTCGGGCACCCATTCTTGTTGAAATCTGATAGTTTGAGCCAACTCATGGTTAAATAACTATAAATGTAACTCAAAAGATAAACTTGTTCTTAAACGATGAAAACTTTTCGTTGCTCAGCCGGTTCTTCTTATTTTATTTAAGAATACTTTAGTTTATCTATGCTGTTAATACCTGTTAATAAAGTTCTGTTCTAAGACCTTATTTTAAGACTTTTGTTGCAAGCAAACCTTTGTGATTTAAAATCGAATGAAATATTGCAACAATTTTATATTTATAGCTAATTTATGTAAATAGCTGTCCGTTTTCAAAGTCTACTGCTACTGGACTGCAATTTACAGAAGCTTGGGTCATGGTACTAAGCCTTCCCTTAATTTTGTTTCATTAATAATGACATTAAGCTGCTCTCAAACTTGAGGTATTCACCAGAGAAAGAGAAAATTATTTAAAATTGAAGCTTAGGCGATTTTCCACTGCCATTTTGCAACACTGCATTGGAATTTAGCGATATTTTCGATATGCACTAAATTTAACCCTTTAGCGTACGATAAACGATTTAATTTGACATAACTATTGACTAAACTTGTCAATGTGATTAAGCTAGAAGAGTACCATTAGCACTGATATACATGAACAGAGGCATTTTAGAGAACAGGCACATACATTTCTGTGTTTATTAGAACTGTAATCAGTGCGTGCATGTGTAGAGTCATAAATACCCAGTAGTTTCGTTCTTAAAGAAATCGTAAGAGAATCATGCGTGACTTTTCCGATTCATGGACGAAACATGCTGACTACATTTCATTGACGAAAATCTCATATAAAAGTTGCAAATTCGTGCAAGAACGCAATACAGAAACATTGAGATTTTTCGTACACGAATACAAAACCGAAGTGTTGTGTAAGTTTCGTTAACAAACAAAAGATAAAAATGTGAATGTCTTTTCTTTTATTTATTCTTTGATTTTATTTTATTGTAACCGCTTACAATAAAATAAACATATAAGTCTTTACATATTCCAGGCCATTATTATACCACGTTTACAAAATGTTATATATATCAACTTTTAACGAAAAAATTACGCCAAAATATAAGCAAAATTAAGCTTTATAAGGAAAACATGAATGAAACTAAGACAGAAACGTTGAAGAATTTTCGACAAATTTTTTAATGAACGAACACAAGACAGACGCATTAAAGAATTTTCGACAAGAAATACTAGGGGGAAGAGTTACCGCATGTTCTACTGTCTTCGTTGTTGCTTTGTTCTCTTTTATTTTTTTTATTGTTGACGAACCCAATACAGATGAGTTAAAGAATATTCTGCAAGTATGTTATTGACGAATACAAGACTTACGCGTGTAAGAATATTATGCAAGTCTGGCTTATGCAGGAAGTTTCTTTAAGAGATCACCAAAGAGCGATTCATCGATGATGCCCGAGACTGCTGGGTATGTTAGTACAGCCCTCATGGTGGTGAGATCTTAAATGCACATACATATGCATAAAGTTACAACTGTAACTAGACACTGCTGTATGTGTAGGTAAAATAACACTGAAAATTTTATTTCTTTAAGTCGAAAATCTGTTTGGTCGATAAATGCGGGCACACTGCTCCTAAAGGATCGATAGGTTTCATGAAAATGACAACAAAAACTAAAAATGAGGCTTGATTTGTAATTTTCTTACGATCAATAATATGTTCATATATTATTTCACGATGTTGATTCATGCTATTGTTTCTAGCAGAAAAACAAACACACATAATACGTATTTAAAGAACTCATTGGAAAGGTATTAAAATCACCTTTTTAACAATATATCAACCAACATTATAGGCTTACTCGTTCCCGAGCTGTGCTCGTGTGAAGATGAAATCAATCAGTTGAAAGTACTAAGTTTTGACTTTGAGAGCGAATTTCTCAGAATCAGTACTTTCAACTGATTGATTTCATCTTCACACGAGCACAGCTCGGGAACGAGTAAGCCTATAATGTTGGTTGATATATTGTTAAAAAGGTGATTAGGGTGAAAGGTGAAAGGTAATAATTCCAATGAGTTCTTTAAATACGTATTATGTGTGTTTGTTTTTCTGCTAGAAACAATAGCATGAATCAACATCGTGAAATACTTCTTAACCCCTTAGCTCCCAAAAAGGAGCAGCGCCGACTTAAATTTCAACATATTATTGATCGTAAGAAAATTACAAATCAAGCCTCATTTTTAGTTTTTGTTGTCATTTTCATGAAACCTATCGATCCTTTAGGAGCAGTGTGCGGGAGAGAGTAATTTACACTGTTTTTAAGAATGATTTAATATTAATTGTGAATACTGATCAAGAATTCATACACAGCCCAATTCTAAATGAAATCTCTTGGAAATTGAAAGAAGGAGTTTAATTTTTTAGACAGGGGATAATGCTTTTAAGACCCAATTTCAATTTTTTTTTTAAAATTTCCGATTTTTATTTTTTTATTTATTGTCTTGCAAAACATCTCAAGAATATGTAAAAAAAAAATTTAGAACCAAATTCGAAGCCGTTAAAGAGATATTTAAGTTTTTATAAGTAGTAAACGGTCATAAAGTAAAGTAAAAAAAAAAACTTTAAAGGCGTTTTTGTCGAAATGAAATTTTTTGAAACGGCTTGCACTCTAATCTCAAGTTCAACTCTAATCTAATCTTAACTAACTCAAATCTTGTTTTATTATTTTTAAAAACTAAAATGCGCACTACGTCAACCGACAAAATCAAATAAAAATATTTTTTTTTGCTCTTTTTTTAATTCATAAGGTCCCATTTTGTGCACCTAAATTTGGGTTTTTTTTTAAAATTTATGCGGCATTTTTTTATTTTTTTAATATTAAGCTTTTTGTCGGTTCACTCGGAAGGCAAAACTGTTCTAAAAACAACCTTTTTTGAACTTTTTGTTTTTCGCTCCCAGGACAGGAGATATCATGCAAGCCGCAAGAGACCTTTCGTTTCCGACCTCAACTTTTACACGCTGTATAACGAAGGCAAGCGCATATTATTGCTTTTGCTGTGTTGCAATAAGAAAAATTAAATAAAAAGCAATAATGGCTGCGTTCAGCAGGTATAATAAGTTTTAGTATTTTAGCATTTGTTGAATTAAAATTAAATTATCATATAATGTGTTTCTTTTTTGCCTAATCCGAGCTTAAACGTTCAATTTTAGTGAGCTAAACTCGGTTTAATTTAACTTAAGTTTAAACTCGTACTCAAGCCCTAATAGTATTTTAATAAAAGATAAGAATAATGTAAGGTAAAAATTCTTTGAATATTAAAGTTCAACTTTGAATGAGATAATTTTTAATTACATTTTAAGGAACAAGCTCTTATGCTTGTCTGAATTTTCGCCATGTAAACTATTTCGTCGGTCAGAGTATATTTGCCCTGCTGCACTGAATAGTTGTTCACTGGCGACACGAGAAGGAGAAGTAGATGGGTATCTGACTGTCACATTTTTAAATAAGGAAAATGGGCTGTGGTGGCAGTACTCGTAAATATTGGAATCCCTTGGAATTAAGGGGTCATTTAAAAAAGTCTTAAGTTGTTCTTTGTCTCAAAAAAGGTCAATTGCATATGTACTTGTAACGTGGATGACATTTATGAATCGTGTAACTCCCAAAGAAAATTAGAGCTGCTTTTTTTTGGAAGTCAAATTCGAAGGCCTCATGTTACACTCACTTTCAACACTGACAAATTCCACATCATCGTTCGAATCAGAAAATATTTTAATGTGTTCATCAATTAAGTTCTCACATACTTTAATCATTTTAGAAAAATATTAGTAGAAACCAAGGTTGATTTATAAGGTTGTCGCAAAGGAGAGAGCGAGTACCCATAATTGTCAAATCGAAGTTGACAGCTGATAGAAAATCTGCAAGTGCTCTCTTTTATCATCCGTTTTTCTTTCGTAGTCATTCGCAAAATTGGCTGGTTTTGACAATTATGGGTACTGAGAAGAGAGTGCGATCAGCCCTGCGACAACCTTATAAATCAACCTTGGTAGAAACTAGAAGTTCAGAACGTGTTCTTATGTTTTCGAACCGATTGTTTATTGACATGTTCAAACTTTCTCTAAGTACTTTGATTTCTTAAGAACCAAATGTCAAAATGAGAAGTTATTACTAGTGTCCGACCGAATATTCAGTTTCGGTTTCTGCCATATTGATACCTGATAGCCGAAACCGAATATTCGGTCGGACACTAGTTATAAGTTTATGATCACTTGTATGCCTGCCGAACACGTTTCGCGCGGTATGATAAATTTTCTGTGAACACAGTTGTTTTAAAACTGATCAAATAGTGGACAAATTGTGTTTTCTCGTTTTATTTTGAGTTATTTATTTAATTTGTTATAAAAGCACACTATTTAAAAAAATAGTAAATTTGTTACTGTAATCACTCTACACGTTGAGTAAGTAAATGAATCAGAAAAATAAAGTGCGACGATAGACAGACAATTTTTACACCATGCCACAAAAAAGAAGGGCATGATAATTTTGTTCTATAATTTTTATTTTCGTTACAAAATTAATCATCAGCACACTTTTATATTTCTCATTTTTTTATATTTTTTTATATTCTTTTTTTTTATCACAAAATTGCTTTTATATTTTTCGTTTACTAAAAGACTGTGCTTTTTCTATAACACATAATTGAAAGTGTATGTAATGGTTTTTAAAGCGGGATAAATTCTAAAATTTTTAATAACTTTCACTTTGCGTATATTCCAATGGGGAAAGTAAATAAATGTGGAAATATGCGTCTGCGGAAAATACGTCTAAAACAATTCGTCTAATTACTGCTCTCACACAGTCCGCGAGTCGAATTTTATACTTGAGTTGAAAATTTGTCTTTTTAGAGAGAGTTTCAGATGAATTGTTTAAAAAGTAACAATTCCTGAATATTGTAAAAGAGTATTTTTGCTTTTTTACCCCTCAACGATTTTGTCCAGAACCGCCTCTGTTTCCAACACATATTAGTGGGCATGACGAAGGTTAAATTAAAGCAAAATTTGTTTGGGCCGAATTCAAAGATATAACAATATTCAATGTTAACAATAAAAATAAATACCTATTCCTTTTACTCCCACACATGTTATAGATACATGAAATTTATATATTTGTATCTATAACAATTTATCTAATCAATTAGAACCTTTAAATATCGATTTCTTACAGATACCATCAAACATAAATATAGCAACTTTCACACTGAATTGCTAAGTAAATGTAATAAAAATGATTACGGTCTTTAATTAACATTAAATGAATCAGCATTTTTAATCATTAATAGTATTTATGCAATGCCGAATACTTTTCGATGCCAAATATCGGAAAATATTCGCTGTTTTTGCATGAGGTACCTTTTTTTAAGTTATCGGCGAATACCGTATATCAATCAGCTGTTCTTTACATTGCATTGAAAAAGTGGCAACTATGGTTTAATATTTGTATTAAATTTATGTAAAATATTTGAAAGGTGGCAGCAACTGGTTGCCGAAAGTATTCGGAGAAATTTACGCATCAAAATCGTGAGGAAAACTGGAAACTATGCCGAATATCAGATGTCATACAAATTTTGACAGTTTAAATTCGGCGTTTACGGTTTTTCCTATTTTCGGCATATTCAGTTCGTTTTCGGCATTGCATAAATACCCTTATTATCAAATTAAATCAAAAAATATTGAGAAAAATAAATGAGCTAAAAAATTGAGCTTTTGTATTCTGTAAGAGTTTTTCAAATGGTAGTATAATTTAGTACGATAAATTTATGGTTAAAATCAGTAGTCTGCTAAATAATACGAGTATAGGGAAATAATCAATCCAAATTAGGGTGTGTGATATTTTCAATTAACCAGCGAGTTTGAGGGTGAATTCAAATTGATTGCAACTGATACCCTTGACCTGAATTGTTATCTAAATCGGGAAATAAACTGCATTATTGGAAACATATTTGTCTGTTATTTCGTGTTGATTATGGGTATTATAAATTAGGCATTAGATAAAAATAGCTGTTGCCAACGTTAAGAACTTTGATACATTTAATTTCATTACTTATCATTTCTAAATGTATGAATAGTTTTGTTCTTATCTTAAATCCAATCATTATTATAACTGCCTTCCCTTAATTGATACAGATCAGAGACCTGTGAGCGGAAGAATTTTTGTGACTACACGTTCAACACAACCAAAATTTTCTTGTTGTTTTCGCAGGTAAAACAAAAAACTGAAATTTGAGAGAGCTTCTCTTTCATTTTCTACCGGGAGTTGTAAAAGGGAGTTTCTGTTTTTAAGATAGCAGATAAAGACATCTCATTTTTTTTATTTATTTTGTAATAATTTATTACAATCATGAATATTGACGGTTGATGAACAAATTTGCATTAAAAGTTTCCAAAAAGTTTTTTAACTTTATCTTAAAAATAGAAACTCCCTTTTGCATCTCCCGGGAGAAATTGTTTCATGATTGGGGTGATTATAAATACAACTCACTTGTTTTAAGTCAGAACATATGCTTACTTACTTAGGTGGCCGTAACAACCCGTGTCCGGGTTTTGGCCGACAGAACATATGTGATATGTGATGTGTATATGTGATTGGCGTGTCTTTGAATTAGATGCAGAAAAATATGTGTCATCGTCTGATGAATGCCATTTTAAGTCAGGCAGATTGAAATCGTCCAGCAATAAAATGTCATCATTTACGTCAAGTAAATTTATAATATATTCTATGCATCAGCAAGGCTTGCATAGGCCTCTACTCAGTATGCACTACTCTTTGGCGGAATATATGCATTAATAACATATACATTAGAACCAGGCCCGTAGACAAGGGGGTTTTAGGTGTTCAAACCCCGTCCCCACCTTAGGGTCCAGAAAGTATAAAGAAATAACACAGATGAGACTATTAAATTCAAAATGTGATTTTTTTTTAAATTAACTGTGATAATGATGTTAATTTTCTTGAAAACTTCACTTAATTATTAAAAAATTATTTTGGCCAAGTGAAAGATCAACTTTGCTTATAAAAATCATGATCATTATATTGGTATTCATCTCCAAGGAGTTTGTATATTAAAAAATCAGTTTCAATGCTCAAAAAGTCCCTGATATCCAGTAAAATATATATATATATGAAATTATACCTAGAACGCATATAATTTTGTAAATTGAAGAAAATTAGCTTGACATTTTGTATGCCTTATCTAAGCTAAGAACTCAAAACTTTTGAAAATGCATTCATTTGAATGAGTTTTTTTTTCATTTTTTTAAAGTGTAAAAAATACATGAACCACGAATGAGCTAAAACACGTTATGGGGTATTCCACGTAAAGCGAATGACTAAAGAGTTTGACTATTTTATTTAGTTATTTTCATGGTATATAAGACATCTAAAATTTCCAACTTGGCACAAAAATTAAGCCCTGTGCGAAGTTCAAATAACAGGTTTCGGAAAACCACCTTAAAGCCAAATACGCTTTTTTTCGAAAAAAAATTGTCAATAGAAAAAATGTTTTGTAAAACTTTTTATACAGTCCAATTCAATAGTGATTTGATGATTTTTTAATCATATTACCAAATTTTCATAAAAACAATTAACAATTACAGTTTTTTAAGCTTCAGCATTTGTAAAATTATTTTTATTATATTAAATAATTAGAAAAACCATTTGGAATTTCAAAAAATTTTGTTTTAAATTTTTTTAATTTGTAAATAATTTAAATATAAATTCACGACCGATTAAACTCTTAAATATCAAAAAAAAAGTTACTGTTTCATTCTTTTTATAAAAATGTATCTAGCTGAGTAATTATTTTAATATTAACATGAACTTATTTTCATGTGATATCTTATATAATAAATTGGGTATAAGATACTGGTACTGTGCAAAAACCAGTTTTCGAATTACGGTTTTTGAAAAATAGTCTGAAATTTATACTCGTATATGACTTTTGTCGGAGTCGATTCCTCTGCTCAAACTCAAATTTTATTAAAAAAACAATATATATATTAATTGTTATTGGAATTGAATCATGAGAAAATTAAGCTGTTAAATTTTTAAAAATCTTAAAATATTTTCTTTTGAATATTATTTAAATTGTCCAAATCGTTTTCGAGAATAGTAATATTTTAGCCCTTAACGATAACTCGAACTAGGGTTCGAACAGGTTCAAATAGTTGTACACAAGCTGGGGATAAAAGCCAAAAAGAAACCAAATCTAATGACTAAATTTTTGTTTTCTCCCATTTATGTGAATTATGTATCCATAAAAGTTGTGAATATAGCTTCACCAGGTGAACTTATTAAAAAATGTTTGCACTTTTCATAGCTGACTTTAATTTGTGATTTTAATAAACTGCAAGAATCTAACCTATTTTACCGTTCACACTAATATTGTTGACTTAGTAAAATTTTGTCACTGACATTTTTACATTTTGTGCTAATTTTCGGAATAATACTTTTTAAAAGAAATTAAAAATTCTCAACTTGGACCATTTTTCAACAAACCATAGGCAAGATCAGAACCATAGATCAGAAAACACGTTAGAGCAAAAGAGATGCATGACTTGGTTTCCTTATTGCTCCAATGTGAAATCTGCCTGCCTATCTCAAGCGGCTAACAATATGTTCGGAACCTAAGTCAGTAATGCTTCCTCCATTCAGTCAAGTTTCAGTTAGCGCGATAGTATCCTCAGAGAAGTTCTGAGTTGACGAAAATATGTTTCGCGTCTTTGAACGTAATCCCCTTACATTTTTATAGTAAAGGGTTAGCCTATTTAGTTTTTTTGGGCCTTACAGTTGGCTTGAGTCGTCCTTCGAGACCTATTCTTAGGCTTAAACTCTGCAATGAGAATATTATCGTCCACAGATTAGAGTTAAGAACTCATCAGCTGTAACTGTGACAATAAAGGAGGCGTGGGAAGGCTTATTATCTATTTTTTGCATGAACAGAATGCGTTTTGACTTAATAAATTATTTTGTACATACATATTCACTTGTTGTTTTGGGCTGCAGACGTAAAATAAAAATATTTTTCTTCCTCGACACTGCGGTTAAATTTAGGGCAGTTTTGTTAATAAAAAAAGGACACGGCAAGCAAGAAGCAGGCCAAACAATCACTTCACAAGTGGTCAAAGAATGTGTTTTTTTTATTAAATTAAATTACACTTATATTCAAACATAAATTATAATGTTGACCATGGCGGTACGAAATAGGCCCCAATGAAATAAGTCCCAAAAAAAAAATGAAATAACTCCCAAAAATTTTTCATATATTTTTGGGAGTTATTTCATAATGAAAGAACTCCCATTTATTGGAAGTAATTTCTTTATTTTTGGGACTTATGTAATTTCTTTCCCTTTTTGGGATTTATTTCATTTGGGAGTTATTTCATTTTTTTGGGACTTATTTCATTGCTCTCATTTTTTGGGATTTATTTCATTTGGGAGTTATTTCATAATTTTTGGGAGTTATTTTATTACATAAAAACTCATTATTTTAACAAATTTGTGCATCCACAACAGGTGTTCTATAACGGTTGTTACCTCACATACATATTAATCCCATTGAAAACGAAAGTGATTCAAATCAAATTGGTAAAGATATTAAAAATCAAATTAAACTTAACACTATAAATTATTATTGTGTTATTAAATTATTACTAGTATTATTAAATTATTCTAATATGTTTAAAAACATAATCAAATTGTTATATTTTACTTAACACACTGCAGACAAGTACCTTCATATCTCTTTAAACTAAAAATAACGTTTTCCAAATTAAAGTTTTCTAATAGAATCTTAATTACGCACATTTTTCTACCTACATCACAAATATGTTTGACTTGATCCACTTTATTTTTTAATGAAATTACTATAGCGCTTTTCAATGAAGCTTTTTAATAATGCGACCGCGTCATTAATAAGTTGATTCTACGCAAAACCGGTTGAAGTGAATTTCGTAGCCAATTTTTTTTGCAATGTCTTTGGAATTCGAAATAATTTCTGGCAAAAGAAGAACTAGCAAATTGCAAACTAGCAATTGTTCACAAAAAAATCTAGTTCGAATTCTTCAACTTATTATGTGTGTTATAAAAAAGGATGTAAGTCGCGCGTAGTGTTAAAAAATTTGGTTTTAAGTACAATTACATCGGAACATAATCATGGTGAGCAAAGAGATATTTATGAAGAGTTCAAGGTATTAATCCAAATAAAGGAAGGATGTTCGGATGCTCAAACCATTTTAGGTGAAACAAATGCAATAAGCATAAGGAATAAGGGAAACTTTTCGAAATACTTGCACCAGGTAAGTGGTCATTGTGTCTGAACATTATACGGGCAAAGCATATATAACTGAAATATCAATTATGTCCCTTTTACGAAATGTTTCGTTAATTTTTAAGCATTATCCATCATTTCGTACAAGGGAAATTTCGCGATGTAACAAATTATTTTACTGACAATGTTTCCTAATGATTTTGATTTAAGGAATCTTGAAGCTAGCAAAAATATCGACTTCAACAAAATTAAACGCAATTTGCAATACTTAAGCAACAAAATCTTTTTAAATTCCCCAAAAACTCCTGCAGAAGTAAAGGTCGCTTTTGAGCGACAGTCCGTGATGGAAAAATTTGGATTTTGTCGGTGCGCACCAAATGAAGATAGGGCTCCGTTTTTCAGGGTTTGCTATGAAGAAAACGATTTTGCATACTGCGTTTTCGCATCGGAAAAAGTTGTGAAGTAAATCAAGGCGAACATTCCAAATCACAGCATTGGATTATGAGGTATAGCAGTTGTACCAATTGGCTGCTTTAAACAACTTCTAATGATGCACGTTGAATATTGTGATAAGGTAATAATTTTTTATACAGTTCTATTTGATTTTAGCTCGATGCAGCAGCGGTGTTTGCCGTGAAGTATTAAAGCCAAAATGGTACGTCGCCGAGGAACACCGTGCGGCGGCGGCGGCAAAGCGCGCAAAATTGGGAGCGTCGCGCCGCCCCGCCGCGCGCGTTCTGGCCCGCTTTCACGCGTTTTCAAATATTTTTTAAAACTATCTTGACTTTATAGTTTAATGAATTTATGAATAACTCAATAATTTGTTTTGTTTTTCAATAGATATTCCCGTTTTTATTCGTACTAATGAATAAAAAATCAACTAAATGTTACTTGCATTTATTTAACTATGTAAATAATAACATTTTGCAATTGGATGGTTCTGTTTTCATCGCGGATTATGAAAATGGCCTACGCAAGGCTTTGAAATTAAGCTTTCCACAATGTAAGCTGTTTGGATGTTGGTTTCACTTCTGCCAGGCTGTACGGCGTTATATTACCACCAAAAACAAGGAATTGGCTGCATTTATTCGCAGAAATAAAGATGCATCGCTGGAATACCATAAAATTTTAACGCTTCCATTATTGCCTCCGGAACATATAGACAGTATGTTCGCAAAAATTAAAGCGGATGTTGAATTGTTTGATGAACTTTAAAATTTTGTAAATTTATGAAATACTTTGAAGAGCAATGGTTGAACAAATTAATTGATTCTGTAAATTAATTCATTAAAAAAAAAAATGTAATATTATGAAACTACTAACTACTGGTATTTGTTTTTATTTCTTTACAGATCGGTGCTGCTGGGATTTCCGTTTTTCTTACAGCAACTCGTACAACTTCCGCATTGGAAGCTTATAACGGAGTTCTGGGTAAAATTATACCAAAACATTCAAATTTTTTTAAATTCGTTCAAGTTCTACAAAACGATTAACTTTATAAGAGTAGAGAAATGGAATTATTGGTCAACAGCGGAGGGACATATGGCAGTAACAAGCGGAAGAAGAGATCGATTGAGAAGGCAGTAAAATTGGAAAAAAACAGTGCCGAACTTCGCTCTGGGATTATAACTGCATCATGTTTTATAAATCGTATGGTATTTGCGAACAACCAAACCTGCGTAAATATGGAGCCAGACGAGGACCTTTTCGAGGAATTTATTTACATGGATGAAGAAGAGGACGATGAGGATATGGTCGAAGAAGTCGAAGTCCCAAACACTGTTCTTCTTCCATGCAAACATTTAAAATGTTGCAATGTTTGCGTCCTCAAACTTCAAGCGGAAAGTATCGGAAAAGGACTTCAAGCTTACAAATGCCCAGTCGGTCGCCGGGACGTTAACGACACATTGCAAATTTTTGGTTAATTTTTTACAATATTTAAGATCAGTAATTATACCTACTATTTGAAATTTCTAACTTAATAATTTCACACTACTTCAAAACAATACTTAAAAAGTTTACTTTTTGACATTTTTAAGCTAATAAATATATAGTATATATATGTAGGCATATACCAATATCAGCCTATTATTTAACTGCATTGGGACTTATTTCATTGGGACTTATTTCATTATGAAATAAGTCCCACATATTGGGAGTTATTTCATTTCCTCTCTTGGCATTTATTTCATTATATTGGAAGTTATTTCATTTCTCACTCTTGGGACTTATTTCATTTACTTGGGGACTTATTTCATTGGGACTTATTTCATTGAGATTTATTTCATTGGGGGCTATTTCGTACCGCCTATATTCACATTCTTTTTGTTTTTAAACGCTTTCGCCGGTCCGTAACAATTCAACCACACTTGCTAAAAATGCGCTCCGATTTAACAGGAGTCGCTGGGATGGAGAAGAATTTAGGCACGCAGACTTTTATTGCAATTACGCGTCGTCACCTGAAACAGAATATAACTGTAAGGATCTTATCTTTTACAATTTTGCTTAAAAGTTTGAGAACAAACTGAACGTTTTCGCGCGCTTTCTTAGTTTGGCTCAGTGTAGTTTGGTTTCCTGTGGTCCCTTAAAAGTTGTCAAAATCAAACATATTTGACAGCAATAGCAATGACACCTAGACAGTAGTGTCAATGAAAAACATTTATAAATACTATCGAAATTCATGGATAGTCCGTTAAAAAACTATAGATAGTCGCGATAGTGTGAAACCATCGCTAGTGCCATCGATCGAACTCTAGGTAAACCTTTAATTAGTGCCAAAGTTTATAGTAGGCAAAATCTTAGTTGCAAAAAAAAAATGCAAAAAAGAAGCAATTCGTGTCCATACATAGAAAGCCAGAATTCAGCGAAATATGTCACAATTTTTTAGTGCAACTTATTTTGGGACCTTATGAAATAATGCTACTTTAAAATGTATTTCGTTTGATTCAAATATCTTCAATAAATTTATTTTTTAATCATAATCTGGGCCGATACGTGACATTTTGAACGTTTCATTATGATTCAATCAGTAATTAAGTAAGTAATTAGGTAATTAAGTAATAATGTAATTTAGTAATTAAAAAAACAAATTTAATAAATTTTACTTTACTTGCTTCAACTATTTTTACTTATCTTTAGCCAATGTCTACCATTTTTACTACAACAAAAACTTTACGTAACATTTACTAAAAAGAAGAACTACATTTGTGAAACAGTGTAGACGATTTTAATTCTAACCGAACTGCTTCTACGCCGTTTTTCTTCTTTTCCGTCTTTTCTTCGTCGTCCATACGATGGACATGACCCAGCCAGCGTAGTCGTTGCACAGTTATACGCCGAACTACGTCAATGTCTTCGTAGAGCTCATACGCCGCTAGGCATATACTTTGTTTTACCATCATTTATCGTCAAACCCACTTTGGCTGATTCCTTTTCGATAGTGGGGAAAGCAGCGGTAACATCTCTCTTGGTTATGCCGACAATATCAATATCATCAGCGTACGCAAGGAACTGGACACCTTTGTAGAAAATGGTGCCATTACGATGCACAGCGGCTTTCGTACGATCCCCTCAATGATGATGTTGAAGAGATAGCAAGACAGTGAATCGCCTTGTCTGAAACCTCTTTCGGTATTAAAGGTTTCGGAGAGGGCATTAGTAGATACAATATGTTCGTTCTGGCGCAGGTGGCGCGGTGGCGCAAGCCGATGACGTCACTCCGGTCCAGCGCCATCTAGTGGGGGCTTTTTTTTGCTAAAAATGTGCAAATGTCTTTGCTAAAAGCTATTAAAAATCGGCAAGTTTGGTGTATGTCTTTGCTAAAATCTATTAAAATTGGCAAGTTTGGTGTATGTCTTTGCTTTAAACTTTTAAAATTGGCAAGTTTGGTGTATGTCTTTGCTTTAAGCTTTCTAAAATTGGCAAGTTGGGGGTATGTCTTTGCTTTTAAGCGTTGATCATAATTTTATTTACTACATTATCCGTAGTGGTAGTCAAGCGAGTTCTTATCAGTGCTTGCATGTTTTGTTTTTTCTTAACCCTCGAATACCTAATAGCAATGACTCAAATTCTGAGTGACGAGTTTCGCTTAAATGATATCACTTGCTTTATAAAAATATATGCATTAATATGGGTTGAAGCAATTTAGTTACGGCGAAGGTTGAAGGGTTAGAGAAATGTTTATAAATTTATCATAATGGTGCTAAGTATTAGGTGCGTGTATTAGATTTGCATAAGAAGTTTAAGAATTGGATAACAACCATTTGAAACATAGGCGTATATAAGTGGGATACATCGGGGTAACAAGCCCCCGCTTAATAACTACCGGCCAAGTCACTTACACCCAACAACTTCTCCGCCGCTGTATTTTATTTTAAGTAAACGAAGTACACCGCAACCAAGAACAGTCAAGAAGTTTCTAGAAGCTTCGAGATGCAGAAATTTCGAGAACATTTTAGAAGACGACTTATGTCATTGTATGCCGAAGCGAATGGCGTGAGAGAGAAAGGGAGAGAGCATTTTATAGCAAGAGAGAGAAAGGGAGATAGCTAATAGCGCGATCCTATACAAATAATACTTCAGAATCAACCTAACCTAAGCCAATGCCATAGGTATAGGGGGGCCACTCTTTACCTATATAGGTATATAGGCTACTCTATAGGTTTTCAGTGCAAGGTTGAGTTTTGCCGTTGAACTCAAAATAAACTCATGCGTTTCCAATACAACTATGCGGGATGAAACTCAACTAAGCTCAGATTGCTTTCTTAGAACACTTTGATGTTTGCTCTGAACGCGAAGTTATTACAGCTGTTTTCAATAACTGCTTTAGAGTAAGAATTCCCCCTTCAGTTCAGTCAAAAAACGTTACTTTAGCTCTGTTTGCTGCTCTTACGTGCTCTTGATCTTTGTTTTTTGAAGCTGCTACACTTGTAGCAGCTCGGTTTAATACCTCTGTTCGGTTTAAACATAGTTTTAGTTGTCTTTCTTTTTGATTTGTAATCGGTTCGTTTTATTATAAAGCTTCTTTTATTGATACAAAATGAAAGAGATATTTACAATAAAATTAAATTTTAATAAAATTTTAAATTTTTAAAACTGAATTCAAAAATTTTGTTGCGACATAACGCACAACCTCACTCCCCACCCTCAATGCCAAACTTCGTTACAAATGTTCGACCCTTCCCCTAAACGTGTTACGTAATTTATGAACGGCTCCTTATGCATTATGCAATGTCTGCACACAGAGTTTTTGAGTTTTCAGTTTTGCCGTTGAAATCAAAATAAACTCTTGAGTTTCCTTTACAATTATGGGGGATGAAACTCAAATAAACTCAGTTTGCTTTCTGAGTTTATAAAAACTCAGAGTATTGAACGATTTTATACCGAGATATGCCAAACACAAATAATCTCAATTCTTCTGACGCATCCCTTTGTGAACAGCTTCGAATGAACTCAAACTTAATGCAAACTAAACTCGTTGTGTTAAGGCCGACTGTAAAAAAAGGTAGGGGTAGATTACCCCCTAGTCCCTAGCTTGTTTTGCCCCTGCTCTTGAGTTCTCAGTGCAATTATGCAGTATAAAACTCAACTAAACTCTTCTTGCTTCTGAGTTCATCAAAACTCAATTTGAGAAATGCCTAAAAGAATGCTAATATTCCGATGAAAAGGTACGTTCGGATGCAACTTTTTAGATAACAAGGTATGTTCAGGGTACTGAACGATTGTGTGCTAAGAAATGTCTAAAACAGCTGTTTCAAAGAACAAAATCAAAATTTGACTTGAAAATATGATAAAAATTTTCTTTACATATTGACATATTTTTTAATAAGGCATAAATTTTCATCAAAAAAATATGCAGAAAACTAACATGTGTATATTTAATATGTTTTAGTAAAAAATATTTCATTAAAATCATACATAAAACAATTATTGTGTGTAACTAAGGACAAGCCTTAGAAATCTGAAAAGAAATCTGATAGATTTAAAAAAAAAAGAAAGTATTTTTGTTGTTCTTAAATTTTAATATACCTAATACCAACACTTTCTCAACACGTTTCCAAAATTTGGTTTGCCGAAACTCAAAAATAACGACTGTACGCCCACTTTTCTGGAGCATGTTTTGCCGAAAATGAGCAATTTTATATGGAAAAAACTTCGCTTCAATAACAACTTTTTCACAAAGTTCAAAATGAAAAATTCAATAAAAAGGATTTATGTTTTTTTTTTTAAATTTTAACATGTCTAATATCAACATTGGTGGTGGCCGTGGTGCAGGGGGTAGAGTGAGTGGCCCATACGCCAGAGAAACCTGATTCAATTCCCACCTGACACAGAAAGTTAACCTGTAGGTCCAGTTCTCGATCATTTTTGTTCAAACATTTCACAACACGCACAAAACAATTGATCATAAGAAACTCGGTCAAAGTCCTTTCGAGGGCTGAAATGGTTATTTCGTTTTTTTTTAATATCAACACTTCCTCAACACATTCCCAAAATTTCGGAGCATGTTTTGCCGAAAATGAGCAATTTTATATTGAAAAATAATAACTTTTCACAAAGTTCAAAGCGAAATATACAAAAAAAAGTACTTTTATTTTTTTCTAAATTTTAATATGTCTAATCAACACTTCCTTACCATGTTCCAAAAGTTGGTTTGCCGAAACTCAATAATAACGACTTTACGTCCAGTTTTCTGGAACATGTTTTGGCGAAACTTAGCAATTTTGTATGTAAAATAAAATAAAATTTTATGATTTTAAAAAAAAATTTGAAAAAAAAATTTATAAAACCTTTAAATCTAGTAAGTTATGAATTAAAACTTAATGACACCTATTTTTTACTCGTTTTTTCCTCCTACCCTTCTAAGGGGGCATTTGAGCCTCAGCACGAGAAATCAGCATGCGTTTTATTGTCCTCTAAGGGTAAAAAAGTGTAAAAAAATAAGACTAGAAAAATCAATTAAGGTATCATTACAGTTTCGGATAGGGAAAAGGTAAGCAATTTTCTAAAGTTAATAGCTTGGGTCCTTTATTAGATACTAACTTACATTTTTTTTTAATTTGTACATCCTTGAATATGGAAAAAAAAATATAAAAAATAATTTTCATAATTTGTATGAGCTATATATATATATATATGGTATATGGTGCCAAAGTGAAGTGTTCAAAAATCTGGTGTTCATATGGTGGACAGTTAATCTCAGGATTGGCTGGGCTGATTTTGAAAAATCTTGTTTTTTTTTTCTTTAGTAACATATTCCCTAAGGCAATCTAACAAAAAATCTTAAAAAAAAATTTTAAAAAACTTAATCAGTAAAGGCAAAAGGTACAAAATTTTGGTGGATTTTTTTTAAATATTACCCAATTTTTTTCTCTTAAATTTTTCAAATATTATGGTAGATTGCCGTGCGGAAGGCAACGGCTTATGTTCTCAAGAAGCTTTTCATGACAATTATTTCGTACTCTCTGAGGTTTGCCATTGTCTGCAAAGAGGTGACGGCCGAACAGAAAAATTAATTCAATTGAAAAAACTTTCTGTGTTAGGTGAGATTCGAACCAGGTTTCTCTGGCGTATGGGCCACATACTCTACTCACTGCGCTCCGGCCGCCACCAAGGATGTACAAATTTAAAAAAAACGAAGGTGCGTCATCGGACACACGAGAGAAGCGAAGTTTTTTTGCAGTTTTATAGATTTAAGAATTTTGTGTTTTTTTTGTTAATAAAATAGCTTTTAAATTAAAAAATTTCAAATAGCATAAAGTAAATTAAAAACACACATTAACATTTACACCAGAAAATTTTATTATATTTCCGTGCTACATTCATTATTATTTCAACGTACGTGTCGTATTTTTGTACGTATTTTTGTCGGTTCTGATGACATCTTGTATGTAGGTAGCAAGTAGATGCAACATTTTCTTGTTATATTTGCTAGCTGCTTATTATGCTGGGTATGTAGAAAAACCAATACGCAATCTTTTTATATTTAAATTTTGCAATCTGCTGTAACATAGCTCAGTTGTACTTTATTAAAACACCGATGCTGGTGACATCTTGTAGCAAGTAGTAGCAAGTGGAACATTTTATGTGCAATGTATATATACGTAGAATTGCCAATACACAATCCTATATCTATTAAGAGATTATTGTGATCTACTGCAACATAGCTTTAGTAATACTAGTTGATAATGAATCAACAACTGCGCTTAACGGAGGCTTTTGGATCAGTGCATACTATTTTGAATTCCTAATCACAACGATGCGAGTTCAAATCCCCGCGGAAGATCGAAGAAATATTTTTAATAAATTGAAAATGCATTTTCTTCTTATAATAGATGCAAGGAAGAAAAAAACATAAATTTCCAAGAAAAACGCTGTCGGAAAAAAGTGTCGTTTTTGAGATTTCACTCAAGCAAATCACAGAACGAGGCGTAAAAAGCTTCGCTTCAAAAATGTATGTTAATAACTAATAAAGGGCCCAAGTTATTATCTTTAGAAAATCGCTTCATTTTTCCCTATCCGAAACTGTAATGATACCTTAAAACATGTCATGGCAGTAAAATAGAAAAATATAGAGATAGAGGAGGTCAATAATATAATTCTCCCACATTTAGAATTTTCAAGTGATGAAAGCTCATTCAGTGATTACTTGAAAAAATCGGGATGTTTTAAAATTTAACACAATGTTATCATTTCCAGATTGTGTTTTTTCATATTAAATTTTTTAATTTTTTAAATATTCACACATAAATTGATAACATTATGTTGTTATTTTGACGACGTTTGTTGTAAGCTATTTTTTTATCACAGAGTTATAAATTTAAGAACAATTTGTGATCAAAAAATAGCTTGAAACAAATGTCGTCAAAAAAATAACATAATGTTATCAATTTATAAGTGAATATTTAAAAAATTCTAAAATTTTGTATGAAAAAATACATTTTGAAAATGTTAATATTGTGTTCAATTTTAAAACATGTCGATTTTTTTCGGTGTAGTAATATTTAAATTTTATTTATATTTTAATTTGTTATTGAATTGTATTTAGTAGGTGTGGGCTTAAGAAATATTGTAAAATTAATTTGTTAAAACAGCCTTATTGTTTAAATAGGTCTAAATTCAAAATACAAAAAAAGACTTCAACATCATTCAAAAAAAGGAACTATTGTTCCAAATTTTATTGATCTAGGATAATTTTTTGTGTTTAATATACAAGATTACCTATTTCGGATATATGGGAGGTAGGCGTGTTAGTCGGCGAATTTGGTTAATTTTTACACTACCTACTTATAGCTATAAAGGAACTATGTGCACCAAATTTTATTGATCTAGGTTAGGGACGGGCAGCAGCGGTACACTTTCGCAGTTGCACGTGAAAAGCTTTTTTAGGTACCCCTTGCCTACCAACTAAGAGGAAAGGACGACTGACTTTGTGTTGAGTAGTTGTTAAACCCTTAAAACGCAAAAAATTTAATCAATTACTGCAATATTTTGAAGTCTATAAAGAGCAATTATATTTATATTACTTTAAATACTGGTGTCAAGTGTGCAATACATAGCATATTATATATGCAATAAAAATGTTTTTAAAATTATTTATCAACCCCTTACCACACTAAACATCATTTAATTTTACACTATTGAAACTATTTCGCCGTGAGCGGCTCACTTTTATCTTTATTAGAAGCATAGGGTTAATTATCACTCTCCGATATTCAAGAGAGCAACAAGCCTGTATGTTCAATAGACCAGTAGAAAAGAAATACTTACATTACAGCGACATTGAATGCTGGTTAAGTGCTGTAAGATAATATAAAAATGCATTTTTTTCATAAAGTATTTTAAAACAAGCTTTTATGAAAAGACCAATTTTTATCAGAATGAATTTCTGAAACACTGCAAAACACTTACGTGTAACACTTACGCCAGAGAACCCAAGTTCGAATCCTCCATCAAACATTTCACATGACACACAACACAATTGTTCATAAGAAGCTCGGTCAAAGTCCTTTCAAGGGCTGAGGTGGCCATTTCGTTTTTTTTTTAATTATTCTTAAAAATAGTTATCAACATTTCTCTAAGTGTAACGATAAAAGAAAAAATTTGTTACTATATTGCTAGGGCCGAGCGATTTATTGAGTAATTCATTTTTTAATAAATCGGATTCCAAATTAACCGATTAATCGTTTAACCAGTTTTTCTGATTAATCAAATCACTGATTAGTCGATTAATAGGAGTTATGATTATTTGAGTGATTATTCAATTAATCCGGAATATGATTAATCAAACATGTTAAGTGTGACCAAATTTATTATTATTCTTGAAATTTGCTATTTACTTGTTTTTAATACATAAAATCTGAAATCTTATTAATCAAAACATTAACTACACATAGAGAAAAAAGTGTAAAATTATGAAATTTTCGTGTATAATTTGTCTAAGACCTTCGGCCAGAATGGGATATCTAAGTATTTGTATAATGCAGCAAAGAAAATTTAGTCAACCCTCTGCTAAAATGGGTTGCCATACATTTTAGGCAATATTAAAAAAGGATCTTGGGTATCATAACCTTCTTAGGTCAGTTATAATTATACTAGTGAAAGTTCCTAAGGCCTGCAACACTCGCTTACGTTTTTCTGTTATGATTTGTTTGTTTTTTTCATCTTATCAGTTATGTTTGACACTTTTTTCACTTTTTTGTTTTTCTGTTTTTAATTAACTCAATTTTTATTTAATAATGTCAATTCATGAGTAGTCTTGCGTGATTCTCACTGTGATCCACCAAGCTGTTTTATGTTCTATTTGTTTCGTCAATGTCACGAATAAATTACTTCGGAATACATGCACTTTAGTCCAAATGATAAGAGACCGCGTATGACAGAAAGAGTAGCAATAAGAAAAAGATTGTAAAAATCCCAATTAGCTTTCGCCCAAGTATCTTTGGCATATTATATAATTTCGACATGCCTAAGTTGACAAAAAACTTATGAAACTCACACAAATTTCTGAAAATTCATACTAAAATAGTTACCAAATTTATTTTAGGCAGTAGGTGTTTTTCTGTGTGTACTCGATTATTCGCACGGTCTTTACTCTGTAATTCTGCAATTATTCGCACATTTCCTTCAGGGCATGTGAGAGAGTTGCTCTGCGCTCATTTTTCTCTCTTTTACCTGTGCTATTGCAAGCCCCCTCATCATGCACGCTTGGCACGTGCTCAATTTTTTTTCTCTTTTACCCTTGCAATGGCAACTTCCTCATCTAGCACGCTTAGCACGCAGTCAGCTCGCTCGGTCGCACGGTGCCAAAGTGCTGATTTTGCCCAACTCTAATCTAGGTTAATGTTTTGGGTAACTATTCCAAATTACCGATGCCGGTTATTTGGGAGGTGGGCGTGCCATTCATTAAATTTTAACAAAATTTTGTGATAATAATTCCCTTATCGTAAAACTCATTCTCAAAAATTCCATGATTCTAAGACAACTCCTTCGGCGAAGTGTCATATCGCCCAATGTCATAAAGCCCAAAGCAATAAATGTCACAAGGCACAAAGTCTGTCATAGCGCCCAAATGAAAATAAATGAATGGCCCCAATAGTCAAATCGAATGTCATATCACCCAAGGCGAAAAAAAATTTGGCGTTATGGCATTCCATTTGGGCATTGACAAATCGTAATTAAATGCCATATCGCTCAAATTAAATCATTCGGTGTTATGACATTCGATTAAGCTTTTGTGGCCATTTCTTTCTTTAAATTTGGACGTTATGACATGCTTTGGGCGTTGTAACTTTCATTGCTTTGGGCTTTATGACATTGGGCGATATGACACCACGCCGTAAACAGCTTCGGTTGAACTCAAACTAAACTATCTGTGTAGACATAGCATTACCGAACAAACAATTAAAACATAGAATTCAGTGCCTAAAAGTATGCATATTTTAGTTTTTAAATTGATGGCATTAATAAGTGAAATCTATTGGCTAATTGCTTTGTTATTACTAAACATAGCATCACATTGATGCTGGAATACTATATTACAGTTGAAAAAAAATTTGCCAAAATGTTTGCAAAAGAGTGACCCAATGAAGATGATGACTATTATATGACTATGCCAGAAATGGCGAAAAATTTCATAAAATGGTATTGGATGGTCGTTTGCGAAAAAGATCCCAATACAAACCGCACTGTAATTCTACGGCAAGCAAATTTATTTGGAGTAGATAGTGTTTTATCGACGACAGCAATTAACTAAAATAATAATTTAGTGCTGGCTCTAATTAGTGCCAGGTCTAAAAAGATTTTAAGCATAAGTGTTATAATAAAGCCCTTAGCAATAATATAATATGTTTTACAAACGTCTTTTCCGTTCCCATAACAAATATGCAGACTCATAGAATACCTGCAGTACATCCATTCTCATAAAAATAACATTTCCGTTCACACCAACAAAATTCTATGGAAACGAAAATGTTATTAAATTAATAAAAGAAATATAAAAGCTTACATTGCACTTTCGTCTTTTGTTAACTTAAAATAAATTGCATTTCCGTTCACACCGACAAAATTCTATGGAAACAAAAATGCAATAAACAAATTTAACTTTAATTCTGAAGAAATGGATTTTCAATAATCATTGGCTAATAATTCCAAAGAATTATTAATCAATACAAACGAATACCCTATCGATGAAAATTGCAAGAATAGCAATTGAGTTATTATAAATACCACCTTAAGATAGTTTTAAGACCAGTTAGTAATTTACTTCGAAAGATCGAAGATCTAATATTAATCCAATAAAGATAAAACTGAAAAATAAAAATTTGTTTTTTTTAATTTTTGTTTAATCAAAACTTAAAACTCATAAGCTTAGCAGAGGCTACAGCTGCTACTAAATTAAAAAGCTGATGCTACAATTTGATATGAGATTTTAAGGAAGGCTGTATGATTCTAATGAGATTATGTGATTATATTCTTAAAATTGAAGCACCAAGCCCGAGAAACAATTACATAATATGTGTCCATAAAGTAGCTGATATGTGTCCGGTGCCCGTGTCAGTAAATGTCCGACTAATGTACCGAAAGAAGTGCTAGTTCTGTAACACCTTGGTCAGGCACAGTGTCTGAACGAAGACCTAATCGGGCACTCGTCGGTTAATTGTGTCCGAATATAACCGGTCGTTTTGTAAACACTTTTCGGTAAGTTTTCAGGTAAAATATCGGTCAAATTTCAGTTAAAACATCGAGTAAGTTAAATATCAGTCAATTTTTGTTACTGCTCGTAGCTCTTAATAAAATTGTGCCAGAATACTCGGGACTTTTGTGCTTGAATTCTTTGGTACGGATGTGCGATTGGTTTATTTTCATAAACTTCGGAGTTTTTCGTTACAGCTCGCAGCTTTTAAAAATAAAATTGTGTCCGATACTCGGCACTTTTGTGCCTCAGTTCTTTGCTACGGACTCAAATTGTTTCTCGGGAAGAGCAACAACCGGATTATTCCACTTTTTCCAATAAGAAAAACATCGTCAAAATATAGAAATAGAATTTTTGCAAAATTTTCATTTATTTTCGAAAGAAAAATATTGTATAAAAACATATTCATTGAGTTGAAGAAAATTCAAAAATTAATGTTTTATCATAAAAAAAGTAATAGTGAAGTTTTGGAATTAACCGGTTTTTACACCGTTCTTGGTGAAAATTAATTCAGAGCCTCGTTGGTATCATCATTTTCTGAATTTTTCTTCTTGTAGATACCGCTGTAGGAGGGCTGCGCCTGTATAGACAGTTTTGTTTAAAAGGGTCACCTTGCCAGTTCACAAAAATCCTTAAAAATTCTCGCATGTCGATCCCTATTCCTAGGGTCAAACATTTTTTTTTTTGCAACTGCAGGGTTGGCCCATTATTATTGCTGCAACAACATTCCCCTTGTGGTTTGTATACTTCTTGCCTTCCGCTCTCCTCCTTTTTGTTCTTACTTTTTCCCACATGTTCTTATTTTGCACGCGTTTTTTTATTGAATAGGAGACAAACCAATAATACCTGGTTGAAATCGAAAAAATAATGGTTAACCTTTTTGAGCAAGTAATATTTCGACGCCGTATGTGTCTTCTTCTTCAGATTCATTAACATAATCGTATTCTGAAAATCTGATTCAGTTTTACTCATTTTCACTTATTACTTAAGCCAAATCACAGCTTACAGCGACGTCAACAACTATTGCATTTCAATACAATAAGTTTAACCTCGCATACTCTCATCTAAAAGCGCCGTTTGTTTGCCTATGGAAAACTTATTTAGTGTGGTGCAAAAACAAGAAAACTCCAGGAGTTGTCTTACTGTTGCTCCGTTTTGAAATCAAAGAGAATTTCAAAACGGCTTTTGGTTACTTTAAAGTCAAAATAGTTGCATTTCCTTTACACCGATTACCACGGAATTTTTTTTCTTTTAATATCTGCATCAAAAAACGATTTTTGAAAAAAAGTGGTTATCCGGTTGTTGCTCTTGGTGCTACAATTATTAGCTTTGAGAAAATTCAAACAATACATTTAGTATTTTTTTCTTCTATGCAACTTCAAGGCTTAACCTCTATATCCTCAGAACTCGAAAGGAGTTTCGAATTTATAATTCAAATTTCATTGACAATTTTTCGATAACAAAGACTCTACTAGATTTTTTCTATCCTAAAATGAAAACTAAACACAATTATACAATATTCAACCATTTATGTTTTTTTTTATTTATTTCTAAAAAAATTAATTATACAAAAAATTCATTAGAACATATTGTTTACAGTAATTAACTTATACATTTCCACAGTTGTGTTAATTTTTGCAGCGAAACTTTTGGTTATGTTTGCATGCAAATATGATAGGTATTCAAATTTAAGTGCATAAACTTGAGTGTTCTACAAGAGCAAAACTCACAACTGTTGAAAAGTACAAACATATACAAAATGGAGTGTAGTTTGATGTACTCATTCTTATTTCTTTTTTTAACAAAGCATTTAATAGAAGTATTATATATTATATAATAATTATAATAGTAGTAATAATAATAATAAACAATTGATTCCAATGCATTTGCTTTAATTCAAATTTAAATTAGACAAATTAAGACTTAAAATATATTTCATAAAAAAAAATTATATGTATATATATATATATATATATGTATGTGTATATATATTTATATACATACATATATAATTAGATAGATACAGAAATCACAATAACAATTATTTGGTAGATGATGAATAAAAACTTAGAAAAATAATTACAAGAGAAACATATGAATGATTTATAAAACAAAAATAATTCTTATATAACAGATCATTTAACAGACATTTTGCTGTCGAAGCAACACAAGAGGAATACACAAATATAAATGTCTTGGAATGTAGTGCGCCTTGTTGAGACTTTTATAATGAAGCTGAATAAAAACCCAAAACAATGCAGAATTGCATTGCTTGTGTGCACTTTGGACCTAGTTATGAGCACAAGCTAGGCAGGACTAGAGAGTAAAGGAAAATTACAAAGCTTCGATTATTTATTTCTTTTGCTCAATAAACTAAGGGCCGTATTGTTCACCACTGGTTATCTTTAACCAGTGGATATTTGCTAGTATCTGAAATTACTGAAAATCTAGTAGTTTATCTGCTGAGTAAAAATATCCATAGGTGAACAATAGGGCCCTAAATCCAACTTAAGCTCTGAATATAACGAGTGCAAATTTTGGTGCATTTAGTATTTTCTTCTTTGAAGGTTAATTTTTTTTTTCATTATTATGTGAGTGGGTGTGTTTTTGGCTGTGTGCTCATATACATTTACAATACATACATTTATAAATATCAATTGGTAGCAAAGATATCAAACGATTGTTGCTTCAGATGTGATGTTTTTTAAGATATATATTTGAACGGTTTACGTCCTGATGTTCTTTAGTCAACACCTTTGAAATGTTTGTGTGGGTATGTGTATGTCTAGCGCGTAAGTGTATATTTTATGTTGCATTTTTATTTTTGGTATCCTGCAAATGATGATGTATTTTTTTTACACAATTAATCGCTTCAGAATAGTTTCTATTGTTTTTAGCGACTTTTCCTCCAGCAAGAAGGTGCGATGGTTGCCCTCAACGGTTAACACCTCGACATTCTTTTTGCACACCTGCAAGTTAAGATAAAATAAAAGTTATAATATATTGATTGCCATGTTTTCTAAATTGCCGCTTCGCTTACCTCTTTCAAGCCATAATCCTCTTCCAGTTTAGCATAATTCTCTGTAGGCTTGACCAGCGTCACATCGCATTGCACTTTAGTTGTGGCCTTGTATTTGTCGGCCATAATGAGTTTGTGGTAAAACGCAGTTGCCGCTTTAATGATCTTTAAAGAA
Source organism: Coremacera marginata (assembly GCA_914767935.1). Taxonomy (NCBI): domain Eukaryota; kingdom Metazoa; phylum Arthropoda; class Insecta; order Diptera; family Sciomyzidae; genus Coremacera; species Coremacera marginata. Next base: position 62,484,201 of record OU612045.1, on the reverse strand, counting down.
AAGGAGGTTTGTTTATTATTCATATTCACCCAATTCACCACACTCAGCAGACTTACCAGTTCCTCAGGTTGATTGATCTCAGCTGCCACGATTTCTGCGCATTTGACTACCTTGCCTTCCCACGTTGGAATATTCATGAGCAGACGAGCTACCTGTAAGTTGAGAGTACGATTAGAATGGCCATAAATCCAGATTGTTTCAAGCACGAACTTACCACTCCATAATCCACGTGCGCACAAACCATGCCAAAGTATGCCAGACCGTATGCTTCATTCTGATTGTTGTCTTCGGACGTGTTGTGGCGTTGCTTGAAGGATTGTGTATACCAGTTAACATACTTGGGTGCACCGTCCAACATGACCAGCTGCGTGCTTTCCTTGTTCTTCTCCAACTGGACGACCATGGCGAAGGCAATTAGCGCTCCGTAAGAGTAGCCAGAAATGGCATAGGGACCCTTGGGCTGCACTGACTTAACTTGTTTTAAATAGAAAGCAGCTAAGCTGTCGGCAGAGTCGAGTGGTGCATCTGCAGTACACTGAAGTCCATAAATGGGGCAGTCAAGGCGCTCAGCCAAACGCTGCAGAGCTGCGGCAAAGCCTTCAATGGGCGACACAAAGAAAATTGGGCGCTTTTTGGAGTCTTCTGGGGCAGCAGATTTCAAGCGTATGATTGCCTCGCTTGGCATGAGTTCAGTGGTGAACACCACTTGAGTTCCGTCTCCGAAGGGACTGGGTGAATTGCGTGCTGGCGAGGTTGGATCAGCAGTTGCGGTTTCAGTGCCTCCACTGAGTTGCTTCAGTGTACCGAATGTCAGCTGGCGGATCTCTTGTGCCGACATTACAATGTCAAAGTTACGCTCTAGAGTTTGCTTAATTTCAGCGCCCATCAGCGAATCCATACCCAAATCTCCGAGCGACGCTGCATCCTGAACGTTCTTGATATCGCGCAGACCCAGTATATTAGCAATGGAGGCTACTAGACTGACAGAGCCTGCTTGATCGCTCTTGCGTTTCTCTGCCACCACCATAGAGGCCAGTACCGGGTGAGGTTGTTGCAGGAATGTGTCAATGGTTTGCAGACATGAAGTCATACGCTGAGGCAAAGTGCCTCCGATGATGGTATCGTTGTCGCCGAGGTTCTCAATAACTAAGCCAGTGTCGCCGATGGCACCCCATTGTATGGCGGTGCCTGGGAAGCCACTTGTCTGACGCTGTTCGCAAATGCGTTCCATGGCGGAATTGGCTAGGCCGTAGTTAGTTTGCCCAATGTTGCCGCGACCGCAAGAAACGCTAGAGAAGCACACAAAATAGTCCAACTCCGAACACAAGGTGCGTGAGTGCAGATCGAGGTACTTGGTGCCCGCAACCTTGGCATCACAAACAGTCTGGAAGTCTTTCACGGTTTGATTTTCGATAAGGCCATCGCGCAGAACAGCGGCCAGGTTGAAAATGCCTCCAACTAAACCTAGTTTATTTGCATTTTCCAACAGCTTTTTGCAGCCTGCCGAAGTTGTGATGTCATTTGTGTCGATCAATACCTTACAGTTGTGTTCCCGCCAACGACGCACCATGAGAGCCTGGTAGCCAGTCTTAAGACCAGAGCGTGAAGTTAGCACCACGTTCTTGGCACCACGCGACACCAGCCAGTTGGTCAACTCCAAACCAAAGCCGCCCAAGCCACCCACAATAATGTAGCTCTTGTCTGGATGCATATAGGTGCGTGGGAAGGCATTAACAAGACGCGCTGTGGGTTTCACCACCTTGCGACTGGGTTCTTCGTCGCGTACCTTGATAACAACTTTGCCGATATGCTTGCCTGATGCCATAAAACGGAAAGCCTGTTCGATTTGCATTTCATTGAAAACCGATGTGGGCAATGGACGCACTGCGCCATTCTTAATACCCTCGGCAACCAGAGCTACGACTTGCTGTTTCATTTCATCAGCGCCTTCCATGACACTGTCGAGCAGAATGCCATGGAAAGAAGTGTTCTTTAGAAACACGGACATGCCCAGAGGGCTGTTGTTGCTCAAATCGAATTTTCCGATTTCCAAGAAGCGTCCATTCAAGCCCAAACAACGCACTGAAGCCTGCAGCTTCTCTTCAGCCAATGAATTTAGAACAAGATCGACACCACGTCCCTGAGTCTCGCGCATAATCAACTGTTCGAAAGAACAATCACGCGAGTTGCCAATAAAGCGATCTGTGAGTTTTGGGAAGCGTTGTTTCAAGAACTCACGCTTCTCAACGCTGCCAACGGTAGTATACACTGTTAGACCATGTTGCAGCGCAACTGATATGGCGGCTTGACCAACACCTCCAGAACCGGCATGAATAAGTATCGACTCGCCCTTCTTCATCTGACCGCGCACAACCAAAGCATAGAAGACCGTGGCATACACACAAGGCACTGTGGAAGCCTCCTCCATGGACCAATTATCGGGTATTTGCCACATCATACGCTTGCTTGCAACGCAAGTAGTAGCTAACGATTTGGCAGGCACCATAGCCATGACACGTTTGCCGCTAGAATCACGTCCAGCAAACTCAAGACCAAGCACACAATCCTGCTGAGCTAAGTCGCCGGGGAGAGCATCAGCAGACAGTTTTCCTGACGATAGCATGACGTCACGGAAGTTGATGGGTGCGTAGTATACGGTGCACATTTCCATATCATCATTTGCTGTATTGAGGCTTTGGCGTCCAATGGGTCCTTCAATCCATTTAAGCGAGGCCAGATCACCTGAGAATAAGAGAAGAAGAAAAAAAATCACATCAACAATGGTAAAATTCAAAACTCAGAATAAATAAAAATACATTTGTGCTAATCTTTAAGATCCGTTTAATCCTTTTTAATAGTTTCGTCCTTTTAAGAGGAAAAAAAGAAACTTAAATAAAATTTTAAACTCACCTTTAACCAAAGCATTCACATATGCGTGCTCTACTTGCAATGTAGCTAAGTCTGTCTCCAGCTTGAGATGTCTGAAGGTGCCCCAGACACCGTTCTTGTACACATTTGTAGTGAAATCCTTCTGTAGTTGCTTCACATAGAAAGTCGATTTAAGCGAGAATGTTTCTGCATTTTTGTCCTGAATGTAGATTAAGCGTGCGAATTTGCCGCCAGTCTCATTTCTGATGCAATTCATGAAGCCAATGGCACCAAAAAGTTCTTCACCACTGCACACAATGTATATGTATTTCTCCTTTTCGGTGGCAGTAGCCAAGGCTGACTTCAAGTCATCCAACCAATTGAAATTCTTCTCTGTTACATGGATGACTTCAAATGCGCGATCGGTTATGTCTATGGCGCGTCTGGCCAATACAAGCATACGCGTGCTTCCACAATGTTGTTCATAGACAGAAACAAAGCCGAATTTGCCAAGGATTTCGTGTCCTGTCTTAGCGAAGCTGCTAGTATTTTCTTCAAAAACAAGGAAACCGTTTTCCTTAATGGTGGCAATGCTATTTTCTAAGGTTAGCGTATCTGGACGTGAGAGCACATCTACTGCGTACACAAAGTTGCAGTTCTGTTCTACTGGACCTTCCATGATGTTCTTGGAAACGACGCGTGCACCGCACTCACCCAAAGTAGCAGCAATGGTTTCTTCATTCTTGTTTGAGGTGACAACAGCCACATCAGCAACTATGGTGGGTTCACCTTCTATGAGTTGAACTAGTTTGGCGGCCATCAAGACATCGGGATTGCGTCCATTGGCCAGTTCGACGGCCTTTAACTTCAAAGCACCGCCAGAGTTTTCAATGATTAAGTGGATCGCTACAGTCAAGGCATGCATGCGCGCCTTCTCGGAATTCTCATGCAGATCGGTGATGTTGACATTTGGTATGAAAGTGTAGCGTTCCAAGGTGGGTGGATTCTGATTACCTGGACGTCTTTGTGCCAGAGAAGCTTTCATGCCGCGCAACTCAACACCACCGCTTTTTATGACATTTATGTCGCCATACGTGTACACGGGAACACCCTGCTGAGTCAAATCTTCTTGAGACATACTTGCTACGAGTTCCAAGTGTTTCTCTGGATTAATTATGGCTTTTTCAATGCGTGTTGGTAGATACAGCTCACGCAGATTCTTGCTTAGAATGCTAAACTGCAGCATAGTGTCCATGAAGCTGATCCAATTGTCAATCCATTGCAATTTGCCAGTGGTGGCCACTGAATCTGAGCTGATGATGCCACGGAAAATGCCTGCGTAATCGTAGCCACGCAGACGCAACTCCTTGTAAACGTCATTTGTAGCTAGCTCCTTGGCCACAGTGCTTGGGGGCAGTGCATTCAGTGGCAGCTCTTCCCGTTCAATGTGTTCCGGTACGCTTATTTTACCGGAAACGGCCAAGCTGCCACCTTCACAAATTTCAAAGGCACCAGAGCCATCGAAGAAGTTCAGGCCAAATTTAACCACATTATCTTTGTTAAGGATAGTAGCGCGATGGAATACTACGTTCTCCATGATTACAGGCATGCGATGAAATTCACTGCCACGCATCTTGGCATATGTCATCCAGGCCAGAGTCATGTAGCCAGTGGCAGGGAATAGTATGCGTCCATCGATGGTATGGCCAGTCAAGAAGGCGTCATCTTCCTTGGAGAGGTCAATTTCAATTATAGTCTCACCGGACAAGGTCTCGGCACCAAATTTAGGCACCAGCCACTTCTGCGAATGATCCCAGCCAATTTTTGAACTCAACATAGGAGTGCCACGCCCAACTGGGTAGCTAATGGGGCGCACCAGTTTCAATATTTGTGGTTGTACACCGGCAGCATACAATTTACCAATGTTGGCCAGGAAAAATTCAATGTTATTCTCATGACCACGTTTAACCAGGCTAAGATTTGTAGCGTTCGTTCCAAGAGCGCGCTTGAGAATGGCCTGCAGCAAGCCGTGTGGAGCAATTTCAATGCAGATGGCATTCTTGGGCACATGCTGCAGTGTTTCGTGGAACAACACGGGCGAAAGTAGATTGTTGACATGGTAAGCGGCTGAGGACTGCTTCGCAATCGGATTGTTCCAAGCACTCTCGGGTATGCTGGTACTTAGCCAACGAGCAGTGCGGTTCTTAGCATTCGGAATGATTTTCTCCAAGCTCTTACGTAGTTTTGGTCCTGCGTCGGCGATATATTTACTGTGGAAGGCATATCCGGACGATTTAACAGCGCGTGCGAACACATTCTCGGTGGTAAGGCGTTCGACCAAGGTTTCAATGGATTTCTCAGGGCCAGAAATTGTGCAGTTGTCCTCACTGTTGTGGCACACGGGGAAACAGTCGGCTGGCAACTTCTTGTGCGCCTCCTCCCAACTCAAACCCACAGCAGCCATTTTGCCCTTGGGCAGTTGTGTGTCCTGAATACTCTTGCCACGCCAATAGGCAGCGAGCACAGTTTGTTCGGGTGTGAAGCAACCATCGGCATAGGCACAGCCCAACTCACCCACGGAATGACCTACGATTCCTTCCGGTTGAATATTTAGGGAAGACAGCAAATCGGTGAGCGCCACTTGCATGGCTGCAATTGATATAAATGAATTCAGGATGTTATCAAAGCTCTGATCAGTGGAACGTGTCAGCACATCAATCAAATCAACACCCTCTGGACGCAAGGCCTCGGCACAGCGATGTATGGACTTACTAAATACATCGAAATGCATGAGGTCTTTGGCCATACTAGGCCATTGGCTGCCCATGCCTGTGTACACATACCAAACGGGACGCTTCTCTTCGCTATAATCGAGCACTTCACGCTGCAAGGAGCCTTTGCTGTTCATGACGCAGTAGCCGCGGAAGTAGTGCAGCGGAATGGGGCGCGAGTGAATATCGTTGATAAGACCCAAGTATTCATCGTCGTCACAGTGGGCGGTGGCGTCCTCCAACAAATCCTGCACTGCTTCGAAGGTGCGACCAGAGCAGACCACCAATTTTGGTGGACCGTCACGAGGAGTGATAGCTTTAGGCTTGGGATTGGAGCGTAGAATAACGTGAGCATTGGCACCGCCAAAACCAAACGAATTGATGCCCACTATGCCACCATTCCAGGGTGTGTGCTTGTCTACGACCTTGAGGCGCCCATCCATCAAGCCATACAGATCGGGATTCGGTTGGGTGTAGTGCAAGTTGGCTGGTATTACACCTGCCTCCATAGCGATAAGTACTTTGGCAATGGAGCATACTCCCGAAGCAGGCTCTGAGTGACCCATGTTTGACTTAACTGAGCCAATCAAAAGTGGTGTCTTGCGGTTCTTGCAGAAGAAGTCCGTTATTGAGTTCACTTCCTGTGGATCGCCGACCTTTGTGCCAGTGCCATGAGCCTCTACATAGGCTACGTCATTGGGATCGATGTTGAATTCTTCGTAGGTCTCTCGTATCAAACGATTTTGCATGCGTCCATCTGGGAAGGTGATGCCCTGCTCTTTGTGGCCATCGGTGTTGGTGCGCACATTCAATATCGATGCATACACGCGCTTGGCGCATTCTGTACGCTGCAGAAAGATAGCAACGCAGCCATCGGCACGCACATAGCCATTGCCGGTGACGTCGAATGCTTTGCACATACCTTCATTGCTCAACATGTTAAGACGCTTGAATTGCAGAGACATCGTTGGCTTCAGTATAACTCCAACTCCTGCCACCAAAGCAAAGTCGCATTTGCCTTGACGCATATCGGAGAAAGCCTGTTCTAAGGCATACAATGAGCTTGAGCAAGCAGTGTCCACACTGTAACTGGGACCCTTAAAATCGAAAGTAAACGAAATGCGATTGGCGAACATTGCACGCGCGCAGCCAGTCAAGCCATAGCCATTGACACGATCGGGATCAGTGCACCAGTACTGCTCAGTTTCGGACGTGGACACTCCAATGTAGACACCAGTGCGAGAGCCACGCAAGTCAACGGGATTCATGCCAGCGTCTATGATGGCCTCGTGTGTGACCTCAAGCAACATGCGCATCTGTGGATCCATGCATTCGGCTTGCTTTTGATGTACACTGAAGAACTGCTGATCGAACACGGTCAAATCTTCTTCCTTAATTTTGCCCAACCTGGTGGGGAGTCCATAAAGACCTGGAGAATAAAACATGACGGTTATTTTATGTGTGCAACAATTTGTATTTTGCATAAATAGGTTAAGTGAAATGTTGAGCTATCGATATTATAATCAAAACAAGTTTGGCAAAAAATTTCGAAAAATTTGTTTTTAGCATTTAAAATGGCATTAAAAAAAACAAGCTTAAGATTTCTGCTTTTTAACTTAAAATGATGCAAGTTGCATGTCCTGAATTCGTTTCTATCATTACTCACCCTTCTCCCAACGTCTTGGATCATCATTGACCATATCAACACCTTCAAACAAATTCTTCTTGAACTCCTCAATGTTTGAACTCTCTGGCAGACGGCCGGAAAAACCTGTGATGGCGATGTCCTCGTTCAACACTTGACGATGATTGTAGTGTCCCCCTAGGTCCATTGGAACGCTACGCTCATTGTCGGTGATGACTTCTTCGACAAAACGTGCTGGCATCTTGTTATCTTCCGCTACTATCTGCTCCTGTTGTTGAATGGAATTTTGATGGTTTTGTTGTTGATCTTTGTTGCGACGTTTTCTGCGGCGATTGGAGCGTGTTTTGCCGTTTTTCTGTAATGGTGCCGGAATGTTTTTAACACCAGTTTGTATTGAATTGATTTTGGTAACGCTTCCTGGTAGCACTCTGAAACTGAAAGAAAAATTTCTTTCAAAATTGGTATTGAAATAATTCTATTTAAATAACAACAACAAAATACACAAAACAAACCGATGTCACACAAAGTGCAAAAAAAAAATTCATATGCCGGCAGCTTCAAATCTTGAAAACTTTTTGACAGGTAGTGATGGGAAATATCGAATAAAAAATTTCAAGTTATTCGATAGTTTAAAAATATTCATTTATTCGATAGTTAAGGGCGATTCGCCGAGTGATTCACTCATAAAAAGCTTGGATTATTATACCATGTTCTCACGGCAATCTGAATTAAGTAATTCGGTCCGTGAATTACGATTGTGGATTACCCTATTCTCACGAAGGAATCGTAATTCAGTTTGACTTGCTTTAAAAAAATTTCTTTCTTAGTGCTGTTTTCGATTTGTTTTCGATACAAATTAGAGATGAAATCGATTTTTACGTCATTCGGATGTTACGCTGCAGCCACACGTGATAGTACTGGCAGGCCAGCAGAGAATATGTATTAACTACGAAAATGTTTCGAAATAATCTACAAATCTACGCCGAGCCACACGTGAGAGTAAATGTTCATTTGCAAAATGTCGTCAAAGGCAAAGGTTCGACCACTTTATTATTTCGGTTGCTTTTGTTCAGTGATGCTTTATATGCCAACACAACACGAAACTTAAATAGGATAAAAATGGGGAACTAATTATTTTGTAGAATCTGTTTATCAATATATTCCAAAATGAAATGCAACTTATTCATATGATATTTTATGTGTCAAATAAGGGCAATTAAAAAAATTCCATATATTTCACTACAAGACATGAAAGAAAAGTGCATATATAAAGTTCGAATTTTTTTAGGGAGAAAAACAACACTGTTTCCTTACTTCGATTTCGCACTGGCTGTGGTTGTCAAAATTCACTGTCTCAGTAAAAGTTGTTGCCAGTGGACTGCCAGTGATGTCAAGGTGTGAGTGTATTAGTGAAAAGTGAGAGTGTATTAAGTTTTTCGAACTGTAAGTGTCTTCGAACTGGCACGTGTGGCTAGGGGGTTAATTCCAACTGAAAGTTTACATATGAGGATTAAGAGAAGGAAGATTAGCCTAATCTCCTCCTGAAATCTCAACTGTTTTGACATTTCGTTGCTTTGTTTTGTTTTATGCATTTACCTTCTCTGATATATGTTGAATTTAATAGTTACTTTAAATTTTTTACATTTATTTCTTTAACATTCCATACTGTGCACTTCTTACCTTGCATAACATTACATTTACAAATTTGAAATAACTTTATGAATTCATATAAATTTAATGCGTTAACAAGTTGTAAGCAATTATTTGACATTTCATTTTATAATTGAAATGTCAATTATCGATAATTACATGGTTACAAACCTTTTTTGAGAAGATTAAGAAGTACATTAATTTCTAATCTCGTTCCCAAGAGATTAACTTTTGTATGGCTAATCTCGTAAAACTAAACAAGATTAGCGAGTTAATCTCCTTAAAGGGCTTAATTTCGATTTAATCCCGATATGTAAACGTACTATTACCTTTGAATGAAGTAATTCAGGTTGTCAAATATTGTATGGCGAATTACTTAATTCGGAACATAATTGAGGCTCGAATGAGAGGCGAATTAAGTAATTCGAGGTGCCGTGAGAACATGCTATAAGTCGCAAACAAGTAATGGTTAATATCGAATAGATTCACTCATATAAATATTCCATTAGTCCCATCACGGCACAAAATATAATTCTAATTTGTATTGGCCAAAAACATGTAACGTAATTTATGAACAGTCCCTACAAAAAAATTATATACATACATAGGAACTTTTTTTTTTGCAAACATCTGTTGACTGACATACAAATTTATTCATGTCATTTTTTATTAATTACGATTTTTTTAAGTTAAATCAGTAAATCAATAAAAATAATATCACTCGGCAGTCAAAATCAATTAAGTAACGAGTTATATCAAAAATTACTTGATAGGCTTGATACCAACTTCATAAATCAAATGAGTGAATGAGTGAAAAAAATCATTCGATAGCTAAAATCATTCAGGTACTAACTATCGATAGTTGCAATCACTCGATTGTTCCCAACACTATTGACAGGCTTGTTTCAACGCTGGCCACAGCATTGCCAAATGGCCCGATATATCGGAATTTTTACGATTTTCAGACTTGAATCCGATGATCCGATATTTGGCCAAAATTCTTTAAAATGTTACGATTTCAGAAAAAATTACTCCGACGTCCAATTTCACTTATATTTCTTATGTATATGCGAAGAAAAACAAAAAATAAAAAAATTGGAGACAGCTTTAGAACATTTTTAAAAAAATTAATGGGTGCACATTTTATTATGAGTGACGATAACTTTTCTTGACTTGCTATTACTACATTTCTTTCTGATTGAACTAGAGCCGAATTTGGATGAAGAATTTTTAGATATGGAGAAATTTTGTTATTAAAAAACGTAAGAATAAAAAAAATTATTGTGGCAAAATTATTTTTATTATTATTTTATTTAGGCAACAGTCGACGGAAAAATTAAATTTAGTCGCAACGTTGCTATCAATGGACTGCCCAAATATAATTGATTTTTAATGTATTTGTCATTCGTTTCAATATGCACATCTTTTGAATGACTTCAAATTCAATCATATGTTAAACCGATAACCCATGACATCTATAATTACATATATCTGTGGTCACAAGTCATAACAGCCTAGCTCAATATATCGTAAATACGGGATGTTTTTTTTTCCTTATATAGTCTGTTTCCCGAAGGTTAACGGAACAATCGAACATAGAACTTGCAGATACGGAGATAGTAAACGGAACAATAGAACATGGAACTTGTAGATGCAATAATGTCCCTTCATTTTGCACAAATACCAGCTCGTTTTTTTACGATATTTTGAGTTAGGCTGTTATAATTAGATATATACATACAGACCAGTCCAAAAAACAAAAGAAATAACACCCAAAATAATTCTAAATGCTACACACAAAGAAACACCCTTCAATCAAGAAACAATCAAGGAATTCGTCAACATCAAAATCATTGTTCGAATAGACAAGTTCCTAGGTTAAGTTGATAAATTTTTTGTCAGTATGCAGTTAACCAAAGTTTTTTTCAAGGTTTTTGCTTTGAGTGTACGCAAACATGTTTGAAGGAAATATAGATTGCGTCAGTAATTCTCAAACTACTTATAAGAATTCATGTAACCCAGTTACCAGACTGTATTTACTAGTTTTATACAACCACAAACCAACAAATTTAACTGCATTTTTAAAAGTTAATAGCCACAAATAAAAAAAATACCCTTAATGAATTGACTATTGAAAATAAATTAAATTTAATTTAAATAAATAAACCATATGTTAAGGAGGGAGCAAGGGGTTGCATCTTAAAAGAAACACTTTTTCGAATCCTTTTTAAGTAATATGGATAGAGCAAATTCATTGAGACTTTTTGTGCATTGTAATGTTTCAGTTTACTAACATTCTGTAATTATTGTATGCAAAAAATATCGACAAACAACCTGGTGGTAAAGTTTTTCCAAGAACGTCTTTAGAAAAAGACGATTTGCAGTGTTTGCTGGATATTACCTGAAATCAAAGAACTTTGAAATTTAGTCGAAGTATCATAAAATCTTCCTCGCAACGTTCTCTGATTATTTTTTCTTCCATTTTTAAATTTTTGGTGGTCATTTGAATTGAAAATTGCTATTTTTCACGAAAAATTTCGTCATTTTGTAAGTGGAAAACTCCCTTTAATTTTAAAAATATTCTGGAACTTATTGTTGGAGGGAGGTATTCTGCATGTAGAAAGGATGTACCAAGTTTGAAATGAATAAGTAATGCAGTTTTAAACTGACAGTGAACAAGGACTTTTAAAAAGTGGTCTTGAGAAAAACACGTTTAGAATTTTACAAGACCGCAATTGTGGTCCGATTGATTTTCCGATTGATTTTAAATTTTGGGACTATATTTTTTAGATGTTTAACTATAAGAAAAAAAACAAAAAAATATCGGTTTTTCACAAGTACAAGCCCCTAACCCCACCTTTCCCTCTCCCCATTAATAAAATATTCGTCATACATCCACATTGCATTTTATTGTTTAGTGCAAAATTCGACCGAAAATTTCTAGATTGCTATTGTTTTTCCGAGTTTCACTAATCCGACGAGAGCCCGACTAGCGGAGGGCAAAAGTACGATATGAAATTTTTTATCATGACAGTACTGGCTGGCACTACTTTGAAGGAGAAGTTATTCAATTTTGTGTTGGTGTGTGTGGAAAGGAGAAAAATATATTTCTGTAATGTCAGAAGTAGGAGAATTGTCTGCATGCTAAAATATTTACAAATGCCGGCGAGTGGGAATAAGGCCAACAACAACTTCGACCACTTTGCATCTGCAGCTCTTCTAAAATCGAGCATGGCGCACAGAAAGTTGGTATAGAAATGTAAAAATCAGGTGATTTCTGCGTTCGCTTTGTATTACTCTTCGTGCTTGTTTAATTGTTATTTTATTTTTTACAAATGTAGCGTCTTTTTGTCTTCTCACATGAGTTGATGACGAAGCATTTGAGAGTATTTCGCAGCCGTTAATAGAAACGGGGAGAGTTTCAATACAGTATACAACAAAAGTTTCGTACATTTTATATGATAATAGAAATATTTTTTTTTTAAGCAATAGCAAAACATGATTTTGATTTATTTTTGATAATTCAAGAAAAACGTTAACCCTAGAAAGATAATCATATTGTGATGTACGTTAAAGACAACCATGCGTAAAATTGACGCATGAGTTTTAATGCAACTTCAAGCTATATTAATTGATTTGAATAAATCTAACGTTTTTATAAATTTGCATATAGGTGAAATAATAAATTCCACAATTTATGTATTAATATTTATTTATTTATATATAAAAAAAAAAACAAAAACTTCAAACCTCGTCTATAAATACACCATACTTTGGGCAAAACGCATGCGTAAATTTTGTGCAGATTATCTTATGCAGCTTTGGACTAGTCAAGAAAATATATGTATTTTCTTCAATGAATTTGTGAAAATTGACTAGAGATTTAAAAGCAAGCTCCGTGAAAACAAAAGTATTGAAAGCAATGCATATTAATAAAATCACACGATTTTAGGAACCAATAAACAGTTTATTGACAGTTAAAATTTCATCAATACAAATTTTTGTACCGATAACAATTCAAAATCTATCAACGATGTGTTGATTTTTTTTTTAAATACTTAAAATAATATAGTTTGCAGTTAATTCTAGTGATTACTAACTTTTGACTTCAGTCTCCGGGTGGTTCTTTATGTAATGAAAAACTTTTTATGAATATCTTTTATTATCGATCTTTTTATTCTAACCTTGTACATGAGAATATACAATTGTTCTGTTACTTATAAAAAATTGTATCTACTGCATTTTTATACACTGAAATATTTGAATTCTGATAAGCACAGTTGCTGTATATTAAGACTCAGACTGTATTTTCCACTCGCCTATTACTAAAGATTTTTCAAGAGAATTTTATTAATGATACGACAGTGTCAAAAAATTGAGTGAAAAAGGAAAAACTTTTAAAACTAGCTGAAATTAAACATAAGTGAAAATGAAACAATTTCATGTACGGGCTCTTAATGATATCGTTAAAAACTTCAACAACAAAATAACAATGCAACTTATTTCTAAAAATTAGATTATCTGCGCCTTTTAAATACCTTTTGTTTGATACCAAATATGTGTATGTTTGCATTGAAAATATTTTTATATAATTTAATATAATTATATAGTTTCCATTTTGAAACCGTAAACCATCGATTGAGCGCATATAAAAAAATGCAACCTTACATTTTTATCCTCTATCACATATCCAAAAATCATTTAAATCGGCGAGTGACACCTGGTGACCTTTCCTTGTTAGGGGTCGTTCATAAACTATGTCACCAATTTAGAGGGGTGGAGTTTTGAAAATCACTGCGATAAGTAAAGTGGGAGATTCCAAATATTGCAAGATTACCAAAAATTTTAAAAAAGTCAAAAAATTCTTATTTATACCTCATTATTTGAAAAAAATTGTCATCCGTACTCCTAAATCTTCATGTTTGACCGTCTAAATTGACGGTTAACTATTGCCGAGTGTAAGCACGTTGCTTTTAATGTTACACTCGCTTTATAGGGGGAGAGAGGGGTTTGAAATGTACTACGAAAAGTAACGAATAGAACTGTTCAGTGGAAATAATTTTAAAATCGGTCAACCCATTACTGAATTCTGAGAAACTTTGAAACATTCTTCAAATGAGTTGCTCCATTGGAGCTTCGCTCGAATTAATTATTAATTCGATTAATATTTTGAATAGATTAAACTAGTTTACAACTAGTATGTTTATGACAGTTTTTTTAATTGCTCAACATTCACATAAACAATCAGTGAGTGAAATTTTTCGATTCGATTCTCACTCGAGTCCATGGCGGAATTATAAGGTAGGGCCGACGAATGAAGTAGAAAGGAGAACCAATGCTGCTAGTTGTCAAAATCAGCTGTTCATCTCGCGTTTCTTTATGTTTCACGTTTTGCAGTTAATTTTAGGTTCACATTTTTACAGTTTTTTTTTTTTGCCAATTTAACACTTCCTCGACATTTAACAGTTTTATTCCAGAGTTTTTAAAATGAGTTTACTTAAATTATCACATGCGACCGCACTGTTTACAACTTGGAAACATTAAAAAATTAACTTCAATTGCAATTTTAACGAACTACGTCGTGTTCACAATTACCCGACATTTTCAACATACACTCTCCGTTCACTTGTGAGCACACCAACATTCTCTTTTTAATTCATTTAAAAAAATAAAAAAAATAAGAGGGTTGAACCACAAAACTTTGGCTTTGAAAGTGAAAGGTTTACCCCTGTGATAAAAGCACCTATTGGATTTAAGTGAATGTATCGTGCATATTAACGAAATAAAAACAGGAAAGTGTTGAGGGGGAAACATAACACATTTTCTGGTAATCATCATCCGTCACGATGATATTAATACGACAATATTTCAACTCATCTATTTTGACTAAAAGAAATGCTAGTCAAGATAATGACTGTTTTTGTAATACATAGCACGTATTAGTACTGGAATACTGGAAAAGTGAAATCATAAATAATATAATAATTATCTGCAATTAACTATTGCTTGAAAAAAGCTGCCGGATTATGAACCCAAAAAAAACGAAATGGCCATTTCAGCCCTTGAAAGGACTTTGGCCGAGCTTCTTATGATCAACTGTGTTGTGTGTGTTGTGGAATGTTTGAACACAAATGATCGAGAACTGAACCTACATGTTTTACGCCGACTCCGAACGGCTTATGTTCTCAAGAAGCTTTTCATGGCAGTTTTTACTCTCTGAGGTTTGCCATTGTCTGCAGAGAGGTGACGGCCGAACAGAAAAATTAATTCAATTGAAAAAACTTTTCTGTGTCAGATGGATTCGAACCTAGGTTCTCTGGCGTAAGAGTCACACACTCTACCCACTACGCCACGGTCGCCACTTTTCTTTTTCTTTTTACCAAATCAAAAATGGATGTCAAGTAATTATATGCTTGAAATTAAAAACATAATTTTATCTATCTTTTTAGATGGTTTTTATGTAGGAACACATTAATTGATAAATAAATAAATAAATAAATCAGTATATGAACTACTTTGAATTATATTAAGGCGACATCCACTTCAATTCAAAATGCTTTTTATTACATTTACATGAAGTTATTGAAATACTACTTAAAAACAAGTGATTGATAAACTACTTTGAATTATATTAAGGTGGCAACTACTCTGATTTTGACATGTTTCAATTGCAAATTTTTATAAGATTACAAGTATATATATATTTAACCATGTGATTTCATCAAATATTATTAACTTTAGGCCATCAGTAATAGTTTTCAATTGGTTATTTTAAAGTAATTAAAAAAATATTTTATATATAACTAATTTAACAAGTAGTTGAAAATAAATGCAGACGATAGTCAATTGACTTCTTTAGCGGACATCACCATACAAAATATGTTAGTACGTTCTATGGAAAAGTCAGAATTTCAACTAGTTGTGGTTGACAAAAAACTACTTTATTAACTACTTTTAAAATAGTTGACTTTCCTTCAGGGAAACTTCTTAGAATATTAGTTTCTTCAAAAACTTTCATGATACTTCAAACATATACATACATGTTCAATGATACGATTCCATTAATACATATAAATATGGCAGTAGCGCAGAGGTAGTAGAAGAGAACAGCTGAGCCCACCCAGACATCAGAAAAATTAAAACAATAAAATAGTCATTAATACTCATTTTTTTAAATTTAAGTATTTCCACTTCAAATTCAACTTTTCCAGTTTTTTAAAAATTAAATTTTCAACTAATATCCCTCTGGCTGACATCCTGGCTACGCCAATGCATGCAAACATACAAACATACTTATAGTCGACAGGTTGAATTGTAGGCAGAGCATTAGCCTCATCTTAAAGAGCATTTGACGTTGTCGAAACTTGATTTGGCAGAAAAAATCATACGATTTTAGCACAAGTAAAAGTATTGTTATGAGTAAAACGGAGAACAAAACAAAAGACGTTAAAAGCGGCACAAAGCATGAAAACAATTATGGAATAGTTTTTTAATGTAATCGTTTTGAGGTGCTTGCTCCCCAGAAATAACATCATGTTATACAGACAGGCCTGACAGGCGGCATAAAACAACTCATTCACGCTCACTGTTTGGTGAAAATATAATTTTTTTTTTATTATTTTACGAATAAGCTTGACATGCTGCACTTCTTATGCCAGAAATTTTGTAACAATAATTTTGTTTTTTTTAAAGTGAAATTTTTTTAATGACTTACATATTCTACAATACAGCAAATTATACAAAAGATAAAACCAATAACAATACCAACAAACCAAAAAAAGAAAAAATACGCCGTACTCGGCTTTGTTCAGTTCGTATTGCGATTCAAACACAGTACCTCCTGATCTTCAGATGGATGTTCTATCTCCCGAGCGATGTACTTACGACTATTTAAAGTGAAACTGCTGGATTAACTATTAAAGATTTCTTTTTGTTTTCTTCCTTATCTGATAACCGTGGATTGTGTCTTAGCTATATTAAGAGTAATGCACAAACCCTAAAGTTTACATAAAATTATCGAAAATGTACTAAAAGGTATTGTAATTGAATAATTATAATATATGGAATGCATAATGCGAACATTCGTCAGCCACTAAGCTGTTCTAATAGCATTGCAATCGATTTGCAGTGAAAAATAATACCAAAATAGTCCCAAAATAAACAGAAATAATACCAGAATTGTTCAAAGTTAGTGCCAGTCACTGTAACATACTGTAACAAATTCTTGAAAATTAACTTCTTGATTTAGTTAGAAAAACAGGCATTAGTCACATGATGGGTCAATCGCGAAAATCTTCTATATATTTATTCCTGTAAGGGTCCTCTTATTCCACCAAATCTACAAACGCTACAACGACACTTGCAATATCATAAGAAAGGTGTTGAGGTGTAGGTAAGCCAAAAAATATAAGATTTTCGATAAGTGGTAACATTTAGATAATAAAAGTGTTAAGGTGAAAAAAATGCCAAAAAGACTTAAGACGCGAACTCGCTCTAATGTGAATGAGAAAACTTTATTTCCAAAGCGAGTTAGGTAAGTAAACCCGAATTTCGGGGTGTTATCACTAGTTGTTTATAAATATGATAATAAACATTCTTTGCAATTGTTAACATTCAAAATGTTAATTTAATGGTTTTGTTTGTTTGTTGTTTGTTTTCGAAGTTCGCACACTAAGTGAAAAACAAATACTGTACTTGCCTACTTCGCTTCCATTCCAGCTCACGGATGGCTATCGCTAGAGTTAAAATATTTCGGGAATCATCATAACATAAACCAATCATTATTTTGAGGAACCGACCCGAGCATATTTTTTTCGTGAGGCGCCTGAAGGTCTAGTATAAGATTTCTTTCAATTTATGTATCTCTTTTCGCTCTCCTAAAAAGTGAACGATTTAAAGTTGTTTTGTCAAATGTCCTCAGAAATTATCAAGTCCGATATAATCTAACTGATAATATGCAAGAAATGTTATGAACGAATAATTTTTTCGTTTCATATTGAATTATGATGAATGATTTTAACATGCTTATATTTAATATATTTTTATATAAATCTTTTTGTAATATTTTAGGTTTGATCACTAACAAAAATTGTTACAAATTTTTACTAGTAAAGCGTTCACGTACTCGATTAAAATGGACGGAAAAAGAAACATTTGTGCTAAAAGTCTTTGTCGAACAATTTGAGTTTGTTTTATATAGCTCCATTTTATTTATTTTAATAGTTTCAAATATTTGAAATACTCGAATTTATACAATTTTTTGGTGGTTTAAAAAAAAGCTGTCAAGTCATTCGATTAGCTGTTAACTTGTTTACGCTCGTTTCTACTAGTTTTCTGTTCACGTACTTTTTCTCTTTGTGAAAAATTCTCAATTCTTCTTTTATTCTCTCCCTGCAAGTAATGTACGTAAACAAATCTTTTATTGATATGTTTTGTTCGTCGTAATGACATTTTTAATATAATAAAAAAGTTTTAATATATACAAAGTTTTTTTGTGAAAAAATGTTCGGTCCTCCAGTTGTATTGCCACCCCAGTTGAGATAAGCTTCCGGCGCCTATGATTGAACTTAAATATTTACGTGGATAAGTCAAATATTTTCCTTACAGCACTTTTTTTTGCGTTTTTAAATTTGCGTAAGAAAATTTGATTTGATTTTAGCAAAACTTGCTGTTATTAGTAATTAAAATAAAAATTTTTCAATTGAGTTTTAGCATACTGGCTTAGGTGCTTGCCTTGTAAGTGAGGAAGCCCAGGTTCGAGCCCACGGCTGACGCATTGTCTTCAGTTATTTTTTTATTTTTTTTTTTGTTAATTTTATTTGTTTTATGCAAATGCCTTAATGGTTCAAAACGACCTTGTTTTTGGATAGTTTAAAAACTTTTTGGATAAATTTAATATTTTTCCCCCTTAGTGCAAGTTAATATACGTAATAATTCAATTTGGCATTTATTTTGTTTTTTAGGAAAATTTTTATATGGTATCAGGCTGGACCAAAAAATCAATGTTTATAAAATAAATTAGCAATCCTAGAAACTTCTTTTTTAATTAAAAATTTCACTTCTATCCTGAGTGGCGGCCAAACACATGCATTTATTTTATTTAGTTTGTTTTGATTAATAAGACTTGCAAGGATTAATTTTTCTTTCCATTCCATAAAATCGTAAAGATTTCCATCTTTATTTCATGTTGACCAAATAATTAAAAAAAAATTTAATGAATGCAGATTTCCACAAATAATGAACACCTATCCCCAATTTTCGCTGAAGATAGGTTCTTCAAAATACCGTATAAATCTAAATTACATTTGTTATGTGAAAAACAATCGAAAACAAAATATGTATAATTTAGATATTTATTTCAACGTCAAACAAAACTTAATAGGGCTATTCACATTCTTGAGTATTTGACATTGCAAATTTATGCAATTGTAAAAATATGCCATCAATCGTGAGCGGTCTTTTTCGGCTTACTTTGCAATACTTGTTGCAAAGAATGATATTTAACAGCTGATTACTCACTTTTTTTTTTATTTACTTATTTTCCATACCTTTGTTTTTAGCGACTTTATTTTTTTGACTATTAGCTGTTAGCTTACTGTAGGGCTGTTCACAATCAGGTGTAAATGTATATTTTTACTCTACACTAACAAAATATACAGAGATGCATTTACTACGCTTGTGTAAATATGCAACACTAAAAACCCATAGTTTATATTTACTATACATATGCAATATTGAACTGTAAGCTAACAGCTGATTATCAAAAAAATAATGTCGCTAAAAACAAAGATATGGGAAATAAGTAAATGAAAAAACGAATTAAACGGAAGAAACACAATAGAAAATTCATTAAAGAGTCAGTGAGTAATCAGCTGTTAATTCCATTGTTTGCAACAAGTATTGCAAAGTTAACCAAAAAAGACCGCTCACGATTGATGGCAAATTTTTACAATTGCATAAATTTGCAATGTCAAATACTCAAGATTGTGAATTGCCCTTGAATATTTTGTTAGTGTGAGTAAAAATATACTCTACCATTTTGCAAATGCTATGATGCAAGACCATTTGCACCTGATTGTGAACAGCACTAATATATATGTGGCAATAAGCAATAATCGCTTAACCCATTAAGTCCGGGAAGACCACGATTTGCGTACGATGTTTCAGACTTATTTTCTGCCATAAAAAATTTAAATAATAAATTCCAAACACAACTATTCCACTATTTTTGAGGTCGATCTTTCGATTGGTGCAGTCAGATTCGCTTATAATGACTTTAAAAACCAATATGGCGCATTTTAAAGAAAATTGGAAAGGAATGGAGCTTCAGCAGGGTACCGAAGCTAAAATACCCCCTCGCGGCCATATTGAAGTATATTCGAAATCTTTAGCCACGACAGACACGATGACATTCAGTTTTATGTATTTACGAGTTTACCTATTTTGATGACGTCACTTCGTATGGGAGGTAGGCGTGGTTCTGATCCGATTTTGCCAAATATCATAGAGAAGGTTCATTTTATATATCAAAGCTAATGTGCAAATTTTCAAGACATATCTTTAATTTTCGTGGATTTTTAAGAGATTTAACGTTTAAAATAAATCTACTTTGTATGGGAAGTGGGCGTGGTTTTCATCCGATTTTTCCAAATATCATAGATATGGCTTATATTAAATATCAAAGCTTATGTGCGAAATCTCAAGACATTCCTTAAATTTTTGCAGATTTTAAACAAATTTTACGTTTAAAATAAAGCCCCTTTGTATGGGAGGTAGGCGTTGTTTTCATACGATTTTTTCAAATTTCAGAGCCAAGATTTATATTGAAGATCAAAGCAGACGTCTAAAATTTCAAGGCATTTCTTTAATTTTTGTGGGTTTTAAAGAGATTTTACGGTTAAAACAAAATCAATTTGTATGGGAGGTAGGGGTGGTTTTCATCCGATTTGGCTCATTTTCAAACTTGATCTTCATTTTTTAAAAAGAAACATATATTTTGAATTTCATCGCGATAGCTTGAAAATTACGGCTGTAATCGTGTCGACAGACAGACAGACGGACACACGGAAATCGACTCAGGTAGGTGGTGATGCTGATCAAAAATATATAAACTTTTCCATAACTGCCACGCCTCCTTCTTGGCGTTACAAACGGAATGACAAAGTTAATATATCCCTTCGCAGTACGCGTTGGGGTATAAAAATAAGAAAATTTGTGGGGTTTTTTTTTGTGAATATTTTTCGCTTCAATAAAGTACTGAATCGATGCCAAACGACAACAAAAATGCACAAAATATCTAAACTTAAGGGTGATCCAATAAGGGCTTCCTACTTTGTTTTCTAAATAAAATACATAAAAATTAATGTATTGTTTTTTTTTTATTTAAAATGCGCCATATTGACTTTTAAAGTCATTATGATGCGAATCTGACTGCACCAATCGAAAAATCGATCTCAAAAATAGTAGAATAGCTGTTTGGAATTTTTTATTTAAATTTTTTATGGTTGAAAATAAGTCTCAAACATCGTATGCAAATTGTGCACTGCCCGGACTTAATGGGTTAAGTCGATTTAAGACAGAGCTGAGTTATTGATGTAGCTGTATAGTATTTTCTGAGAATATATATCTAGATATACTCAAAATTTTCCCACCTGACACAGACATTTTTTCAATTGAATTAATTTTTCTGTTCGGTTGTCAGCTCTCTGCAGACAATGACAAACCTCAGAGATTAAAAACTGCCATGAAAAGCTTCTTGAGAACATAAGCCGTTCAGAGTCGGCATAAAACATGTAGTGGACCTACATGTTCTCGATCATTTGTGTTCAAACATTTCACAACACACACAACACAACTGATCATAAGAAGCTCGGTCAAAGTCCTTTCAAGGGCTGAAATGGCCAATTCGTTTTTAATCCCTTTTTTTTTTATTTGATTCAGTGCAGTCATCAGAAAATAATTCATGAGAATGAAACTATATGCCAACATAGCAAGATATCTCTATTATCAACAAAGTTACTACATAAATACATAAATAATCAACACTTGAGGGCATTCCTAAAAATCACCAGTCCGCTATGAATAATAATAAATGAATTTAAAAATTTTATAGATATGTAGTTCTTTTATCGAAAATCCACGCAAACATACAAACGATTAGAATGTCGTCAGCCGATTTTGTAATCAGCGATAACGGTGGACAAACAGCTGATGTACGATTTATGGCAACCGTGCCTAAAGAGATAAAGTTAGAGACTAAAATAGGAACTTTTTTATTCTACCATATATGTTTGTCTGCGTGTATTAATCGCATGTTTCGCTCTCCGGATACAGATCGGATGGCGTGATTTTCAAGTTCAATGGAGTTTCGCAATGTTTATTGGTGAGCATGTTTTGCCAACAAAAATACTACCAAGTAGAAAGAAACGTCGTTAAATGGTATGGGGGAGGACGCAAGATTGATTGGAATAATAAGTTAATTATAAGTGAATGTTACCTCCAGTCGTTAAGAGCGAGAGAAAGAGAGAGAGAGAGAAAGAAAGCTTTTTTGATATTTGAAATTGTTTGTAAATATAACTCATTCATGCATATTTATTAAAGCAAAATATTATGAGTCGGCATATCAGGCGATATTCGGAAATAGTATTTGGCGTCATCATCAACAAACATAAAAATTTTTGTTTTTATTGTTCAAAATTAAATTTCCAAATTTATACATGCGCACAGCACATGCAGATAAACGATTTGGTTTGAGTAAACAAGCCGTAACAATTCTACAGAGGGCCGCCGTCAAATGTGAATGTAAAAATTTTACCATGTAAATGGCTTACAAACCAGGACCAAATGTTGTGGTCTAATGTCGAGCAATTTAGTCGTTGCAACAGGCAATCGAATAATTAAGTACCTACGCAATACTATTGATTTTATAACCATTTATAGCACTTCAAGTGCAAGAGCACTCAATGTGTAAACGCGTCAGCGATTGAAATACAAGACGAAAAGATAATTAAGACCGACAACTTTTGTCGCTTTAAGCGAACTGGGGGTGGCAACTATCTCAGATCTTAATTAATTGATTGATTTTGGAATATTTTATTTCCTACCAACTAGTTTTAAACCTTTTCAGAGGCGATGCGACATATACAGGGTATCCCTCGATTGAGTCCCGCAACTATTTACGGAGGCGAAAGGTGATGTCGAGTTGAGCAAAAAATCGTATAGGAGGCGGATCTATTTTCTTATTCTTAAGAGCTACAGCTTGGAAGCTTATTTTGACAGCTCTTTGCAAAGCAACGAAATCTCCTCTCTAACGGTATATTAATAAAATCCACCGAATTAACCGTTACCGAGCTGTGCTCGTGTGAAGATGAAATCAATCGGTTGAAATTACTAAATTTCAACTTTGAGTGCAAAGTTCTCAGAATTACGCTTAATAAATCATTTTTTTTTTTTATAATCAATTTTGTAATTTATTCATTTTTGTTTTCAATAACATCAAAAACATAAGCATATCTCTAAAAATAAAAAAGTTGGTTGTACTAAAAAATATAGGGGAGAGTGTTCTCCTACTGGCACTGCCCAGCTACTGGCACGCATCAGTTCTAACGCTCGTGGTGATGACAGCGGCAATGGGCTTAGTATCAAAGTATCATTTCATTAAGTGTCCACTTTTCATAAATCATTGAGTTGTATGTGCGTGTTGCTGTAGTCGCATGGTGGTCGAAAAAGAAAAAATATGAAAAAATCAAGGCTGATCTAATATCGTTCATCTTTGTTAAGTGATTTTTAAAAGGATTATTCATCAATCTAAAAGCGTAAATATGAGTGCACGCAGAGAAAAAGTATGTTTATATATGTTTGGTTTCAAAAACAAAATATTCAGAGGGAACCACCTAATGATTAAGAACTTTCCTTCAATAGCATTATTTTTCGATATAAGAAGATATTAGTTGTGTCCAACATTAATATAATTGCCTTAGCTAAAAAACTAACGTCTACATTAATATGCTTGTGACAAAATAGAATTGTGTGTTTCTACCCAATAAAAATATATTTGCGTCACTGTTAAACTCAAAAAGAACAGAACTCTGCAAATTTAAAACAAACAGAACTCCTTTCTTTTATGTGTTTCGCCTAGACATACATATATCTGTTTCTTTTGATACAGGCGGTGTGTGTTTATAAAGTGTGCTTCTAAAAATTTTTGTAATGTCGGATAAACATAATATGGTTATTTCTCAACATTATTCAATCCGAGTAAAACTTATTTACTGTTTTCTAAACATATTTTGTTTGCTTCAAACCGACAATTACTTCTAAGCAAATATTTTGAAATCACAGTGAAAAACTTTTGGCATTTCTTTTGCTAAAATATGTTTCCAAGAAAATATAGTGTAATCATCGGTAAATATATTATGTTGTTCTTAATTATCGTTTTGAAAATAATTGCTTGACTGCAATTAAATTATGTATTCTCCAATTAATATATATTTGTTCGTGAATATTTAATGTTATTCTTGACTAAATTATATTTCCAAACAAACAAATAGTAATATACTAAAAGTGTTCTCAGTCCATTTATAATTACAATATATTTATATGAAAACATATTTTCTTTAAAATAAATTATATTGTTTTTAAATTCAAACAACAAGTGCTAAGGCACAATTAAAAAATGTTAAGATGCAAATATATATATAAAGAAAAATTGCACTAATTTATCATATTATATGTGGAACCAATTATGATTACATGTTTCCAAGAAACATGCAGAAACATATACTTCCTGCAAATTATGTTTGGGAAGGCATATTATTTTTCAGCGTGTGGAATTCTTGGTTTGTTCTTTATTCTTCACAATTCGACGAGCAATCCAACATTATTGTGAAATGGAAAAAAGACACAGTCGCGATAGTTTCGTAAGTGTGGACGTAGAATTTTTTGGTTAATATATTTGTTGAAAAAAGTAAGATTTCTACTAGTTTTTCTGTGAATCAATACAATGAATCAATAAGTGAATCGTGAATTATGAATTAACCCTGTAGTTTCTAAGAATGTGAAAATAGGGGTCTATTTTTCCTCCCTCCTTCTCCCCACCATTACGATTTTTGCTCAACTCGACATTGCCGTTGACCTGCGTAAATAGTTGCACTCAGTCGCGGGACACCCTTTATATTGCCCGTAGCTAGTGAAATATTGCTCGCGGAACAATTTTTTTCATAATTAGAAAACAGTAAAATAATAATAAAAATAAAAACTTGTAGGGGGGCTTAAAGTAAATGTTTTCTAAAATTATTTTAAGGGGTAATGTTGGGTAATTTTAAATATATCAAAAAAAAATGTTTTTTTTTAAATAATTTCGACGATACTTCTTGTTTCAAATAGACAAATTATTGATAAATAGGCCTTCCCGACCGAACGTTGACGAATTTTTTTTTTTTTGTGATTTTACGATGAATTTAATAAATAATATGTTTGTTGAATGGTCACAAAAATAATTAAAAAAAAAAAAATTAGGTTAACTGAGGTTAAAAGTTTTAATTTTTATTATTATTTAGGTGTTTTCTAATTTTGAAAAAAATTTGTTAGTTCTGCAAGTAATATTTCGCTAGCTACGGCCCTTATGGAAAATCATCGCAAGTTATTCACTTGGGCTGAATTATAAAGTCGTAATCGAATGATATGAAAAGCTAGCATTTAAACTTTTGCATTTTTTATGAATCTAGTCATATTTCATCTTCAAATAAAATTGAAAAACAATGTGCTCATTTTCATTTCAATGTTTTTGAAAGTTCAAATGAGTTTTTGAATAAATGAGTATGGATTTCAATACTTTTTTGCACTACTTTTGGGGTGTTTTCCGACACTTTTTAGACAAATTATACTCTATTTTTTAGATTATCATTTACATCATTTCAAGTATATTAAATGCACTTATTATTTGGAGTGTTTTCCACAATTATAGACAAATTATACAACACTTTTTTGTGTATCATATACACTCCTTTAAGTGCATAAAATTCACGACTTTGTGGTGCATAAACTACATTGCTTTTAGTGTTGTAAAATTGTTGGTATAGTTCCTCCATTTAGTATATGATGATATAATATAAATGTGTAAAATGCCTGGTTGTAAATAAGAAATACAAGCAGTTTGAGTAAAATGTAACCTGAATTTATTTAATTTGACAAAAAAAAATAAATGTTTTTACGCTTTCCACAAGTATTCATAGTATTAATATGATCATAATTTTTTTAAACTTTTTGTTCAATTTTATTCTGTTTTATTATAAAGAT
This sequence comes from Coremacera marginata, assembly GCA_914767935.1. Lineage (NCBI taxonomy): Eukaryota > Metazoa > Arthropoda > Insecta > Diptera > Sciomyzidae > Coremacera > Coremacera marginata. The sequence goes on along the minus strand of OU612045.1, from coordinate 62,457,972 downwards.
TCTAAATCACGCCTTTCTATTTATTTTTTGTGTTCATGCCCAAATCCGCCTCTCCTCCTACAACAAATGAACGAAGTATTAAAATAAAAAAGAACTTCAGATTCGCTTTTCTCTTCCCCAAATTAGTCTTATCTAATTTTTGGTGCTCACACACAAATGTGGCATTAGAGGGTTACAGAATATGACGAACACGTATCCTCGTTAACCTCGCTAAAAGTATTACAAAATAAGTTTTTCCTAAAATTAAAAAGGAGAAAATTAAAAAAGCCAGCAAAATTTTCTCTGCCCTGGGGCGGCATCTAGTCTTAATGCGGCTCTGTGTGCAATGGGCAAAAAAGCCAATATCGCAAAACTCACCAAAAAAGTGGTCGAACCGAGGTTGATTTATAAGGTTGTCGCAAGGGAGAGAGCGAGTACCCATAATTGTCAAATCGAAGTTGACAGCTCATAGAAAATCTGCAAATCTCTTTTATCATCAGTTTTTCTTCCGTAGTCATTCGCAAAATTGGCTGGTTTTGACAATTATGGGTACTGAGAAGAGATGGGTACTGCGATCAGCCCTGCGACAACCTTATAAATCAGCCTTGAGTCGAACACTAATCATTCTTAACAATTCCTTTGTCTATACAATCGAAAATTGGTTGGCTATTCTTTTCGGGATTTCATGCAATACTTTGTGGAAATACAACAGATTGATTTTAAACGAAAAAGGTCAAATAGCTACTGTCTCGGTTACAAGGAATATTTGTAAAGAAAATTTGAAATTCAAAATGTGTGAATTTATGGCATTATTTAGCAAATGACGGAAGCAATGAAATTGTATATTTAAGAAACAGAAGTTGATCGATTTGTTGAGTTATTCAATCAAAATAAAGAAAATAAAAACTGTTCTGATTGATATTAACGCAAAACAAACAACACAAAAAATGAATGCGTTGAGTTTGCAAAATATTTAAAAGAAATCCACAACCCAACAACAAATCAAGATCAATGCCAATAACGCAAGTGTTAATAGATAAGACGTTATAGTGATTAGGTAAATGTGGAAACTTTTTGACACGGTTGATGAGCATGTTTCTTGTGAGGAGAATTGCTTATCATGAAATATTCCTACAGTATTGTGCCAAAACCATGCAATGTTTATTGAATGATTCCGGACACACCGGCTTGATCAATACCATACTAATATATGAGGATTATTTTAAAATTTCGACTCAACGCTCAGTTGTCTACAGTCGGAACTGTCAGTTATTCATAAGAATAACAATGCAATTCGCATAACTTGATGTCGTGTCTTTGCGACGCATTGCCACGTATATTTGTGTAAAACGAAGAAAAAAAAATAATTTTATTATTATTGCTCATAATGCCTGTCCGCCGGCCAACCAGCCCAAGTAGTATTAAATTAACAAACAAAAAACATGCCATTTTTTCTTTTGTATTTGTTGTGTGTACTTATTTCAGCTTCACTATTTCAATTCTGTCATTTCTTCTGTCGGGGCTTCAATCTCTCTCTCTTTATTTTACGTGTCTTACCAGCTTTCACACATATTTCAGCGACGTAAACAACATCGAAAAATCGTACGATCGCATTTTTACTCATTAGTGTGCGATTTATTGTGATTATAATATTTTCGTGTTTAAGATTTTTTTTTTTTTTTTGTTATGCCATCTTCATTAGAAACGTCAGAACATTATCAGAATCCGAATTAGAGGGCAGGCGGGCTTAAACATGTGCATGTTGCCGTAGCAACAGTGCAATTTATATGGTTTATATTTTGTTTTATTTCGAAATGTTTGTATATTTTTTTTGTGGTCAAAAGCAAAAACAACGCTTTAGTGGATATAAAATTGTGTAAATGTAGTTAAAATGCTGATTAATGTCATTTAATATCCATTATATAATTGCATGTAAACATAAATGTAGAGTTGACTTTCCTCCCTTTCTTGAGTAGTTCGAAATAACATTGAATTGTTAGAATTTTATAACATTTGATGTCGTCGAATTTGCTTTTTATTGATGCGTTTTCAGTTCTGTTTTGGTTTATTTGTATTTTGTGTATTGAAATTAAGTTTTGGTTATTTTAAAAGAAAACACCTTAAAATTGTATAAATTTATCTTCTTCGTATTTTTACTAACTTTGTCAAGTAAAAACATTCATAGAACTATTTTAGATAAAAATGAACAAAAACGAAAAAGATTTTTTTTTGGTGGCCATTATGTGAAAATGCACTCTTTACTTCGTAATTGCATTTATATTAACATATCTCTGTTGTTGATTTCACATTTTGATAAATTTTGGATATTTTTTATTTAACATTATTAATTTTATTCTGCTTCTTTATTCTTTTTTATTGGAATTTTTGAAGCGAAGCTTTTTACGTCTCGTTCTGTGATTTGCTTGAGTGAAATCTCAAAAACTACACTTTTTAATTTCGACAGCGTTTTTCTTAGAAATTGATGTTTCTTTGTTCTATTATAACGTCTTTTATAACAACAAATTGAAACTTCAATATATAAAAAATATTTCTTCAATCCTCCGTGCGAAATTGAACCCGCAACGTTGTGATTAGAAGTTCAAAACACTACCACTGAACCAAAAGCCTCTGTTAAGTACAGTTGTTGATTCAATATTAAGCATGTATTACTTCAGCTATGTTGCAGTAGATCACAATAATCTCTTAATAGATAGAGGATTGCGTATTGACTATTCTACGTATAAATACATGGCACATAAAATGTTCCACTTGCTACTACTTGCTACCAGATGCTACCAGTATCGGTGTTTTAATAAAGTACAACTGAACTATGTTGCAGCAGATTGAAAAATATACTACTTACTACACTTACTACTTACTACATACATACAAGATGTCATCAGCATCGGCAAACATTAACAAATGCCCACAAGTGAGTTGAAATAACAATCAATGTAGCATGTAATAAAATAATAATGAAATGTAATAAAATTTGCTAATGTGAATATTGACGTGACTTTTTTATTTTCTTTATGTTATTTAAAATTTTTTAATTTAAAAGCTATTTTAGTAAAAAAAAGACCAGTAAATTATTAAAACTATGAAACTGCAAAAAAACTTTGTTTCTCTCGTGTGTCCAACGACCTGTGTTTTTTTTTATATTCAAGAACAGCTGTTTCCGTATTGAATGTTTGTTTTTAATTAAAGTCAACGAAAATTCAATTTTGTTGCGGTTGTGGCGAGACCCGTATGCCAAAAAATCACGGTAGATTTCAAATACCATACCAAATACCGGTTTAAATACCATCTGCCACAGAAAATTTTTTTCAATAGAAACAATTTTTCTAATCGGTCATCACCTCTCGGAGCACATCTCAGAGAGAAAAAAATGCCATGTTAAGCTTCTTGAGAGCATGAGCCTTTTGAAGAGAGCATAAAACTAGTTGGTCCTTTTCACGATTATTTGTACATTTATATAAATATTTTCAACAGCCACCCAGCCGGCTATCTAGAAAGCGAACCACAATTGTACTTGAGAACAAGCTTAATATAAACTGTAAGTGAGTTCAATAAAATCTCAATCGTATTTGAGAAACGCTTGATATAGATAACTGAATCTAAAGTATGCTTAATAAATACTGATATATAACAATACAATATAATAGTGGTATTCGCTCTTTTGAGTATTTATAAATACACTAGTGTACTTCTGTCAAAAAATTACACTAAATACACATGCAACAACAAATACCATAGCTTTTGAAGTTACACTTTATGTGTTTCTTTACAACATCAAAAGATGATTGTAATGTAGTTGTATGTGTTAATTGTATCATTTTGACATTACTTGGCAGCATTCTTGGCACCATTTCTTGTCCTTTGTTCGCCACCATTTTTCGCGCTAGCTCGGCACATCATATCGTTTTCTAATTATAACTGTTTAAAATCCATCTGTAATGGAATCTGTAATGGAATCTGTAATGGAAAATGTTAAAATAAGGAAAAAACGTTCAATTGCCACCAGTGTAGCCAATAGTAGATACACTGCTGTGGAAGAAGTCACTCACTCTTTCCCTTGTATTTATCGGTACAATTACAATCAGTACATCTAATACACGAAAGAGCGAATACCACTAATATATTACTGAAAAATAAAATTTATTTTATGAAATAGAAAATGTTTTTTTTCTGTTAAAAAAAATTGATTGTTTGCGCAAATTTCAAAAACAAATCATCTAAAGCAATACCCGCAATATGGCCCCTCTCATTTGAATGCATGCAAATTTCAAACGCGAGTGTAGCACCGCCATCGCGATGAAACCACGTAATTTTGCCTCAGCCTTAATATTATTTTTTAAGCTTATTCTACAATTGCACGAAAAAGCTTATAAAAATTTTGCATGAGCAATATTATCACGAGGGTTCCGTTTTGATTTTTCTACAATTGCAGAGATAGTATTTTTCAATAGTTTCTCAATATTTTTTCAAGCTTAAGGCTTATGCTGTTAAGCTTGTTATAATATTATTCTAAAGCATTTTGGCCGGTTGGGCAGAATACAAATTTATCTATACAAGCTCAGTCAAAGTTATTTTAAGGGCTAAAAAAGCCGATTCGTTTCTTTTTATTGCTTTATTGCTTTTGTCGAAATAGCAGCATTCTTTCCTTGTTTTTGTAATATATATTTGTGAATATATTCTGGAAGTTTAATGGATGTCAAATATACCCTAATACATCCACTTTATTTCAGTTGAAGCATTTACGGCGTGAAATTTTACTCGTATCATTTGCTATCACATTAACCGGCTTGAAACTTTTAGTTTTTATTCGACATCGGTTTCATGGTTTTGCACTAATTTCTCATTTCGACACGGAGAGGGTTAAGCTATTATGGTTTGCTCCAATCATTTCAATGTATTCGCATAAATTTTTAAATTGGCTGCACCCAGCCTATATCTTATTAATATTTAGGCCTTAAAAGCTCGATGCAGGTAATTTCAATATCAATTTTCCGCTTAGGCCTGCATACATTTTTATATATTATGCATATTATGGTTGGATCCTCAACGTTGCATATGCTTATGTTTATGATTATGATGTTATGAAAAACTAATTAATTTTAAAAAAAACATCGCTAACTGTTACTTGGCAACTTTAACGATTGCAAAAGAAAATCTTCTTGAATTTTTTGATTTCGTGAAATCTTAATGAAACACGCAATAAACTATATAGAAGGTTTATGCATAGGATAGGTATTTTCTAATTTCAAGTAATTTCCATTTCATTAAATCTATGTTCACACATAGACTTGAAAATCTATTTTTAGTTTTGAAATAGATTTAAGAAAAATGTGTTCACACAAAATACAACAAATTTTTCGTCAGCAAAACAATAATTTAAAGTAAACAAAGTTTATTGATCGATTAATTCATAAAGACGGTTTGTGTATAGGATAAGGTTCGAAGTTGATTTCTCATTTAAAAGTAATTTTCATTGAAAATACTATAATAGCATACTTTCAGTTAACAGATTTTGCAAGACAAACATAGTAATTTCAGTAAATTTTGATTTTTTACAGCAATTTTATCAATTATATCAGTTTTAAGATAAATCTTAACTGACACCTTAAAAACTTCCGGATTGTTATCGTGTATTAATTTAAAGAAAAAAGTATAAATATAGTGGCTTCCAATACAAAATATGGAACCATTAAATACTTACTCATAAATTCCTCATATCACAACCTAACTAACAAGACAATATTTTTTTTTTTTTCTTTCTATGATGTTTTGACGAAACATGCAATGAGTCAAGACCAAAAATCACGCCATCAATGTTTTGCAAATAACACAGTTTTTTCTCTTTCTCTAGACATTTATGGAGCGCGTGGCGTGCATTGGTGGGGAGGGTAACAAAACTAACAACATGTGATGACGCTGCTCTTGAAGAAGAAAACATAAAATGAGGGAAAGAAAATAATTAAATAGCGTCTGATGCTCTAAAGAAGCACGAGTAAAAGAAGTACGTATATTAAAAATAATATAGGAACTAATGATCGATACGAAGTTTTGAAAACATTGTTAAAGTGAGAGAAATTATTAAAGTAAGGTACTGAAAAAAAAAACAGTAAAAATAACAGCTTCTTTGTAGTGAGAGAAGAGCTACATAAAATGAAAAAGAATAGTTTTCTTTCATTTTCAATTAATTAAAAAAATTTTATTACATGATTATCAATATCTTTTGAACATTAAAGCCCAAGTCAAACGGTGATCGTTTAATCGGCCTTCAATGTAATATTTTTACTCTCTTTCACATATTGATCGCTGGTCGGTCATACCAAAAATAATATATATTATTCATATACATATATTAATATTATATTTATTATATTATTTATTATATTATATTATTAATATTATTATTATTATACTAATTATTATTGTAATTAATAAGAGATATCAACTTTAAACTTCAGCTAATGTATTTTATTTTTTAACAATATTGTGTTCGAATAATCCAGTATGTAACATAAAATGGGAGCGAGAAAGACAAAAAGTTACAATTCTTAGGTTAAGCGACCATTTGTATGACCAATCCCTAATGTATTTTTTATTAATAACAGAAATAATACAACAAATTTTCGAATTGCCAGCCAAAATTTTATGCTATATTTCGCTGGTTTTGATAGTATAAACTGTCTAAATGTACAACGCCCTCTGAAAGCTACAGGTTGTCCATCAATGGTCACATTTCCGTGACTTATTTTTGAACAATTATTGTATTTAGATATTCCGCTATAAAAAGAGTAACAAGAAGACGGTTCAAGAAGCTATTTTGTTAAAAAAAAATTGTACTATGAACCAAATGGTCCAGTATAAGATTCGTAAGTTTTTTTAATCTAACAGCATTGTTAAATTGAAAACTAAAGTAATTACATCGTCCAGATGAAAGAAGACTTAAGAGCTGAATTTTTAATTGGAAAAACTACACAGGAAGCCATAGAAGAAAACTAATTGTTTGCTTATGAACTTCAAGCTTGAAACGCAAAACAAATTCAAATGATTGTTAACCGACATAAAAAAATTGTTTGGAAATTTTATGTGTTATCGATTTATAACAAGGGCTTGAAATTAAGCTAAAAAATTGATTCCTTTTTTAATTAAATCCGACCGTTCACCTTTTTATTTATTTATAAGAGTTAAAAATTAATTTTGACTTTATTTATAAAAAGAGACACTTATTATAAATTTGTTATTTTAAAGACTTTTTGAAAAACATTTTCTTAATGATAAAATATCTATATGAATTTAGTATTCATGAAAATGTTTGATGGTGTTTTTTATAATGTAGCTACTAAAATCACATCGTGTTAACTATAACTGTTATTCACAGTGTAGCGAGTCGATTTAGTGGTGCAGTATTACTTACTGGTCACACTGAATAACGGTTCATTAAATAGAGCGAGCAATTTTTAAGAATAAGTTAAGCTGTGTTGAACAATTAAAAGGCAAAAATGTAACCTTTTGTTTTTTAAGCACAATAACAAAAATTTCCTATGCAGCTAGTCAAAATATCCTTAGAAAAATTGTTCAAATTTGAAATTTCCAAAACCATAAAACTATAACAAAATTTATTTTCTATTTAGTTTAGCGGTCATTTTATATGCATCATCAAAAATAGGAATTTTATAAAATTTCCCAAAAAAATGTCCTACTTTATTGTTTCCTTCTTCTATTACTTCCACGCAACCACAACCATCCCAAACCTTTAATATTCCTGGGTACATACCTAATATCAGGCGACTTTGGCAGAAAGTTTTTTTTCTCTTCTATTTGCTTGCACCAAACGTTCCTTCTTGTTCTCGTTTGTCCTTGCTTAACCCTTTGTTGCCGGCGTTTAGTTCTGTTCTCTTCTTTACCGCTTTCAACTTTTTGCTTTTTATTTATTTTTTCAGCACAAATTCCTTGAATATTAAAATTTAATTTATTTCAATTAGTTTTGTGAAGTAATTTAAGTTTATTGTTTTATATTTTTTCAGCTATTTTTGCTTAGTGCTTGTATTAGGCGTTTAAATTTTACAAACACGAGTCCTTTTTTTCTGCTCTAGAGTTACTTTTATTTAATTCTCCTTATAAATTTGATTTAATAAAAATTTTATTTATGCACTGCTTTTGAACACTCACTTTTTTCAATTTTGTTTTCCGATTTTTCTCTTTTTCGCAAAAGACGGTTAAGTTAAACTATCCGTTATAATTGTGTGGTAAAATTTTAATTTTTTTTTCTTTTTTAAATATGCAAAAATTGGTACACGAGAATTAATTAATTTTCTCTTGATATGAAAATAAATAAATTCTGCTACTCCAACTTTAAGGTTCAATGGCGACTCCGGAATTAATATTTTTTCCCAACGTCTAGTCGTTATGAACTGTCTATAAAGACTGATTCGGTTCTGCAAGAACTTGGTCGCATTTAACCCAAGGCGCTATCAGTTTCGAGCGAAATAAAACTACAAAAACAACAGCAGAAAGTGGAAAATCTATCTAGTCAGGCCAGCAGGGTAGGCAGCGTGCACGAATGCATGAAGAGAACGCGTGAGAGCATAAAGTTCCAATACAGCTATACAAAAGCAATACAAACAACACATACTTTTCCCCCTCAAGTTTGTAACAATTGTTACCTTTTATTTATTTTTTATTTATTTCTTTTAAGCTTTTATTGTTTAACGCTTTTAAATTCTACAGCTGGGTCGCGCTCTCTTTACTTTGAGCCTTTCATCGAATAATTTTTTTATTTTGTTTTTGCTCGAAGATTGATGACGTTTTTTAATGTTGCCTGATGAGTGCATAATTTAGTAGAACGATGATCAGCTTTTTTTATCCATCGCTTAACAAAAAACTAAATCTCCATCGCTAAAATGCTAAAAAATTCTTCGTTCAGTTCCTAAGCGATTTCGCTAAAATACGATTCATGTTGACATGCGATTTATGTCAACTGTTATGGTTTAAATAAAAAAATCCGCCGAGCGTAGTTTTCATTCAATTACTTAAAATTTCAAACTCTGAGAATATTTTATATATCAAAGGATATCAATTTATGAAGTCACTTCCTATAGGAGGTAGGCGTGGTTTTATTCAATGTTTGTAATAAACAATTTCAACTAATTTTAACAAAACTGTCAAACAAAGAGTACATAACAACAATCGAAGCTTATGTGTAAGCTACCAAATTGAATTCATTTATTAAATTTTTCTGAAGTTTCAAGATCTTAAACCTTTCCCCTTCGCCGTGTCCAGCGTAGACACGGGCACGATTTTACGCGCGGTGCGTTGCCCGCATGCACCGTAATTATTTGCGGGGAATGCGGAAAGTGTCCAATTACAACACGATAATACGTTAATGCGAGTGGCTAGATATAAACTGGTTATTCGGCGTAAAATGACTTCGGTTTCAGCAAGTTCGATTTTAATAATAGAAAATATTTAATATTGTGAATAAAAATATTGAAAAATTTTAAAAAAACATGAATTTTTATTTTCTTTAAAATATTTTCCGCATGATATTGCGGGCAAAATCAAACAAGTTTGATTTTTAAACAATGCGTGCGTTACGACGTCATATAACATATCAACATATTTTTGATTTTGATATCTGCCCGCATAAAACGCACCGCAACGCACTATTCGTATTTACGCTGGGCACGTCGTTACTGTTGGGAACATTCGAGTGATTTCAACTATCGATAATTAGTAACTGAATGATTCTAGCTGTCGAATGATTTGTTCACTCATTCACTCATTTAATTTTTGAAGTTGGTATTAAGACTATCAAGTAATTTTTGATATAGCTCGTTACTGAATTGATTTTGACTGTCGAGTGATATTATTTTTATTGATTTACTAATTTAACTAGAAAAAAAAACTAATAAATAAAAATGACATGAATAAATTTAGTCCACAGATGTTTGCAAAAAAAGTTTCTATATAATTTAAGCTTTGATGCTCTTAAAGTTTGAAGCTTTAAATGTGTTTTTCTCGAAACATACTTTTTCAAAACGACCCACACTACTGCAAACAAACTAATCGTCCGATATTATTTTTTTGTAATTTATTTGTGTGTTATTCTACACATCTTTTACCAAAATGAGCGTCTTTGAAAAATTTGTCTAGTTTTTACACGCAACAATATGGTCAAAAATTACGTAAATTTCCCGACTTTTTCTCTTAGATTTATAATTTTCCATATTTTCATTCCATTTTGGCAAAAGATATGCATTCAGGGGCCTATTTTCGAATGTATTTTTGTTTTTTTTTTTAGACAATCTGTAGTGCGTTTATGTAACTATTCTCTACTAGTTTTTTCTCAACTGGTTGAGATTTTGACGTCATAATGACGACAATGGGCGCATTCAGCGTAGTCAACAGTTGGCAACAGTTGCGTAAAAGTTCGTTGAATGGTGCAATTATTTGAGCGCTGATTATTGAGCTGAATTATTTGAAACTGATCAGGTAGCGGACGCCATTTAATCGAGCGAAAAAATTCTATGCTACCTGAACTCAACTGTTGAGTGCTATAACCTTTAACTGGTACACCTCAAAAAATGTAGTTACAAGTTTATGTTTTTTTCAAAGAACGCCTTGAATAACATCACGACTGATCAATGCGAAAGCATGCACTCACCTGAAAGCTTGAAATTTACTGAGCGTTAGAGAATGAATGGTGAAATAATGAGATAAATATAATCTTTTCTTTTTTTAAGGAAAGTTAGGGTTAAACTTTGACTCTAAATTCTAAGCTTTGACGACTTTTCTGACGCTTAGAGTAACAACACATTCAGAGAAAAACATCGCTCACTAAAGTATCGCTACCATAATAATTCACAACTGTTGACTACGCTGAATGCGCCCATTCTCAACTAGAGCGTTCATAGAACTGTGGTGAGTTGAGTATTGTATTTTCTACTAGTTGAAAAGTTCTGTTCAGCTTTATACTTGTAGAGTCTGTCAATTTGCGATTGAGAATGGATGGTGTTGTAAGTACGATTTTTATTTCGTTTAAATTTATTAAAATTTTTTTATTTATTTCGGGTGACTGAAATCCAAAAACAAAAATTAAAACATTCTCTCAAAACTATTGTTGAAATTCAACAATAACGATTGCTAATAAAATCATCAACTGCATTGCTAAAATTTTGTATTGATTTTAAGAATTAATTTTTTTTTTCTTCAATTTGATTTTTCTCATATTTATAACCCAACGCGTACTGCGTAAGGGGTATATTAACTTTGTCATTCCGTTTGTAACGCCAAGAAGGAGGCGTAGAAAAATAGAAGGTAAAGAAAAATATACACTCAGTTCTGCTTTTACACGACTTTTTACACGAATTTGATTTTACACGAATTAAAAATAAATCTTTATTTTGTTTTTACACGCTTTATTTTGATTTAACACGATTGACCCAAATTCTGAAAATAACAATTTTAGTACTAACAGTTTTCACCGCTATAAAAATTTTAATTTTTATTATGCTCCCGTGTTGCCGCGTGTAAAGTACGTAAAAGGTTAGAACCAACCAAGAGCTCGGGGTGGCGCCCATCTTTGTAGCAGGTCACTATGTAAATCATTGTGAAAAAATCCTGCGATGGAATAGCAATGGTCCATATAACTTGTTCATATAACATATAACTTGTTCCTAGATAAGTGACCTTATCTATCCACGGCAAGGATGGTCTATATGGTCTATATGGCCAATAAAAGGTTAAATTGGTGTCTTAGGGCACGGAAAGATGTCGACCACGTGAGGTTTAGGGCACAGGTCAAAAATCGTAGGCACTTCGTTTAAGGTATGTTAAGGGATCCATGCCTTAAATTGAAGTGTCAGCCAGATACGAAATAGTGCTATGTGCACAGTCAAAAACAAAAATTCTATATATGTATATGGATATATAAATTTTTTGTCTCTTTGCTGGGATGTTGTAGACCCCCATTTCGACGGGACCGAGTTGCCCAGGTGACTATCATGGGTTGGCCCTTCGGGGAGACTCGTGCTGGCTGTGGTTTGTGCACATCGCTTGTACAGGTCTAGATTGACCGGCGGGGTCAAGCAGTAGTACGATCGGGCTGGCAAACCTGCTTAGTATGCAACAGATTGGATAGGTCTCGTCTTGACCAGTAGATGGTTGTCAAGGTACGCCATCTACCGGTAGCCAAACTGGTACTATTAAGGGCAGTATGGAATTCTTATTGCATACTGCTTTTACAGAATAGGGCACAGGGTAATGCTTTTGTGCTTGTGAATGTGACATCTAGTATGTAGTTGCTTTTCTAGGTGTCACTTGTATAATACAGGTCTGTGAAGAGTATTTCACATCCTTTTTGGATGTGCATTTTTTAATACTATCTGTTCATTCATGAACTATAACTCCAAAGTCTGTGGACCCAGAGGAATTAAGCCTTAACGGCAGGGGTCCTCTATAAGCACATAGCGGATTTCTGTCCGTCTGTCGATAAGATTACAGCCGTAATTTTAGAGCTATCACGATGAAATTCAAAATATAACTTTATTTTTAAAAAAGGAAGATTAAGTTCGAAAATGGGCCAAGTCGGATGAAAACCACGCCTACCTACCATACAAAGTGACTTTATTTTAACCGTAAAATGTTAATCCACAAAAATTAAAGAAATGCCTTGAAATTTGGCACGTAAGCTTTGATCTTCAATCTTAATCTTGGCTATGAAATTTGGAAAAATCGGATGAAAACCACGCCTACCTTCAATACAAAATGACGTCATCAAAATGGAAAAACTTTCGTAAATATATAAAATTTAATGGCATCGTATCTATATGTACCCAAGTTCCGCCCACGTCGTTTATCCAACCCATACATATATTCTTCGGTAAAATGTGGAGTCTTTATACCAGAAAAGTGGGTGTAGCATTTTACTTTGTTTACAAATTGCTCTATGTGGCAGCTGAGGGTAAAATTAAATTAAGCGTATGACACAAATATTTTTGCAGACTATACATAAAAATTTTATAGACGTCTAAAGACTTCGGATATACTTAAGTACGCCCGCGGGGGGAGGGTATTTTAGCTTCAGTACCCTGCCAAAGCTCCATTCGTTACTAATTTGATATTTATTTTAATTTTTTTGACATTTAATTTTTAATATAAATTTAAATTTTTTCGCTTTTATTCGCTTTTTCTATTTTTTCGAGTTTTTTTCGAGTATTTTTCGATATTTATCGATAAAAAGTTCGAAAAATCTTCGGAAAAATATAAAATGCTACATATCTCGAAGGGGATATTGAGATATGAAGTAATTTCTTAATGTTTTGTTTGAGGAGCCATATTTTAAGCGCCATATCTCGAAGAAGAGAGAAAGTTCATCATGCTTTGAATGGTTTAAATTTTTAAAATTTTAAATTTAAATAATATCGGATATTTCCTAACGTCAGATCTCGGTGAACGTACTATTTTATTTCCCCCAGCCCCGATTGCAGTGTGCTGGTGCTCGGTGCTAGCATGTGGGTGCTCGGCAATTTCTGTTTGAACTTTTTAATGTGTTTGCTGTTGAGAGTGCAGCACACTGTATAGAGCTCCGGTGCTGGGGCTTTTGGGAGCGCACCATTCCGAATGCCGCTGAACAGCATCAGCTACATAAGCGACAGTCCTGCGCTATCAAGCATTTCAATACAAAATATGAAAATTGGACAAGTTTTCAATGCTGAAATTCACGCAAAAAAAAAACAATCATTACAAACAATTTTCAAATTAATATTATACAGTTTTTACCTTATATATTGATCTAGATGCAGTTGAGATTAAAAATTTCTTTTTCTATTTACTTGATTGGCATAAATTTTTCTCAAACAAGAATACAATTCTCAATCACAAATGTCAAATTGTCAACCCACCATGAATATCTCAATTGGTGAGTTTCATGATATACATAAACACTTGTTTTCTATCGGTAGAGTTTAGCAGAGCGATTGAGCATGACGTCACTACCAGTAGAGAATTTCTCAACTAAGTTACATGAACGCACCACTGGAGTCGCGCTATGATGTGGGCCGATTTTTCCCTTTTTTTGAAGGACGCCAACTTCAGCGCCATCTTCAAATATAAAAAATATATAATACAACAAAAAAATTTTTTTATTTATACTAATAAGTAATGTAAAATTAACTTGCAAATGAAATTTTTTGTATACATAATAAACTTTTTAGAACACATCTTCTAAAGTTAGCCTTAATTTTAACTGCTTTTGCCTAAAACCTCCCTTAATAAATTAGTGATAAATTACTTAACATGTTTTTGGCCAAATTTTTTGTGACGTAACGCACGACCGACCTTCCCTCGTGTCACACTTTGTCTCAAATGTTCATAGATTTTCGTTGTCAAGCCCCAGGCTGTTGATCTTTTTGTACTGGACGCATATTTAATTTAGATCTAATAAAAAGTATTTAAGATTAGAATTGTATTTTGTACAGTGATGGGACTTATCGAATATTTATATGAATGAACTTGTTTGCGACTAATTAAAGCTTTTTATGAGTGAATCACTCTTAACTCTCGAATAAATGAGTATTTTTGAACTATCGAATAACTTGACATTTTTTATTCGATATTTCCCATCACTACTTTCCCTAAAAGCATATTACACTGTAAAAATGTTAATATTTGTCTTTGAAAACATTCAAAACAGAAGAAGCATTAATTTTTCTTAATAAATAAATCAAAAATTACGATTTTTATTCAAAAACCTTTTCATTATAAATTAAGCGACAATAAAATATTGGACTCCAAAATAATAGTTAAAAACAAAATTAGAGCTTCTGAAAATCGCAAAAAAAAAGTTCAGAACCGTATCAATCGCTAAAAAATTAGCGATGACAACTTAGATTTTATTCTTCGTTAAAACTTCGTTCAGTCTCTAATTTTTTAGCATGAAAATAAGTGATGAAGTTTTTCAGAATCGTAATTATCGCTAAAAACTATAAATTTAGCTTTAGGGATGGAGATCTAGCTTTAGCGTTTTTCAGAATCCGCCCTCAGATTTTCGTTTTACACGGAACACTCATTTATTCCTTTATATTTCATGTGTCAAAGTCAGCTGGATCGTATTTTTTTTCTATTTTTAAAAGTTCTAATTATTTTACAAAATTCAATTAATAGTCACGATAACATGGTCTAGCATTTTTTTACTTTTCGTTTGGTTGTAAAACTAATTGAGAAATTAGTTTACTATGCATATAAATGTAAATATATGGAAAATTTGTTAAACACAACATTTGTATTGTAAATGTTTTATTATTGAACTTTGTGTGTGTACGTAACACACTTTAGAAATTAAGTTATATTCAAAGTAGCGGAGCGTTGAATTTTAAGGAAGAATTATTTTTAATAGTTTCTAACCTAGACAGGTGCTGCAAACGGTATTTTATGGTATTCATTGGTATTTATAGAATGGAATATTCTCTGTTGATAAATTGTTTACACATTCTGAAGTGGAAAAAAAAATGTTGACACGAATATAGCATAAAATTAATTTACAATCTGTGGTTACGATAGTTTAATTCCACAACATGTTTATGAATGAATTACACAGTCCAACACGAAATTAACTACAAGGAAATTCCATGTAACGCCCGTAACGGGTAATAATTTGTTAATATGTTTTTTTTTTATCATCCAATTTCGTGGATCCAATTTTTGTTGGATCTTTACTTTACTTACTTAATTACTTTACTATTGCATGTTCGAAAGCCTTGTTTTGAAAATATTTTCAATATTACTTTATTTGAAATTTAGCAAGAATTTTAGTATTTAAAATTTGCAACAACTTATATATAATGGAAGGTTTCTGGTCACGAATATGAAGTCCATTTTTCTTCATCATTGTTAGTTCTTCCACAATATGGGCTCGAAGTAATAAAACTGATCTTTAAGAACTGAGGAATGTCACGAAAAACATCAAGCATATTAAACAATCTTACTTACTTACTTAGGTGGACGTAACAACCCGTGTCCGGATTTCGACCGACCTCATCAGCTCTCGCCAGGCGCCTCTGCTTTGCGCGCGCCTTCTCCAATCGGATACACCAAGTGCGGTTAGGGCTTCTTCAGCCTGATCCATCCATCGGAGGCCAGTTGACCAGCGACCCTCGCCTCGAGCATCTTTTTCGCTGAAGCTTCGTCGTCCATACGATGGACATGGCCCAGCCAGCGTAGTCGCTGTACAGTTACACGCCGAACTACGTCAATGTCTCCGTAGAGCTCATACAGCTCGTGGTTCATTCGGATGCGATAGTCATCGCCGAATCGAACAGGACCGAAGATTTTGCGAAGAACTTTTCTCTCGAACACCCCCAGAGCGGCTGCGTCAGTTTGCGAAACTACCCATGCCTCAGCGCCATAAAGCAGCACAGGTAGAACGAGCGTCTTGTAGAGTGTTAATTTTGTCGATCGGAAGAGGGCTCTGGAACTTAGTTGCTTACTGAGCCCGTAGTAGCACCTATTAGCAATTATTGTTCTTCGCTTTATCTCCAGGCTGATTTCGTTGTTGGAATTAATGGCGGTGCCAAGGTATACAAACTCCTTGACTACTTCAAAGTTATAGCTGCAGGATGAAACGTGGGTATCTAAACGCCGCGCTCCCTTGTTTGTAGACAGCAGATACTTTGTTTTACCCTCATTTATCGTCAAACCCACTTTGGTTGATTCCTTTTCGATAGCGGCGAAACCAGCGGTAACATCTCTCTTGGTTCTGCCGACTATCGAATATCATCAGCGTACGCAAGGAGCTGGACACCTTTATAGAAAATGGTGCCATTACGATGTACACCGGCCTTTCGTACGATCCCCTCTCCATGATGATGTTGAAGAGATCGCAAGACAGTGGATCGCCTTGCCTGAAACCTCTTCCGGTATTGAAGGTTTCGGAGAGGTCATTTCCTATCTTGACGGAGTGGCGTGTGTTGCTCAACGTCATTCTGCAAAGTCTAATCAACTTTGCAGGTATACCGAACTCAGACATTGTTGCGTATAGGCAATCCCTTCTCGGGCTATCGAACGCAGCTTTAAAATCGACAAAGAGATGGTGTGTGTCAATTTGATTTTCGTGGGTTTTCTCCAGGATTTGTCGTAGCGTAAAAATCTGGTCTATGGTGGACTTTCCAGGTCGAAAGCCACACTGATAAGGTCCAATCAGTCTTTTTGTAATCTTTGATCTTGCACACAGTACGCTTGAGAGAACCTTATATGCGATATAAATAAGACTGATGCCTATATAACTTGCGCAGATTGTTGGGTCTCCTTTCTTACGTATAGGGCACAGTACGCTGAGGTTCCAATCGTCGGGCATGCTTTCTGCTAGCCATATTTTGCTGATGAGCTGATGCATGCGCCTTATCAATTCATCGCCGCAGGTTTTAAACAAACCGGTTTTAAACAATTCAGCTGACAGGCCGTCAGCACCCGCTGCTTTATTGTTTTTGAGTTCTTGGATAGCAACTCGAACCTCTTCATGGCTAGGTGGTGATACTTCTACTCCGTAATCGTCGATTGGTGACACTGAACTGCTCTCTCCATGGGCGGCATTGGTGGAATCGTCGCCAGTAAGTAAATTGGAGAAGTGCTGTCTCCATAATCTAAGCACACACTGTGTATCCGTATTCAGATCTCCATTTTCGTCTCTACAAGTGGATGCTCCGGGCTTGAAACCTTGGGTTAGACGCTTAACCTGTTGATAGAATTTTCGTGCATCCTTCTTGCCCTGGTATACCTCTAGTTCCTCACGCTGACGCTTTTCCTGCTCTCTTTTCTTGCGTCTGAAAAGGCGCCTCTCTTCCTTCCTCTCTTGGCGGTAATTTTCACGCACGGCTCGCGTTGAAGCTGACTGCAGCGTTTTTCTATATGCGGCGTTTTTTACTGCAGTCGCGATGCGACACTCCTGATCGTACCATTGGTTCCGAGGTTGCGGGCGCCGGAAACCAATCACTTCTTCAGAGGCAGCGCCCATGGAGTTTGATATATGCGCCCAAAGTCCACCGGCGTCGTTGGGTCCAGAGGTTGGTTGGTTGAGCTTAACCGAGAGTTGAGCGGAGTAGGCTTCGGCAGTCCGTTGTAATTGAAGCTTAGCGACATCTAGCTTTCCTTGCATTCCTGTGCATATGTTCTTCGCATTGCATAATCGCATGCGGATCTTGGCTGCAACAAGATAATGGTCGGAGTCAATGTTGACCCCCCGAAATGTACTCACATCTAGAACACTAGAGGCATGCCTTCCGTCGATTACAACATGATCAATTTGGTTTCGCGTTTTTTGACCCGGGGACAGCCAGGTGGCCTTGTGGATGTCGAGGTGCTTAAATCTGGTGCTTCTAACTACCATGTTTCGTGCCGCAGCGAAGTCGATCAGTCTTAGACCGTTGTTCGTAAATGTTTCATGAAGACTGAACTGACCGACAGTGGGGCCAAAGATGTCTTCCCTTCCGACTTTCGTATTAAAATCGCCGAGAACTATTTTCACGTCATGGACCGGAAGGTGGTCGTATACGTCCTCAAGACTAGCGTAGAAAGCGTCCTTGACGGCTTCGACCTTTCCTCCGTCGGGGCGTGCGCGCAAATAAGGCTAATGTAGAAAAATTTTGCCTTGATGCGGATCGTGGCCAATCTTTCGTTCACCGGTGTGAACCGGGAAACAAGGTGGCGTAGTTTCCGGCTAACGACGAATCCACATCCGAATTCGCGCTTCTCCGCATGGCAGCTGTAGTAGATATCGCAGTGTGCTTGCTTAGAGCAGCCTTGCCCTTTCCATCGCATTTCCTGGATGGCGGTGATGTCAGATTTTATTGTTTTGAGGGCTTCCGCCCGTTGGATAATGGCACCTTCCCTATAAAGGGTCCGGACATTCCAGGTGCATACCCGTAAATCATTGTACGTTTTTCGTTTGCGGTGGTCGTCAACGTAATTGGGGTTCTTATCCGAGGCTGGTTTAGTATTCATTGGGCAGTAGTTATGTGGCGGGACCCAAACCCTGCGCACATTCCATGTTAAAGGTCTATGGAGCGACCCGCTGCTCAAATAAGCCGTCAAACTTACGGATGCCAGTTTGCCGTTGCCCAGGGAACACCACTTGGAAGTTTGAGTCGACTTGAGACGATTTCGACATGGATAATGCTGGCCTCGCCAGGTTGAGGCGGTCAGACACGTTGCCATGTGAAGGTTCGCCCCCCTGTTCCCCATATTAAACAATCACAAAATCGAATAACTAACGCTGTAAGAAATTTCGCCGGTTTAGAGCTCAAAATCTTTTTCAGACATTTCAAACAAAACTGAAACTGAAATAATAATTTTTCATGTATCTATACTACTATATCTATATCTATATATATATCTATATCTATATCTATATCTATATCTATATCTATATCTATATCTATATCTATATCTATATCTATATCTATATCTATATCTATATCTATATCTATATCTATATCTATATCTATATCTATATCTATATCTATATCTATATCTATATCTATATCTATATCTATATCTATATCTATATCTATATCTATATCTATATCTATATCTATATCTATATCTATATCTATATCTATATCTATATCTATATCTATATCTATATCTATATCTATATCTATATCTATATCTATATCTATATCTATATCTATATCTATATCTATATCTATATCTATATCTATATCTATATCTATATCTATATCTATATTTATTTATTTATTTATTTTATTTATTTATTTGAAAAGAAGTAAGCATAAGTACACTAAGAGCTAGCTCTTTTATAGTACAATATATATATATAAATTAATGAACATTAATGAAATTAATAAAAGTTTTAAAATTTAAAATTTAAAATTACATAATATCAAAACAAAGTTATGGATATAAAAGTAACCAAGTTTAATTAATGTATATTTATTTTAAAACTAATTAGATTTAAGATAAAATATAGAGAAAGAGATAAGAAAAACAAAGAATAGTATAAGAAAAAGTAATTTAAGTAGTAGAAAAGAAAGAAAAGACAGATTGCCTAAAAGCTACTCTCCCACGGATCTCTCTAAGCCCACGAGGCAGAGCATTCCACAACCTAATGGCGTTGATGAAAAACAGATGAGATGAGGTAAGCGAATAATGTCTCGGAACTATCATGACATGGCTTCTTCTGGACATACTAAACTGCAGTTTTCCAAACAAATACTCAGGCTCTTTCTCATAGATTAACCTATGAAGGTAAATGCAGTTCCTAGCATTTAGATAAGTTATAATATCACAACCAAGTATTGCATTTCGGAAACTGGAAAGACGATCGTATTTTTTAAGACCAAAAACATACCTCGTGGCATAATTAAACGCTATTTGAAATTTCAACTGGGACGAAGAATCAAGTTTACTATAGACTATTTCAGAGTAAGTAAGAATAGGTAAGATAAGTTGAATTACCAACTTACGCCTGATATCAACTGGAGTTACACTGGCTGACAATCTTAGGTTTCGTAAAACATTATATACCTTTTTCACTACATTATTAACATGATCCACACAAGACAGAGAAGAATTCAAATGAAATCCAAGATTTACAATTTTCGACACAACTGTAAGCTTATTAGATCCAATAAACAAATCAGGGAGATCATTCAAACTAGTCTTAGACTTACAAACAGGAAGAACATATGATTTTGAGGGGTTCAGAAGAAGACAATTTTTTATAGCCCATTCATTAACACTGTTGAGGTCTTCATTCAGCCTACAACAAAGGTCATCAATAAGGCCAGTTCTACGAGAAAGATATAACTGGACATCATCAGCGTATGCATGGACAGTAGTATGATTACAAACAGAAAAAATA
The DNA here is from genome assembly GCA_914767935.1 of Coremacera marginata. Lineage (NCBI taxonomy): Eukaryota > Metazoa > Arthropoda > Insecta > Diptera > Sciomyzidae > Coremacera > Coremacera marginata. The sequence goes on along the minus strand of OU612045.1, from coordinate 62,437,106 downwards.
TCATTTAAAAACATTGAAAACAGAAGAGGACCTAGTATGGACCCTTGAGGAACACCACTAGAAACAAGTTTATACCCTGACGACAATTGGCCTATTTTAACTTTTTGATACCTAAATGATAAGTAGCTGGACATTAAGTTAACGGCACTATCACAGAACCCAAACAAAGACTTTAGCTTACTACACAAAATATGATGATTTACTTTATCAAACGCTTTCGAAAAATCCAATAAGCACAGAAGCGTCAACGACCCATCGTCATATTGTGGACGTATGTCATCAAGAATCTTTACAACTGCAGACGAGCAGCTATGTCCAACACGAAACCCAGATTGAAGCGGGGATAAAAGGTTTTTACTCACTAAGTGGTGTGTAATTTGCTGAGCCATGAGTTTTTCACAAATTTTTGCTAATGGTGAAAGGATGCTTATTGGCCTAAAATCATTGGGACAGGATGGATTTTGCTTTTTTGCTATTGGAAGAACGATGGCGACTTTCCATAAATCCGGGAACGTTGACGACATTAAACATGAATTAATAACGTGAGTAAGGGGGCTTATAATGTGGGGCAATAAGATTTTTATAAATTTAATGGCAATACCATCAGCAGCCATAGCATTTGATTTGATATGCGACACACATTTACCTACATCAAGCTCAACTACAGGGGAAAAAGTAATCGATTGACATATGGCAGGGTTTAAGAGGGGAAAAGTATTGCTGTTGTTGGAAACAGATGCAGCATTGTCAGCAAAAAAAGAGTTTAAAACTTCAGGATCTAGATGGCATTCAACTTTATTTTTGTTGCATACCCCAAGACTTTTAATATTATTCCAAAGCACTTTACTAGGAAGAGAGGGCTTAAGTTTATTAGAATAAAAACGCGTTTTTGCTTTTCTAGTAACCACTACGGCTACATTTCTAGCAATTCTATAAGCTTCCCAATTGGCATCTGAGGGACTTAGCCGCCAAGTTTTACGTAACTTGTTTCTTTTCTTAATGACATATAGGACATGCTGGGAAATCCAGGGACACGATATGTTTTTTAATCTACAACTACGTATAGGAACATGTTTATCAAATAGGAAATAAATTGGTTCGACAAAAGAATTAAGCTTATCATTAATATCGTAGTGAAGCCAACAATCATTAAATGATAACAACGATATCTATATCTATATCTATATCTATATCTATATCTATATCTATATCTATATCTATATCTATATCTATATCTATATCTATATCTATATCTATATCTATATCTATATCTATATCTATATCTTTCTATTTTTTTGAACGTTTTTGAAAAAGCTGTTAAGGTTAGAATAATCGACTTTTTAAACAAATCATATTTTTTAGTGATTGCCAATTTGGCTTTAGACAAGGTCTTTCTACTGAAGATGCTCGTTTGAAATTCTGTACCAACATTTACAACAGTTTGGATTGCAAACAAGTTTCAGCAGCCCTATTCGTAGATATTATTCCACCTATAACTTCACCCTATGACTTCAAGGCGAGCTATTATGAGCAATGATCAATACAAAATGTGTTCTAGTTGTGTGGTAGGTACAACGCCCACTTATTTTATCGCGGTAAAATTTTTTATGCTTTTTACAAATAACATTTAGATATCTACCCATAATTTCGTTATTATAGCATTTCTCATTCCTCCGATATAGCGCAAAATGTGCTCAAGTCGTATGGAAACTGCTACGCCCATATGCTTTTGTTTTTACTTTAAAATCGAAAACTACCAAAAAATGCCTTGAAAATTAAATTTTCTTGTATAATGTTTTTATGGCCGTTCGGAGTCGGCATAAAATTTGTAGGTCCAGTTCTCGATCATTTGTGTTCAAACATTTCACCACAACACCACACACAACACAATTGATCAAAAGAAGCTCGGTCAAAGTCCTTTCAAGGGCTGAAATGGCCATTTCGTTTATTTTTTTTTTATAATGTTTTATATAAAGCTTTATTCAATAATACATTTTATGAAGTATTTAAGAAGATTTTAACTCAAGTTTCAGTTTGTAAAAACAATAACATTAGAAATTCCTTGAATTAGATAAAGAAACATTCAATATCATAAAAAATATTTCAATAATAAAAAAAAAAATTTTTTGTCTAAGCCCGGGACTGAACCGGGGATCTATCTGTTGATAAACTGTCTGTTGATAAATTGAATAGACGAGTGGATAGAGCGTGCGGCTGTCGATACAAAGGATCAGAGTTCAATCCGCGTTGGTTGGACAATGGTAAACATACAAAGAGTTATATAAAGATTTTTAAAATGTACAAGTTTTCTGTTCCAAATGATATAATGGAAGGTAGATGAAGGAGATTACAAAAAACAATTAAATTTGTTTTCAGTGTCCGAGTTCCTGAATAAACCTTAAATAAAAACTTTATATTAAACTTTATATTAAACTTAATACAAGTTTAGGAAATAACTTCATAAAGGAAATAACTTCATACGCCTTTTTTCCTTGCATAAAAAAAAACTAAGCTTTAACCGAGCTTCTTATGATCAATTGTGTTGTGCGTGCTGTGAAATGATCGAGAACTGGGCTTACTAATTTTATGCCGACTCCGAACGGCTTATGTTCTCAAGAAGCTTTTCATGGCAGTTTTTACTCTCTAAGGTTTGCCATTGTCTGCAGAGATGTGACGGCCGAACAGAAAAATTAATTCAATTGAAAAAACTTTCTGTGTCAGGTGGGAATTGAACCAGGGTTCTCTACCGTGATTGACAACAAAGGCGCTGCGGCATTGACCAGTTTCTCTCCATAAGAAATACATGTAAAAAATTTTGACAGCCGTCGTCAATGTGTTTAGGCTATAACTTCAAGATACTTGAAGTGAGTACGGAAACAGACCTATTAATTTAATGTTAAATTCTTTTGTTCTTAAATACAGGAAATGTTATATTTTCGGAATTTAGGAAGCACTTTAATTGATTTAGATCAACTCGAACAGGGCCTTAGAATAAAAAAAATTTATTTAAAAATTATTTACATTTTCATTCGGTTTCGGCCTGATATTACAAAAAGAGCCGAATTTTGGTTTCGATATAAGTTTCAGTTTCGGCCGGACACTATATATCACCTTTCGACACTAAATCCAACTATATTACTTGAATTTTTTTTTTTTAATTTTGTTTATTATTATAATTTATGTTATAGGAATTTTTTTAATTTTGGTTTGTTTTTAATAAAAAAATGTATAAAAGATAACCCTATTAAAAATGCGTATATAAAATCCTCTCAAAACTGAGGGCCTTGATCTATATAAACTTTTAATTCGTCGCAAATTTATTTATTGGTTTGTTTATTCAACTAAATGTTATTACTCTCATAATATAGGTTATAAAATACTGCTTTGTATGGTGTAAAGATTTTTATTGACAACTGTTCACAAACACTAGAATCACTTTTTAGTCAACATGAATTATCGCTGTACAATTTCGACACCCAAATTTGAACTGTGGCTATTTTTTATACTTAGATAATTCAGATATTAACTACTACATTACTAAACATTATTTGATCTCCTTGTTAAAAAAATCATAAATTTTTTTAATAACTTTGAGTTACTTTCAGATTCCTAGGGTACTCACACAAGTTGAAGTGCTGCCAATTAATTTTAAAGTGCATAGTAACAAGAAAACACAATTAACTATAGTTAAATTTATACCATTTTTCAATTATAATAATACATAAAGCGTGGAACAGAATACGATGTAGTTGTAGCGATTCCAGGTAGTAACCTCATCAGCTGTCCAGTGTGTAGCACGCTACGCCAAAAAATATGTCCACAATGGCATGAGCGCTTCAGAGAACACTTATTTATAAATTTTTTCGATTTTACAAATATTCAACACTTTCAACACTTATTTCGGTACCGACAACGTTTGCAGTATCGATTTGATATACTCAATCCTAAAAAAAGCATCGTTAATACAATTTTCAGACCAGCGTAGTACTCAAAAGTTAAAGTTAGCTTAACTTGCGCTCCAACTACAGCTACGAGCCACAGACGTACTACACATTCTGTGCGATTCCGTGCATTTAGTATATTTTAACTTTTGACAGATCAAACTACGTGCTACAAGCTACACCATTCTGGTTCCCACTTAACTCTTTAACTCAGAATCAGACTCTTTTTTCAGGTTTATACAATTTGTTTGTTGTTTTTACATATGAGAATGGCTTGAGCAAAGAGCTTTTAAATCAAATATTTTTTTATTAAAGAGGAAGCCTGAAAACATTATCATAAAAAACCTTTTTTCACGTAGTGAATTATTTAATGTAGTGAAGTTTTTAAAATGCTTTAACGTCATATTATAAACTAGCTGAATACCCGGCTTTACTCGGGGGTTGATATAAATAATTTTGGATTCATTTGTCGATTTAAAAAAACTTTTCACAAACTTTAGAAAGAATTTTGTGTGCATCTTTCAAACCGGTATCTTCGGCGAAATGACCAAAATGTAGCTTCAACATATGAAAATTCTGAGAAAAAGTTAGGGAACTCGTGATTTGTGTGTGCGTGCCGATAGCTTGCAAAAGCCCAGCCAGCAGTATTGCCATTTTGGTGTTTTGGGGCTAGATTTAGCACTTTTTTTTGAAATTGCCACAAAAATTTGCTCTTAGCCCATAGCTGTTTTTTTAGCTCCAAGATTTTTTATTTAGCTCTTTCTAGCCTTTTTTTCAAGAGATTCTAGCCCTAAATGGATATTTTTTTCTGGCAATACTGCTAGCCAGTCAAATGCAGAGCGCTTCTAACATAAGTGAAAAGGGAATCCCACAGCGACACCCCGAAGAAGTGTTTCCGGAGTGTTCCTTTAGGAACACGCTTTTATTATATATATATATTGAGAAGGCCCTTTTCTCCGGCGGATATGCTCTTTTGGGGCTCTTTTCGGATCCGCCCTAGGAGGGTCAGCGCATCGCAAAGGGAGTCCTAATGGTGCAACTTGAGGACTCCGCTGGTTGGCTGGGAGTATATTATCAAATTTTATATTTATTCGATAAATTGGACATTTTTGAAAACATCAGAGCAAAAACGAATTTTTGACAATCATTTATAAAAATGTTCTCAAACATTTTGACCTCGTGTCGTAATGTTACTGTAGCGTCCAGTGTGTTCAAGCTACTAAACTTTTGGACAGTTCATGTGTTATTATTGTTGATGTAACCTTTGTGTGTTGTTTTTAAGGCTTCACAATATTTATAACTCACTGATACTTTCTTAAAGAAATAAATAATATATAACAAAAGTATTTCTTGAGAACAAATCAAAACTTGTTTAAATCAAAAAAATAGGTAAAAGAACGTATGGACACAAAGATTTGCACAATACGCAGGAGGGGGTAGACGGGGACTCGAAAAATGGAATTTTAAATAGAAAAGGAGTTTTAATAATGTAAATAATACTGAAACAATTAATTTTTTTTTATTTGTAGAACTGAAACAACTTTTGCCAATCAAGAAAAGGAGTTAAAAATGCAATTTTGAATTCCAACTTTTTTTTTGCAACAAAAACTTCTGCGCCATTATTTTAAGAAAACATTAAATATTATTGACCTTTTTTGAAAGAAAATAGAAATGCTTAAATAACTTGCTATTACTATTTTTATAAAGTACCTTTACAAAGGCATTTTTATTAAAAACAGCAGAGTAACTTGCATCGAAAGTCAAGATTTCAAATATCTGGTCATTTTTTCTTGCTTTAGATAGCATTGATATGTTCAAAAATTCATTTTCAAATTCATTCAAATTTTGAAAAGTGAGTACATATTTACATATATTAAATAGATAAATGTAAGTGGTATGCTGTTCGTTACAGATTGCCAATATTAGCTTCGGTCGTGTTTTTGCCGATATTTTTATGGTCAAGAATTCTTTCGTACGTTGTTTTAATGTATCTTTAGTTTGTTTAGTTGTGAAATACCTACATGTTTTAGGTTGAGTCCGAACGGCTTATGTTCTCAAGAAGCTTTTCATGGCAGTTTTTACTCTCTAAGGTTTGCCATTGTCTGCAGAGATGTGACGGCCGAACAGAAAAATTAATTCAATTGAAAAAACTTTCTGTGTCCGGTGGAATTCAAAACAGGGTTCTCTGGCGTATGGGACACACACTCTACCCGCTGCGCCACGGTCGCCACATAAAAAGAAGAAAAAGGATATTTATCAACCTTCGTGCTTTGCTACGTCTTACTGTATTTTGTAGTACAGCGCCCTCTGGTGTACCAAAGCAAAATACATAGCGCCAAAAGACTCACCATACCCTAAGACCACTTATAGAAATCATACTTATCGGATGAGTTGTTTACAGTTTTTTGCCGTATTTCTACAACAGCGGCTCCTGGTTTCCGAGATAGAACAATAAAATAGCGCCAAAGCCCTTTCATATTCGAAAATCCCTGTATACAAATTTTCATCCAAATCAGATGAGTAATTTTAGAGTGTTTCACCCTTTCTTAAGAGATTTTTACTACAGCACCCTCTGGTATTCAAGATAATGCAAAAAAAAATAGTTCCAAGACACTCTTCGTATCAGAAAATCCCTGTATGCCAATGTTAATGTTTCAAATCGGATAAACAGCTTGGATTTTTCGCCATTTTTTAAAATATTTGTACACAGCGCCCTCTAGTGTTCAAGATAGAACAGAGTAGATAGTCATAAAAATTCACCGTAATCTCTATATACAAATTTTCAAGCAAATTTGATGAATGGCTTAGGAGTTTTTCGACGTTTCTTAAAATATTTGTACTACAGCGCCCTCTGGTGTTCAATATAAAACAGAGTAAATAAGTCATAAAAAGTCATCTTATAGAAAAACTTCTACATATATACAGATTTTCATGCTAATCTGATGAACGGTTTCGGAAATAAACTGTAAGAACAAAATGCTTAAAACCCGATCGCAGCGCCACCTGCCGGGTCCAATTGTGTATCTGAACCATCCAGGGATCCACTTAAATGCACACAATCGGTGCAGCCGTTTAGGAACAGTTAAATAACATACACACGTGCAAATTGTATAACAGCGTCCGCTAGTTTTCGAAACAGAGCAAACGAGATAGCGCCAGAACCCTTTGCCATACACGAAAATCATTTTATAAAAATTTTCATCCAAATCAGATGAGCGGTTTTGAAGTTTTTAACAATTTCTTTAGAGATTTGTACTAGAGCGCCCTCTGGTGTTCAAGATATCACAAAAAAGATAAGTCTAAAACCCTCATCGTATCAGAAAACTTCTATATACCAATTTTCATGCAAATCGGATGGATAAGCGGCTTGGGAGTTTTTCAAAGATTTTTCAAATATCTGTACTACAGCACCCTCTGGTGATCAAGATAGAACAGAGTACATAAGTCATAAAAGCTCACCGTATTCGAAAACCTCTATATACAAATTTTCACGCAAATCGAATGAACGGTTTCGGAAATAAACTATAAAATAAATGCCTGGAAGCCGATCGCAGCGCCACCTGTCGGGTTCCAGGTTTTATCCAACCTTTTCTACTGGATAACAAGTAGCCTATTTGTTGAACAGGGATATAAGAAACATAGATGTCAAGTTTTATTTAAATCCATCCAGTGATTTCCGCGTGATGCTTTAACAGACAGACAAAAAACAGGCAGACAAAAATTTTAAAAATGCTATTTTCGGACTCCTCGTCATTCAAAAAAATAATTGTCTTTATAATGAGCTATCAAAACAATTTTTATGTAAGTTAGTTTTTCTGCTAGAAACAATAACGTGAATCAAAGTCGTGAAATATTAATTAACCCTGTAGCTCATAAGAATGTGAAAATAGATCCCCCCCTTCCCATACGATTTTTTGCTCAACTCGACATAACCATTCAGCTCCGTAAATATTTGCACTTAATTGCGGGACAACCTGTATAAAAAAAATTGTATATTACAAAATAGTATTAAAAAAGGAACATACATTTCAGAAGTTTAGTTCAGACTTGTATTTAAATTAAGTAAGTAACACTATATTCACTTCAATATACTTGTCCATTTTACATTTTAAGCCTATTGATGCTCGTCTTTAAAAATTAAGTGACAATTTAATTGTACATAAGTTACAAAAAACACAATAATGACAATATAGCTGCCACCCATTTCGTATAATTTTATGTTTTTTTTTTTGTAAATAAAAACTTAAATTCATGTTAAAACTAGTTAAAAAATGTCTTCAAATTTACACTGAAGGTTTGGAAAAAAGTAGACGTATCCATTAATATTTTAAAGAAAAAAGTATTTAAATCTATACATTCGGACCCAAACGACAACAATGCTTGCAAGTTCGCATTTTTCTGCCCTTTGCAGCAGACACAAACCAACACCAACACTTGCATGGATAGGGAATCACCTCATCAAATACAGCCAACCAACGGCCAACTATGAAAAAGAGGGGAAAACTGAAATAGAAAAAGAAAACAAAACTTTTACGCGCATACGAAGAGAAGAGCGCACGTTAGAAAGAGATAAGAGCGAGCTGAGCGAAGTTTATTGAGCTGTAAAGAACGGAAATAAAAGAGTGTATCGTAAGCATTTTGCAACAAATATACAGCCGGCGTTTGGAAGGGGAAAGTTACATTTTACCACCCACTCATGATGTTTTACCATTTCTTTACTTTTATCAGAGCGCATTTTAAGCTTTGATAGCAGATTATTCAGAGGCGGTTCAACGCTGTTTTTAGAAAAAAAACTAGTAAAGAATTATCATCAACTGGGTCAAAAATTGGGCTGCCAGCTCCCGATGCCCACGCGGTTGTCCCGATTTTCAGTCTAAAAATGTGCGTCCTGCAAAGACCTTACGCGGGACTCCAACCGTCCTGATTTTCCAAAATACAATTTATTTTTGTATTATTTTTATAATTTTTCAAAAATAATTCCTATGTTTTTATTTAAACAGCACTAAATTTGTACCAAATGTCCTAAATGAATAAAAAACCAGAAAAATGGAATTTCTTATTATAATCAAACCCACTGCCAAATATTTTAAAGGTACAGTCGGCGTCAAAAAAAGTGTACAACAAATAGTTCAACATTTAAGCACTAATAGATCTTAAAAGAGAGATGGAACAAAAAAATTGCTTGCAGTTTTTTAAAATGCATTGAGTAAATGTTGATTTCGACAAAAACAAAAATTCTCTTAATTCTTGTTCACCTTGAAATTTTTCAAAAAATGCCAAAATGGTCCGATTTTGCGCATCAAAACGAAGTGTACACTCTCACAATGTTTAATTGTTCTCTTGTTATAACGGTATTTTTTCAACTAATTATATTTTGTTTTGTTGCATTAGCATTGCTTATATTCAGTAGTATTCATGTCAATGATCTGTGCGGATATAATTGTTGCAATAATAACATTTTCATTAATATTCAACATGGGCAAGCAAACAACAATAGAAACGCGTAATTTAGTCGTAAAATTAGCAGCTCAAGGCAAATCTTTCAGGGAAATTGCTAGTATTACCGACAGAAGTCATAATATTGCAAGAAAAAATTGTAGGCAAATTCAAAAACTTGAGAATTGTAGAAGATCTTCCCCGTTCCGGCAGGCCACAAATTTTGTCAGGCGTGGACAAAGGAGCGATAGTGCGAAGGGTTAGGACAAATCCATATGAAAGTGCAGTCAGAATAGCGGAGGAACTCACAGAAACATTCGGAGCAGGAATAAGTGCCAGTACCGTTCGTCGTGCTCTGCATGAAAATGGCTTACATGGTAGAGTATGCAAAAAAGCATAAATCTGAAGACATTATTTTTTGGAATAACTGTTTATTCAGCGACGAGTGTAAAATATAAATTTTTTGAAGGAAAGCTGTACCGAAAATATGGAGAGATTAAAATAAAGCGTTTGAAGAACTGTAAAGCACGGTGGTGGCTCAGTCATAGTATGGGGGTGTATGGCAGCAAGTGGTGTTGGAAATCTTGTGTTCATAGATAGTACTATGAACAGCACAGGTTATCACAACATTTTAAAAGAAAATTTGCAGAAAAGTGTCGCGAAATTATGCTCAGCATCAAATTGGGTCTTTCAGCAAGACAACGACCCTAAGCATATCGCAAAGATTGGCTGCTATACAGAACTCCAAAGCAGTTAGATCACGATCACCCTTTCCAATCACCTGACTTGAATCCAATCGAGCACTTATGGGAACATCTCGACCGACAGATCCGAAAACGCAGAATTAGTGGCAAAGAATACTTAAAATGCGCAATCACTGAGGAATGCCATAATATTCCGGCAGCACTAACAAAAAATCTGGTTGAATCCATGCCCAGACGACTTGCTGCAGTTATTAAAACTAAAGGAAAGCAAACAAAATATTGATTTTAAAATAATTTTATAGTTTTTTCAATAATTTTTATATATGTACACTTCTTTTGATGCGTAATATTAAGCATTTTTGCAATCAATTAATAATTTTATGTTGAAGAAAAAAAAAAATTAATATTTTGTTTTGGTTAAAATAAACTACATTTCATTATACTTTTGAAAAATTAAAGGTATTTATTGTTTCATTCTTTTTTCAATATATAGTATTTCAGTTTGTTTCATCAATACCAACATGAAATGCCGATGCAGACTGACTATTTTCACTGAGCGAGTCAGTTTGGACGGATTATTGAAATTGCGCACCATTGAAAATGTGAAAGCAGATACACCAATAAAGTTTTACATTGGAATGGACTGCAGTGGCGAACACAGGGGAGCCCCCGTTTTCCCCTAGAATGAACGAAAAAAATAAAACATATATAAAAATATATATATATTATATATCTGTTTTTATAAATATAAAAATAAATACATCTGATTTGGCTATTATGACCTTTTTTTTCTATAAATTTGGGCGTTATGACATGCTTTGGGCTTTGTGACATTTTTTGATTTGGGATTTACGCCTGAACAATCGCGCAGTTTTCCAAAAATGTGCAAACGAAATATCTTGAATATTTTGCAAAATATTTGAAAATAATAATTTAATTTGTACGAAATATTTTCTTTAATGTTTCAAACATTTTTTAACAAAATACATACGTTTATTAGATTCACGTAGTGCTTATGTAAGCTGCAATTCATCCGATTCATCTGACGAAGAGAAAATAATTATATCTGAAATATAATCAATCCATGGTTGAATAATATAAGTTGCTATTGCAAGAATCCTTTTATTTTTATTTTTATAAGAATAAAAGAATTTGCTTATGGGTTGTCTTCGGGCTCAAGGTCAATTTTTAATAAAAAACAATCTTTTGTTTGTTTTTATTATTAGTTATATTATAATAAAAGAATTTTTCACTTTTTCGCAATTTTGTACCTATATATTTAAAATAAATTTTATGTTAAAAATAAAATCTTAAAATTGTATGAAAAAAAGCTGACCTTTTTTAATTTTGTTTTTTTAAGCTATTTAGCTTTTTTTTACTTCTTTTTTGCCTATTTAGCCCTTTTTTAGATCGTGGCGACACTGTTTACCACCTTGTTAGTTGGATCATGATACAGGTCACATGATACAGTATTTTCGGAGGAAGCCTGCGCCATCAATATACGCAAGGCCAGTAGCGGCAACAGGTTTCACAGCCACAATGTTTATTATGTTCGTTTTTCAATACATAAATTCTTACTTCGTTTTCACTTTTTGTTCTTTCGTTGCATCACAGCTGATTTTGACATAAGGCGGTCGATGCTCGTAAGAAAATAGGTAGTGGTCAAGGCTACCTTGTAGTGATTGTATCATGGCGGTGGTTCTATTTCGAGCTGATATTTTTATTTTTGAAAGGTCGATTTATGAATGATTAAATTCCGAACACAGATTTCCTATAAAGTTACGGGCAATAAATACATCAGATTCACATTATTAAAATTAAATCCCATTAAAGTGGAAATTAGGGTACCACTTCACGTGGTTTGTCTCATATTACTATGACATTTATTGTAGATACCTGCTAAATAACTTAGACCACCATAATTGGCAAAATGATCACTTTCACATTATCATCTGACAAAAATGGTCATGAATAATATTGAAACATATATATGGAATGTTGCGGAGACAATATTACGGAGTAGCATTTGAAAAAAAGCTTGCTTGGTGTTTTACTTACTATGTGCCGAACAAACGTTATGACGAAATAACATTTTCCAACACTGCGTGAAAAATACTTCTGGTTGGCACACGACATAAAAATTTGATTACCTATGTGTGAAATGTATGATAGCTCTTATCATGAACTGAAATAAATTAACAATTTTTAATATTTTGCACGATTGCCTGTGCTATTTTGTTAATATGAACAAATGTGTGCATCCAATTTTACGCTTGACAACAAATGATGAAGAAGTAGAACGATTAATCTACTCAAATTAGAAAAATTTGAAATCATAACGTTAATTATTAAAAAATTTAAATCGATTCACGGTGATGCCGAACTACAGGCAAAAGTCAGAAAATTTGATGTCAAATATATTCAAGTCTCTACACTCTTTCCACTTCTTCTTCGTTTTTTGTATTTTTAAAAAGGTAGGTAATAATTCCACTAAAATAGGCCAGTAAAAATAAGATTTCGCTTGGAAATAATTGGCGGAACGCTGTAAACAGTTTTAATAGCTTCATCAGGACAAAAAATAAATAGATTTGAAGTTTGACCTATTTCACCTAGTGAGCTTTGGTGCCACGCTCACTTTTAAGTTGAATTTATCGGTTTTTTCGGCATTGAAGTCAAATTATTCGAAGACCGTTCACCTTAGAGAAAAGTTTTATAAGATTTTAGTTCAATTTTAGGTCAAATAAGTGCAGAACTTTAAAATTGCTTTAATAATAACCGAGTTATAACACTAAACATTTCGTAAAAACATCAATATTTTCGAACTTTTTTATTTTTTTTCGCAAATAACTCAAAAATCGGTATTTTACAGAAAAAATAAAGAACAAAATAATATAAAATCTGAAATAATAGGTGAAATTTTCAAAAGTCAAACAGTTATTTTTTCCAATATTTTATAGAGAATCATACAATTGGTTCATTGTTTTCCCAATTATCCTGGGGGAAACTGAAAATTCGTTCTTATCGCTTCATTAGGCCTTCAATTAAGAATTTCATTCTACCTAGTGAGCTGCGATGCCACGCCCACTTTTTACCGCTTTTAAGTTCAATAACTCCAAGACCGTTCATCTTACAGAAAATTGTTATATATGGCTAATTAAAGGCCAAATATTTTTACTCGACATAAGAATTTAAAAATTGCTTTAATAATATCGGAGTTATGATAAGAAACAATCCATAAAAACTTCAGAATTTTGAAACTTCTTTTATTTTTTTGCAAATAATTTAAAAGCAGTTTATGTACAGAAAAAATTATATATAGCAGAAAATTTTGCATCAACGCAATATAATGATAAAAGCCGGGTGCAGTCCTCAGTACTGCCGACGGAAGCGTTAGCTTCTTCGCATTTGATATCAAATTATATATTAAATGAAAGAATAAACATCTATTTATGTGATATAAGTTTTTTCAAGTTCATTATGGAAATTGATAACAAAAATGTTATGAATTTATGAACTGTACAAAGATAGTGAAGCACAAAAGTCTACATACAGCATCAAATTTTTGATTTCCGCAAAACTTATAAATCCTAATGACTTATGAAAGCTTTTTGTCCGGCTTTTTATTAGGGCTGTTCACAATGAGGTGCAAATAGTCTTGCATCATAGCATTAGCAAAATGGTAGAGTATATTTTTACTCTACACTAACTAAATATACAGAGATGCATTTACTACGCTTGTGTAAATATGCAACACTTAAAACCCATAGTTTATATTTACTATACATATGCAATACTGAACTCTAAGCTAACAGCTGATTGTCAAAAAAATAAAGTAAAAAAAATAAATATAAAAAACAAAGATATGGAAAATATGTAAATAAAAAAACGAATTAAACGGGAGAAACCAACAAAAAAAATTTATTAAAGAGCCACTGAGCTATCAGCCGTTAATTTTATTCTTTGCAAGAAGTATTGCAAAGTAAAACCGAAAAGACCGCTCACGATTGATGGCAAATTTTTACAATTCCATAAATTTGCAATGTCAAATACTCAAGATTGTGAATAGCCCTATTGATCGTATTTTATCGGTCGAAAATATTATTTATTTTGTGCCCTTAATTTTTTCGTTCATAAGTATTGGGTAATTTGATTTTTTTAAAGGCTATCAGAAGAAAAACAGATGAAAACAGAGAGCAGTGCCAGATTTTGTATGAGTTATCATCAATTTCGTTTTCAGCTACGATCCCTTGCTCTACCCATGCACACACCTTATTAATCACACCATGATTTTGACTAGCATAGCTGACGTCACAAGAAAGGCTGACATGAGCAAGGCTATGGAATAATTTGGTTGCGAACATAGTAAACGCAACAAAGAAACCAAGTCATGCATCTCTTTTGCTCCAATGTGTTTTTCGACTTGGCTCAGCAATAAGCGTTCTCTATGGTCGTAACCTAAGGTGCTGAGAGTCAACTGCTTCGCTAAATAAATAACTTCGCTAAAGTTCTAGTCCACCAACAAAATACATATGCAAAAACAATTCTTAGCGAAAAATCCTCACAGCATCGTCGAGTGAGGGTTGTTTTTTATCGCGTTTGCATGCATTTGTTGTTGCTTAAGCGAATTGACGCTTTTGTAAAGCTTAAAATTAACTCCCGTTAATACCTTCGCTAAAGAAGCTTACGCTTCAAAATAATATTTTAAATAATAAGGGAGAGATATCAAAAGTTAAAAATATATTTCTTTTTTCAATTTATTTTAGAAACGCATTGATAATATTGTTTTTTTTTAACAATTCTCTTAAAATTTTTAAAATAACTCACTTCAATAACTTATTTCTCGTATTATACTTTAACAATTCATAAAAAAATTGTTATGTCATGGTAGTATTGTAAAAAAAGAACACAACAATAACAACATGAAGGTAATAAATACAAAAAAGCATATATATTATTCTATAAATAAGCATGAGAAAATGTAAAATTTATGAGTTTAACAGAATTTGGATAGATTCTTTAGTGAACTTATCATGGCCAATTCTTCTTTTTCCAACGCGACCCAAGGCTTTCCAAGGAAGGCCTTCTGAATCACTATCGATGGTTGCAAATTCTAACTCTTATTTTGGACGAAACCAAAAATATCTGTCTTCCTTTCTGCAGCTCCCTTTTTGAAGGCAAAACTAAAAAGAATGCAACGAACTACTGACCCAAAGCTTTCCAAGAGAGACCTTTTGAAGCAATTCAATGTAAGCTAAAGTGAAGTGCTTTTTTCAATGGCATGTAATGTTAACATTACAATGGTGTGTCATACGTTGAGTCAGCGCTTTCAGCTGACTTGCAAGCACTCAAAAAAGCCTTTGGGAGTGCTTTTTTCCCGATGGGATGGCTCGTCTGTGCTAGATATAGGTAACGCAGCGCTGCGTTGCGTTAATGAGTAGAAACACGTAAATGCGTTACTGCACTTCTTTTAATAAAAATAACGCAATAGCGCAGTAATGCAAATGACGCGCTCAAAGCAAAAGTAAAAAATATTTAAACAGCTCGAACATAGAAACAGAAAGTTGAAAGCGAACATAATTTCTCTGTATAAAAAATGACAAGGGGTTGTGGGGAAGATGTTGTTAAGTATAAATGCTTGGAGGGCGTTTGACTGTTATTAATGTTTTTCCATTCACAAAATGGTTTTTTCAACTGTTGGACGTGTTCGTGTTCGAAACAGAAGTAAATAAGAGTTCAACTTCGAACTCGTTTTGCAAACCAGGAACGCAAATGTATCTGTTTGATAGCTCGCATCAAATCTTATAACGCTTGGCTGCATGCTTGAAGTTTAATATATCTTCAGTTTTGGTGGATGCTGTAATCTGAGCTTCGTTTAGTTATATTTTATATTAATTACTTTTTGATTGGTCGTGGCGCAGTGGGTAGTGTGTGGCCCATACTCCAGAGAACCCTGGTTCGGATCCCACCTGGCACAGAAAGTTTTTCCAATTGAATGAATTTTTCTGTTCGGCCGTCACCTCTCTGCAGACAATGGTAAACCTCAGAGAGTAAAAACTGAACTGAAAACATGAAAAGCTTTTTAAGAACATAGGCCGTTCGTAGTCCGCATAAATCATGTAGGTCCAGTTCTCGATCATTTGTGTTCAAACATTTCACAACACGTACAACACAATTCATCATAAGAAGCTCGGTCAAAGTCCTTTCAAGGGCTGAAATGGCAATTTCGTTTTTTTTTTTTAGATTTAATAGTCTCTAATGAATATCTATAATTGATTAAAGATTTTTATTTGATTAAATTTATTTTTTTTAAGTGAAGCAAATGCGCTTAGTATTCCACCACAAAATTCATAGTATTCATAGCATTTCAAACTACGCTATGACGCATTTGCGTTAACGCATTTCGCTGATACAGTAAACTGCGTTTGAGTTGGTGTATCAACGCAGCGACTTTTGCTGCGTTACCATGTCTAGTCTGTGCCCACTAAGGCATTGTAACCTGTGTGTAGATCTTGTATAGCAAGTGTATTTGTACATGAAGCTCCTTTGCAGTGGTAGCATGGCTGAACATTCCAACCCGTTCTTCCTACAAGTGCAGCCGGATTTGCATGAAATTAAATTATGGAGCTCAGATGGTGCTACTGCTTTATCTGTGGTGACTGAAAGTATCCTATGCCTGGATAACTTCCAGCCCGTCAGTGACATTTAACGACAGTATTTTACTACTTTTATTTCACTTCTTTTTTCAACGAACACCGCTAGTCACATTGTTTCTCACAATAAATTTGTGAACAACGATTTGCAGGTATAAATTGTTGCTTATTATAAAAGCCTGGTAAAATTTTACGTTAATAAAGTTGGTATTGCAGCCTAAGCAAGTTTTCGACGATATTACGTAATGTTTTGCAAAAATAAACTGAGGAAGTTCTAACATTGAATAAATCATTTGATCTTGCAGAAAATATGTTTAAAAGAAAAATTTATCAAATTTCCAGGCTAAAAAAAATCAACATACTGTATCGTCTGAGCACCCCATATTAATTTTAAGTTTTTTGTGGAATTTTTTGAGCGGAGATGCTAGAATTGAGTTTCTTAAATTTTTGGAATTTTTAGTAGCTTCATAATGAGGAAACATTACGTCTGGCAATATTTCTTATAGAGCGAACTTAGTGAACGTTTGCCAACTTGCCAACGTTGCCAACTTGGTGCTTTTTTCACTAGGTTTAGTGCATTTTGAATATTTCGGCGCAAGAAAAATGAGGTTTGGTCCCTGGTGTATTTTTTTGGTGCTTTGTTTTTAATTTCGGTGGCACCAAATGTGCCACTTAAGTCCTTTGTTTGTTTTTTAAAAAGCACCAACATGTTCTACCAACAGTATTCGATAAAAAATAAATTGTTCGTTACTTTCCAAAAATAAATGCAACCGAGTGTCATAAATCGGCATTGGTATTTTGATCATCTGCCCAATATTTATAAATTTAACCTTTTCTATTCATTTTATACATGAAAACTAATAAAAATGCTGTTTTATTAAGCTTTAAGGCTTACACAAACCTGTTAAAGAACTAACTTTTTAAAAATGTAAGCAATTACCAACTCATAATTTAATTTACAAATATACGGAAACATAAATCATTTTATGCTTAAGATTCGTTTAATAAGTATTATTTACGTATTTTAAGTGAAACCTGTGAAATGTATTATTTCTTAATAATACAATTTGGTGTTTGATAGTTTTGAAAGTTTTAAAATCTGGTGCATTTTTTCGCGTTTTTGGTGGATTTTACAATTGAAAAGTTGGCAACACTGCATGTCAGTGAATTAATATCGCCACATTTTCTTCTTGAAAGCAATACAGCAGTCGCAAAAAACTTTCTGAAGGTGGTCAGTGAATCCACCTTAATGGATGTGATTAAGCAAGCTAAGAGGTTCACTTCATTATAACAAACCTTCTTTGCACCTTCTTAAAATTAAGAAGTAATAAGTGTCTCAAAGTGGACTGTAACGTTACATGTTTTTGGAAGTGAGTTCGGAGGTCATTAAGGTAATTTCAGTAAAGTCGATTTACTCAGAAAGGAATTAAATTTATGTCAAACTATGTAAAAGCAAAAGAATCAAAGAAGCGATAGGACATTAAATTTGAATTGGAAAATTATTGAAAATTGCAAAAACTTTATACTGGCTACATTACAGAAAAAGATCCCTTAATTCAATGAATGAAGGGAAACAAAACATAAATTCGATGAAGTCATTAATTTAACATTAAGTATATCAGCTAAATGCGTTAGCGCAATGGCGCCATTGCGCCATGACATAGTAGTTTGAAATGCATGATTCTTGTATCAACAAGACTTGCGTTATGCGTTGCGTTATGAGGTAAATTTTTTGAATGTGGTAAGTTGGATAGCGCATTTAATTATTTAGTGAAGTTAGCCTCAGCTTAGTCTCATTGAGAAAAAATTAAGCACATCAAATCATGGTCCTGTAGCAATATGTTTAATATACATAAAGTTATTGTAACAAAAAAATATTGGTCATAAATCTAATCAATTACAAAGAGCTTAATCAATAAAAATAAAAAAAGCAAGTCTGAACGAAGTGACAGCTGGCTATTTTCTCACAAGCGGCGAACATAGCTGTCATTTAAAATTTTACCCTAAAGACGATTTATAACTTCATTTTCTGAATCTCCATCCTATCCTATCTGTCAGGTTTTTTATTAAGTTAAATAAATCTTTAAATATGGTCTGCATTATCTGCTTCAAAAACTTAATAAACTTTCTGAACTTCGGCAAAAAGATAAGCTTAAAATGTTATATAAAAGTAATTTTTATTATCTTTGAACATATTTTTCAATAAATAGACGTACATTTTTAATCTCTTATAGCAGAGAAGTATGTTTTGAGTACTAATCACATTTGAAGAATTATTTTTATGTAATTTTGAATTTCAGTAGGTTTGGCCGTTCACAGCTGAAAATAACAAAAAAAAAAAAGGCCGACAACAGATAATATTAAAAACTAGTTTCGTCATAACAGTAGGGATAAATTTGCATTTTTTTAAAATATTTTTCCACAAAGAAACAAATACACAATTTTAACATTATAAATTGCCGTTTATTAAAAAAGTCATAAATCAAAATAATTGTAAAATAATTATCGCGACTGGAGTTTACTCCTCTTCATCGATTATCGTGGAATTTGAGATGTATATAAAAGGCAAAGGGGGGGTCAATAAAGTCATTTCTTATATTACTGAAAGGATTGTATACTTTTTAAATTTTAAAATATATTGCATACATATATTACATAAATTCGTTATGCGGTAAATTGATGAATTTAATAATAATAGAATTACAATGCAGACCCTGTATTGCCCAATCGCATTTGCAAATGCCCGTCTGCAAAGTGTTCGTCGATTACGGTATCTTCTTTGGTACTCCAACTCCGCAATGGAAGAGTTTCCATCCATATATAAAAATCATGTCTGCGTATTCACGAATTTTAAAGATTATTTTGTAATTTCTATGTATGTGATTTATTCAAATTCATAAAAAAAAGAAAGAAATGGCCATTTCAGCCCTTGACCGAGCTTCTTACGATCAATTGTGTTGTGCGTCTTTTTGAAAATGTTTGAACACAAATGATCGAGAACTGGACCTACAAGCTTTATGCCGACTCCAAACGGCTTATGTTCTCAAGAAGCTTTTCAGGGCAGTTTTTACTCTCTGAGGTCTGCCATTGTCTGCAGAGAGGTGACGGCGGAACAGAAAAATTAATTGAATTGAAAAAACTGTGTCAGGTGGGAATTAAACCAGGGTTCTCTAGCGTATGGGCCACGCACTCTACCCACTGTACCATGGCCATCTATTATATTATAAATTCATATATTTAAATTCATAGTTTTATAAATTTCGAATTGTGTCCTACATTGATAATGTACTAGAAAGAAGTCATACGAAGAAGTCAGACGAGTCATACGAAAATAAAATAAAAATTTAGTATTTATAACAGTAATTATAGTAACATAATTTCAATCTCATTCTATCGATCGTACAACAAAAATATCACAGTGATAGTAAATCTTGCTTCCTTTTGTTTAGATATCAATGTGAGCTTTTTTGCTTTACATATGTAGGCATTTTGAGCACAATTTAAAACTCCAAAATCAGATGATCTGTTGATTGGAGGTAACAACTTAGTATCAGACAATTTTAGAGAACACTTGAGAGTATAAAACAACGTAATAAAAATAGATTTTTTTTAAGATAAAATTTCGAGAAAATCGCACCCGAACTATGATAATAATTTTTTTAAAAAAATAATATTTCTTGAGTTTGATCAACTATTATTTCTAAAGCGTACAAGAAAACTTTAATTGATTTTCATTTTTGCTCAAACTGTTAAGCTCAGTTTCCAAAACTTAAGCCTTAAGTCTTACGTAGCTATCATGCTTTTAAACTTATTGCGTAAAAAGTGATATAGCCTTGAAATTCGACTTTTTTTACATACTTTTATTTATAACTAGGAGGGGTTGAGAATAGACCCCTTTCCCCTCCCATGCGATTTTTTTCTTGTCTTGACCCAAAGAATCACCAGCTTTCGGATTGACCTCGCTATCCGAATCAGTCTGTATGGTATATCTATATTACTGATAGTAAAATTGTTATATGACTCGTTTGATAAAAACTTTAAGGGGTCTGAAAAGTGTTACGAGTATTTGGACTCAGACAAAAATCAGCTATGTGTTTAACGAGGACCCCTGCCGTTAAGGCTTAATTCCTCTAGGTCCATAGATGTTGGAGTTATAGTTCATGAATCCAACATATAGTATTAAAAAATGCACATCCAAAGGAAGTGCAAGTGAAATACTCTTCACAGACCTGTATTATACAAGTGACACCTAGAAAAGCAACCACGTACTAGATGTCACATTCATATATACAAAAGCATTACCCTGTGCCCTATTCTGTAAAAGCAGTATGCAATAAGAATTCCATACTGCCCTTAATAGTACCAGTTTGGCTACCGGTAGATGGCGTACCTTCATTGCCATCTACTGGTAAAGACGAGGCCTATCCAATCTCTTGCATACTAAGCAGGTATGCCAGCTCGGTCGTACTACTGCGTGACCCCTCCGGTCAATCTAGACCTGTGCAAGCGATGTGCACAAACCACAGCCAGCACGAGTCTCCCCGAAGGGCCAACCCATGATAGTCACCTGGGCAACTCGGTCCCGCCGAATGGGGGTCTACAACATCCCGGCAAATGAGACAAGAAATTCATTTAGAATTGCTTTATTTGACTGTGCACATAGCACTTTTTTGTTTCTGACTGGCACTTCAATTTAAGGCATGGATACATTAACATACCTAAAACGAAGTGCCTACGATTTTTTGACCTGTGACATAACCACACAAGGTCGACTCTCTGCCGTGTCTAAAAGACACAAAATAACCAATCCTTGTTGGCCATATAGACCATGTCTTCTTGCCGTGGATAGATAAGGTCACCTCATTCGACGGGTTTGACTATCCCCGTGCTAACAAGTTCCCTGGACCATTGCTATCCCATCGCAGGCTTTTTCACAAGGATTTACCATAGTGACCTGCTACCAGATTGGCCGCCACACCGAGCTCTGGTGAGCTCTTCTCTTTACCGACAGTAGACAAGACTTATCGACGAATGTTATGCCTCCATGCATTTACTGCCAACCATCCTCAGTTAGCAACTCAGTTGCTAACCTGGCGGAGTTTTTGACTCAGACAGTATGACAAGCTTGAAAATACTTATTTTGGATTACTAATGCAACTACATAAAGAGAGTAAAAAGAATTCATTGCTTGCCGAGCAAGCGAACATCGTGTAATATACCAACGGGCCGACACACAGTGTCAAATTTTACAAAAATTACTACACTTATTCTGTAATTGGAAAACTAATTAAGATAGAGCATTGAAATTTGACACGTGGCTTAGTTTGGGATAGATGCCTCTTTGGTAAAAAAATATGAACAATCTGAAGGCACTGTCACGCCCACTTCCCATACAAATGACGCATATAAAAAATCGTAAAAAATCTCAATAAAAATAATTAACACAGAGCACTAGACTTGAAATTTGGTACAGTGAAACCCGCTTTAGTACCTCTACCTTTAAGTACCTAACCCGCCTTAGTACCCAAAATTATCTGGCTTTTCACGAAAATTAATAAATGTTTACCCTCTGAAGTGCCCAACCCGCTTAAATACCTTAAAATGCTGACATTTTTGGGCAAAGTACTTAAGCGGGATCTACTGTATTAAGGCATTTCTTTATGGTATCCATTTTATACCTGAAAATTAATTAAATCATTAATGAAATGTGAGAAACAGCGATAAAATTAAAAAAAAGGGCTATCGATTTGAAATTGGCTACGTGCATTTTTCTACTCAATACCCATATAATAGTAAAGACTGCAAAAATAAGCCCACTATGTGTATAAACAGGGTGTCCCGCAATTGAGTGCAACTATTTACGGGGCTGAAAGGTTATGTCGAGCTGAGCAAAAAATCGTATTGGAGGGGGTCTATTTTCACATTCTTAGGAGCTACAGGGTTAATTAATATTTCACGGCTTTGGTTTACGTTATTGTTTCTAGCAGAAAAACTAACTTACATAAAACTAATTTTGATGGCTCATTATAAAGGCCATAAAATCACCTCTCTAACGGCATATCAACATACCCCACCAACTTAACTGTTACCAAGCTATGGTCGTGTGAAGATGAAATCAATCGATTGAAACTACCAAATTTCAATTTTGAGTGCAAATTTCTCAGAATTTCGCGTAATAAATGAATTTTTTTTTAGGATCAATTTTGTAATTTATTCAATTTTCTTTTCAATGACACCAAAAACATAATAATATCTTAAAAAATAAAAAAGTTGGCTGTACTAAAAAGAATATACTTATTAGAAAACAATGATATCATCTACTGCACAACAAATTGTAATGTCATTATTTATCATTATTTTCAAATAAGTATAATTTTTTTAATTCAGCCAACTTTTTTTATTTTTAAAGATACGTTTATGTTTTTGGTGACATTGAAAAGAAAATTGAATCTTGTAAAAGGTTCTTGGATACTTCAGTATTTTAACTTTTTTTCTTAATTATATTTTCTCTTTTTTTGGTGAAGAATTAAACAATTCTTTAGCTATAGCCGATGGATTTATTTTTCCAGTACTCCGAAACTTCACTTCAGCTGCCATAACCACTTTATCACCTACATCTGCAAGTTCTTTAGCTTTTTTCATTTTTGTTCGTTCCATGCAATCAGAAAATTCTTAGGTCGGTCTTTCAGATTTCTTGGCGATGGAGCTTGTTTGCGAAAAAGAAGATATATATGTATTTAACTTTACAACTAATTCTTATTATTTTTCAAAAATAGATTTTTCACTCTTCTCGCATTGGTCCATCTGCAAGACGAGAGATGCTGAGACTCATTTAAAAAAAAAGCGGGCTGCAACTGGGAGCACAATTTCATTTTAAAACACTAATGCACAAAGATTGCTCTCTATTCTGCTGCAAATTGGTTCCTTGGCAAGTGTCGACAAAAAAGATACAGGCTGCGATATTATTGTTTTGCTTAACAAAATTGAAATTTAATTTAACTATTTCTGCAAATATTTTTTTTCACCAATAGGTACCGAATTATTTAAACTTTCATTTACCATCAAAAACTTTTCAAAAATACTTCACAAAATCGCAATATCGGACCCAACTTGTGGAACTATCAAAGTAAGCAACATGTGGTTTTTTACAGTACTACAACCCTGACATTCGTTGTACCGTTATGTTAGGGTATTCTTACACTATCACTACTTAATTGAAAATATGTTTTATTAAGACTTTTAACTTTCAATTAAGAAAGGTACTTTGGTGATTGGGGCAAATATTTTTAGGGGGTTTTGTGCAGATATTATTGAAAAATCTGACACTGTGCGGCATGTCAGCCACTTCCTTCAGAAGCAAAACATCAGCACTTATTCGTTTTCGTGCAAGAATCATGGAGAGCTCTCAGCAACGAACCCATGGAGTAATAATAATAAGGTGCTAGTGAGTTTTTGACAACACCATGAATTTCTTTCTTTCTGTTAAAAAATTTTGAGCGAAACTGTTGATAGTTATCAAATTGTATTATGTGTTTGAGTTGCTAGATGATAATGTGTTATAGTTTTTATAGTTTATTGTGCGAATTAAGTATAAATAAATATTTAATGCAATTAATTGTGCGTGTTGTGATGACAAAAAGTTATTGCAGTTGCTCGTCCATTCGCCAAGGTCGCCATTGAATGGTTTTGCCATTGAATGGTTTTGCCATTTTATCAAAAACGTGCGCTCGAAGGTGCCACCGACGTGAAGCTTTGGCCAGCATGCAAATTGTCTTGCATTCACATCGTCTGCTTCAAAAACATATCGACAGCGTCTCATATATTTTGTTTATATTTTTCCATAACACTTTATTAAATCACAATTTCACTAAAAATCTTGTTTACTTGCACAAGAAAAACGAATTAAACAAAATTTATTTTCATTTCAATTTACCGTCAGCAGTTTTTGACAACAGCGGGGAAACATAAATTTATCATTTTGAGAGAGAAGTGTCAAACTCACTAACACCTGATTATTATTACACATATAGCGGACTAAGTGGCGGCTGTTGCGCAGTGGGTAGAGTGAGTGGTCCATACGCCAGAGAACCCTGGTTCGAATTCCACCTGACACAGAAAGTTTTTTTTTCAATTTAACTTATTTTTCTGCAGACAATGGCAAATCTCAGAGAGCAAAAACTGCCATGAAAAGCTTCTTGAGAACATAAGTCGTTCGGAGTCGGCATAAAACATGTAGGTCCAACATGTAGGTCACACAAAAAATCTCAAAATGGGATGAATGAAAAAAAAGACCACCTCCCATATAACCGAAATGGGTAAGGTGTTATATTTCCCCAAAATATTATTGTAGAAAAATAAAAATTTGCACACATATTTATTTTGTTTCAAATAGTTAGTGTGAAAATTATCCAAATCGATTGACTAACACGGTCACCTCCCATATAATAGAAATCGGTAATCTGGTATATTACCCCGAAAAACTATTCCAGATCAATAAAATTTGGTACGCAAAATAACTTCACAGCAAGAAATAGTTGGTGTAAAAATAAACCAAATCGGCCGACTAATACGCTTACCTCTCATATACCCATTGCCAGCATTGGGTAATTAGCTATATTTCCCCAAAAAATTATCGCAGATCAATAACATTTTATACCCATTGTTATTTTATAGCAAAAAATAGTTGGTGAAGAAATTAATCAAATACGCCTACCCCTCATATAACCGAAATCGGTAATAAGGTATATTTCCCCAAAAAATTATTCTAGAGCAATAAAAATTTGCACACAGTTTTTTTTTTGTTACAGAAAATAGTTTGTGTAAAAATGAACCAAATCGGTGGACTATCATGCTTACCTCCAATATAACCGAAATCGGTAATATGGTATATTTTCCAAAAAAAATTATCATAGATCGATAAAATTTTATACCCATAATTATTTTATAGCAACAAAAAGTTGGTGTGAAAAATAAATCAAATAAGATTCAAACCTTTGGAAATTTTTCCGTACAAATATACGCAAAAATATGCTCCAGAAAACTGATCATAACTTCCTCATTTTTAAGCTGCCGCAGCCAAACTGTTTGGCCAAATAGTTAGAAAGCTTTCGTTAAAGACATACTGAAAGATGACAAAAATTCATAATACGTTTTTTGTTTTAAGCTTTTGGACATTTTTCCAATTTTCCCATACAAATTTACACATTTTGGCAAAAACTACTCATAACTTCCTTATTATTGGGCTGCCGCAGCCAAACTTTTTTGGCAAATAGTAAGGAAGCATTCATAAAAGATAAAAATTATTAAAAGTACGTTATTTTTTTTTGCGTTTTAAACTTTTTGAAATTATTTAATTTTCCCCATACAAATTTTAAAATTTTTGCACAAAAATGCTTTAGAAAATTGCTCATAGCTTCTGTGTTTGTGAGTTTTTACAAACCAAATTTTAAGAAAATACTTAAAAAGCATTGATAAAGAATAGAAAAAATTTAAATTCAGAAAAAAAAAATTTTTACTTTTCTATGAAACGTTTATCTGTGGATTTTTTAGTTTTTACAGACTTTTTCTGATAGCACAGCTTTTTTTTTCTTCCTACCATTTTTAATAAAAAAATTTACGCTATATCATGTAAAATATATGTGAAAATAATACTGCATATTCATAATACAGAAATGTACAATGTGTTTTGAAATCTAGAGTACTACACTCTGAAAAATTAAATTGCATGACATATCAGAGCCACAATAAGGGGCATGGCATGCTTGCAACTGAAAAGATAAAGTAAAATCTTTTAAGACCTACAAAATTAAGACTCTTGTCTGTAATTCTGCATACTTGTTTTTTTAAATTCCAACAAAAAATATTTTTCGACTCTTGTCCGCACCAGCGACACTGTGGGCCGCGCAGAAAAATATTTCGTAGTACATATCGGAGCAACCCGGTATGAATGTCAACACATTTTACTGCATTCAGCCACGGCTGCCACATAAGTTCCAGAGTACCGAGCCGTTCATATTACATATCATATTTTTTATTCATTTTTGATCAAAGAACTAAGACAAGCATTGGTTCGAAAATTGGAAGGAATATGGTTGGGAAATAGGATGGGTGTCATGTTTAAAGTGTAGCATAAACCTTTAGAAACAAGTTCAAGATCCTCTATAATTCCTTTTCCAATATTTTATTCCAACCAAGTCCGCTAATGAAATTTAAGAAAACTTTAAATAAATCATATACATATATTTCGACTACTTGGTGGACAAATAGTTGCACACATATACAACTGCAGACTGAAGATGTTTTATTGCAACACAGAACAATTATTGATTGACACATTAGTTGACTTCACATCAACGTTTACCACGAGGAGTGCGTCGGCCCCAACGTCCTCGACGGCCACGTGTTGCAGCCTTCGCACGAGGAAATGAGGAACGGACTTTCCGCGGAGCAGTCCTACTTCGTCCACGCGTTATTCCTCGACGTAGCTTTGATGGTGGAACTATGGAGTACTCCGATTCTTCATAGCGCATTTTTGGGGGCCCGTTTTTGGAAGTCTGAAATATAAAGTAAAGTGAGCTCTTGGCTAATAACGGTATTGAATATACCCTAGATGTGCGTAGTTGATGTTGATGTTGTTGCTGCTGCTGCTGTTGTTGTTGCTGTTGTGGTTGTTGCTGCTGCGCCTGTTGTTGCGGGGCATTTTTTTCCACTGCCTTCTCGGATTTTCCGCTTGACTGTGTATCCGCCGACTGATGCGGACTACTTGCAGCCATTGTTGGCGCTTTGGAGTTTTTACCTTGACGAAAAGAGAAGGGCACACGGATGGTTTCGTTGGTTAAGGTAATAATGCCTAGGCTCTGGCCAACGCCGAGAGCGCGCTGAATTGAGTTTTTGACATTCCCATATTTGCTATTCTGTTCCTGTATTAACTGTTCTTGAATACTCCGACAAAGATTATCTAAGGTATCGCCTGCAATAAGAAACAGTTCAAGAGGATTTTGATGTAAGCTGGTTGGCTGCATAAGTAGAATGGAGGCAACAAGACAGGTATTCTGCCCAAAAAAAACTTTTTCTTTAAACTTACATAGTTCAGGTTTGCGGCTCAGCGTTTCCAAGATGTAAGGCAACAACGTTGAATTTGGGTCTTCCATTGATAATTTTGTTAAGGAAAATTAATATAAAAAGCACATAAAATTTTTTACAAAAATTATTTAATAAATTTCCTTTCAGTTATTGAAAATTTTTGAATTGACGACCAACTTTGTTTTTTACTGTTTTCTATTTCTTCAATAATAGAAGAGTGAATTTTTCTATAAAGAGATTAATTGGATCGTCGGGATTATTTCCTTATTTTGAACCTAGGTACAATTTGGCTAAGTATATTGATAACCTACACCCACTTTGTACTCGTGATACTTTCGTGATTTCGTTTTGTTCATTATGCTGTCTAGAGAAGATAATGCTTTTAATCACCTTCTCGGTTATCAGCGGCATGGAAACAACACAATACCAAACAGTTATTTTGAATACACTTCAAAGGTTGAGTCTTTCAATTACCTCGGTCACGTGACTTTAGTCTGTGTGCTTGTGGATTTGTTCGGAGCAAACGATTTTGAAGTGAGACTTCAAAAAATATTGCTAAGGTCAGAGTTTTGCGCGTTTGGATTTTTTATTTTAATCAAAACAATAGGTTATTAAATACTTGTATTGTTATTAATAAGTTTTTGCAGGTATCTATTAAATCTAAGATTGGCAAACCAATACTGTTGCGAAGAGGATTGCTTTAACAACAATCATCCGGTAGACTGCATGTCAGAGAGGATTGTGATGATTTTTAGAATAATCTAATGGGTGACTTGAAACCAGCAGGCCTCAGTTAAACTCTATCCTTAGGGTTATTCTTGGAGTTATATAGTTTAAGTGAGCCCATGAGCACTGCGCTCTATAAGATCTTTTGTGCTTGCCTTTAGTTAATTATTCTGGCTAACTCTTTTTACGAATTTTAACACTATTTTTGGCGTAGTGCTCCATATTTAGATGGAGGCACTAATGTTTCACTCAAATGTAAGAGTCTTGGACTGGATATTCGAATAAATATGCTTTCAAGTATATATCCGAGTAAGAAGCTCGGTCAAAGTCCTTTCAAGGGCGGAGATGGCCATTTCGTTTTTTTTTTTTTTTGTTACTTTCAAGTTGCTTCCCCCTACTCACAAAGATTGTGTTCATCGAAAGCAGAAAGACTCATCTTTTTAAGATATCTGACAAAACAGCAACTGATTTGGTTAGCTTGTCTCTTTTTCGGTTTTTCTCTACTTTGAAATAGAAATTTATGGACACATAACTTAATGATGTTTCCGCCTGAAATCTTGTTTTAATAGTTTTCTGCAATAAGGGACCATAAATACTAATCTATATATATATAATACTGTTTTCACTAATCAGTATATCGCCCACTATCCACAAAAGAGACACAAATTTTTTTCCAACGGACTCCATACAAAACAGAGACAAAAAGATTTTTTTTTTAATTAAAGAGTAAGAAGAGGTGTGAACAATTTTGAGAGTTGATGGCGGTAATCACTACGATTAATTTAACATTAAAAGTAAAAATATGTAAATTTTGAGTTGTGCCTGTTTTGTAAATGGAGTGCGATATCATGTTCATAAGCTAAGGTCAGTTTTAACATACCATCCCTCCACACCTGGTTGTTACTTAGAGCCAACCAGTAGCGCTTGGTGAAACTTTACTTTGGCAGAATCATAAAATTAATTTTATTAAACGTGCCATCTTCGCAATTTTTATGTATCGTCATGTAGATTTTCAAGGTAGAAAAAATTAGCAACTGAAAGCGTGAAATTGAGATGCAAAACAACAGGAATGAGGCTCAAAAATGTTTCAACAATATAAAACTCCTAGCTGATGGTTTTAAGAACTGGGTTTCTTTTGCGAGGAAGAAAACGGAAATCTAGTGACGGATATATAGGGTACCTTGTGTTGTGGAAGTTCTGCGGTCTTCTTCACTAGCAGCTTCAACAAAAATCCTACTTATACAGATCAAGTTCCGGATACATAATTACAATATTAAGGTTTACATGTCCTACTAAAATCAATACTTAAAAACTAAAACTCTGCTTAACAATAACAAAGTCGCGTTAGCTGATGACCTTCTATGTTGTTCAAGAACTAAGGCGAAGCTCTATTTAAAGCTGCTCACGATGCTTAACATGGTTGGAAAATACGTTACAAATCTGCGATCTTATGTGCCATTTTTGAGCCTGCGTGAAGCAGCGACCGTTCAAACAAGTGTGACACACTGAGATGTGGTTGCTGTTGTTTTTTTTCTGCTTGTGTGATGGATAACATCCAAAATATTTGCCAACATGTGTGACATTCTCGTAAACATGATTCTTAATAAGCGAACTCGTGTGAAAATGGCTTCAGTGTGGCACACGAGATCGCAGATGTGTAACCCGCATTAAGAATCGGAACCTCAATGTACTCCGCGGTATTCAAAAGAAAGATGATCACACAATTTACTCCAATTACCGACATTTTCAGTAACGCCTTCTTGTCGAGCATAAAAAAAAGAAACAGTATAGCAAAGGTTCATTAATATAGGTCATGGCAGAATTATAAGGTACGGCCGGTTGGCTCAGTGTCCTCACGCGTCCACGTCCACGAATAGTGGATAATGAAAAGGTTGATTAGTTGTCAAAACGACGAATTTCCTAGGAATTGCAAATGAAGAAAGTATTTTCTGTTTCCAAGTTACAGACACTACGGTCGCGTGTGTTAAATTTGTGATAATTTGAGTGAAAATATTATTAAAATAGTGTAAAAACTTTGAAAACTATGAAAGAAGTCTTAAATTGGCAAAAAAAAAAAAACTGTAAATATTTTAACCTAAAATCAACTGTGAAACATGAACATAAAGAAACTAGAGATGAACACCTGATTTTGACATCTAGCTCGAATTATTCTGCTTTCTACTTCATTGCTCTCCGAGTCAGCCCTACCTTATAATTCTACCATGATATAGAGGATGATGAAAGGAATAAAAAAAAAAACCTGAATCTGCACAATTTTTAGCTAACAGCTTCTTTGACAGTTCGAGCAAAGGTGAAAAAAGAGTGCTTTTCTTTCAAGTGACTTAACCTATATTAATCAACTTTGAGTATAGCATGCGAAACTTCTTGTCTGTTTACACTCTTTCTCTACTAGAATAATATAGATTTTAGTGTAAGGGACAAAGAGAGAGAGAGAGAGAGAGAGTACCTCAAACGAAATACAACAACTCTAATTCGTAATATTGATATTCATGGTTTGTGATAATTAAAATATGAGATATATGTCAGTGACGCCGGGGCGAACTCTAGGTAAAAACGAATCGCTGAATTCGAATCCGTTAAAAATTACAAGAATTTGTAAAATACAAAAAATTTAAGTAGGAATCCATCCGCCATCTTGAATTTTTTAAACTGTGATATCAGATTCAAAATCAAATCCGTTGTCAGAATTTCAAAATTACTAGATTCAGTAGCAAAAATATATAAAAAAATCTAGATGGCAGTCCTATCCGTCATCTTGAATTTTAAAATTCTGTCACAGAGGCCCGTAGCCGGGATTTATCCAAGGCTAGGGTTTTCATAAAAAATATATCGATATTTATTTGATATCGATGAATCAAAGGAATTTAGTATAAAACTTTAATGAATTTTTAATGAAATTTACTTTTATTTATTCTTATATGTTTGTATTAAGTCTTCCCTTTCTTTTTTGCCAATTCTGACAAGACATCATCTTCTGTATACACAAAAATTTAAGCGGTACTCGCCCATAGATCTTCTAGAAATATATTTAAATGTCAATTGCACTTCTGCACCTATCCGCTGCTGAATTCTGATTTAATTTATTCGTATGGTAGTGTTACCAGAGCAAGGTAAAATTCTTGCATATTGTTTAATTAAAAATTTTGATCGTTCCTCGTTTTCGGATGTCATCAAAATCAAGTTGAATGATGACAAAAGTCAGTTGTGCTTTGTAAATAGTAATCCCATGTTGTAAATTGTTGCACCAAG
Organism: Coremacera marginata; assembly: GCA_914767935.1. Taxonomy (NCBI): domain Eukaryota; kingdom Metazoa; phylum Arthropoda; class Insecta; order Diptera; family Sciomyzidae; genus Coremacera; species Coremacera marginata. The sequence goes on along the minus strand of OU612045.1, from coordinate 62,405,297 downwards.
AAAAGTTATAAACAGTAATTTTGTAAAAATTTTCCACACCATTAGAAATGTGACCTACAATGCAAATCCCTTTCAAACGATATTTTCTAGAAACTACTAGACAAATTACCACGATAAGAAGACTAACATTTTCTTATAAGTAAATCCGTAACTAACTCCTAAACTTTAACAGATCACTTAGCAAAATTTTTAAATTTAATTGACTTTTTCGACAACATTCAAAAGGTTTGAAAATTTATTTGTAAATTAATTACGACCTTCTTCCATAAGTTTTAAGTTGGCCGCTACACCAACTCATCAGTAGCCTTTTTTCGTGATTCTTGCTGTGAGCCACTAACACACAATAAATTAAAAATCTAAGTTTTCAAAAGAAACAAATCTTTATGTCGTCATAGTTTAATATCAGCTAACTACTGAAGCTAAGATCGACTGTGAAATAGAAGAGCAACAAGAACTAGCACAACAAAATCTTTGAGTATTTAGAAAAGCTTTGATCTATCTTCGAATAATAGAACTTACTTTCCCTGAAAGTGTGCTTCACAAATTAGAAGAACTTAAAGCTGCTTTCATATCATTTGTATTCTCGTACCGCAATTCACGGTAATTTACTAATTGCATTCGTAAAACAAGTAGAAAATGAAGAGCTTAGTGGATCACAGCAAGAATCACAAAAAAAAAGGCTACTGATGAGTTGGTGTAGCGGCCAACGAAACAGCTGTCTAGTCTGCTATGTGATTGATACTCTATATAGGGTATTGTTGTTGTTGGTTGTTTTTTCTTCAGTTGTTTTCTTCGGAAAGCAACATTGACCTTGAGCTCGATAAAATATAACCTTTAATAATTGAAAAATTATTGGAGTTATATAAACACATAACTTAAAAGGTTTGAAAATTTTTTTTAAACATTTTTGTTGTCCTAAGAGATTGAGATCCCGCGTCGGAGCTAAAAAAAAAACGCAAAACTTAAAATAAGCTCCATTTTTCAATTTGGATTAAGCTAAGCTTAAATCGTAGATTACGCGCACCACTGACAGGAAAATTAAAAGTTGTGATGGGGTGGGGGGGAGGTGGGAAGAGATTTTAAATGTTTTGAAAACTTGAAATGAAATGAAATTGGGAATATAGTTGCTTGCACCTTTATGTACTGCCGAAGGCGAAACAACTTCTACAATCATACACACACAATGCACAAACTTAGAACTATTAACATACAAAAAAAACGAAATGGCCATCTCAGCCCTTGAAAGGACTTTGACCGAGCTTCTTATGATCAATTGTGTTGTGTGTGATGTGAAGTGGTTGCAAACAAATGATCCATAACTGGACCTACATGTTTTACGCCGACTCCGAACGGCTTATGTCCTCAAGAAGCTTTTCATGGCAGTTTTTACTCTCTGAGGTTTGCCATTGTCTACAGAGAGGTGACTGCCGAACAGAAAAATTAATTCAATTGAAAAAATTTTCTGTGTCAGATGGAGGATTCGAACCTAGGTTCTTTGGCGTAAGTCACACACTCTACCCCCTACGCCACGGCCGTCACCAAATTAATAATTAAGAACTATTAACATAAAAAGTGAAATATTCTTAATAACACTACTTATATGACCGCTTTTAACATTACTGTCAATACTATCACCTCCTAGAACTGCCGGTTCCAAAGGCAGTTCTGGACACTTTTCAGGTTCTAAAGATTCTTGAACGCTTTCAACAATGCAAACGAAATACAATATTACCCCTGTAGGAAAATCAACTAATTTAAAAGTAGTTGATAAAGTAGTTATTTTGTCAACCACAACTAGTTGAAATTCTGACTTTTTTCCATAGAACGAACTAACATATTGTGTATGGTGATGTCCGCTAAATAAGTCAATTGACTTTCGTCTGCACATATTTTCAGCTACTTGTTAAATTAGTTAAATTTAAATTAGTTTTTAACTACTTTAAAATAACCAATTGAAAACTATTACTGATGGCCTAAAGATAATAATATTTGATGAAATAACATGGTTAAATATATATAAACTTGTAATCTAATAAAAATTTGCAATTAAAACATGTCAAAATCAGAGTTGCCGCCTTAATATAACCCAAAGTAGTTTATCAATCACTTGTTTTTAAGTAGTATTTCAATTATTTCATATACGAGTATAATGCAAAGAAAACTATTTAGAATTGAAGTGGATGCCACCTTAATATAATTCAAAGTGGTTCATATACTGGTTTATTTTAAATTAGTTTTTTATTTAGTTGTTTTTAAAAACAAGTTAGTTTGTTCCTTTAGGGACATTATTATGATTGTAAAATTGTAAAATTGCTAAAATTGTAACCATTAAATAATTATAATATAGAATGGACACCGCACACATTGACCACTATACTATTCTGGCAGCGCTGCACTCGGTTGGTACATCAGCAAAGTAGTTCTAATGTCGCTTCGACTTCGGCGGCGTAATCTTCTTTTTGTAATTACTCGTATTTAATTTTGTAGCATTGAATCAAAGTATTAACGAATATCAAGAAGTCGCCATAATAAGGACGGAAATTGATAAAAGAAAAAAATTCCTTAAAAACAAAGATTTGCCTTCCTCCTTTCTGGCCTTTTTTAATGGCAATTTTTGCAGCCAATTAAGTGGAATCATTGTAGTATTTTGGCACAATAAAATAATCAATAGAATAACACTTAACACAAATGGTTTCAATTTTAGAAAACCACAAAACAATTGTAAAAGGTAAATTTTTTCCTCACTTTCATTTAATACTTCCCAACGCAATAGATTTTTAAATCACTGGTGATGGACAAGGCTCAATTGAATGTATCGAACTTTATTCGATATCTGTTGCTGTTGCTGTTTAGGACCATTAAGTATACGTAGGACCATTAAGTATGCGCATATAAGAAATGTCATATTAATAATCATTAATCATGTCATATTTTTTTTTTTATACTTTCTGGACCCTAAGGGGGGAGAGAGGTGTTTGAACACCCAAAATCCCTCCCTTGTCTACGGGCCTGTTCTGACATCAAATTCGAAATAAACGACCCCCTTATTATGTGGCGACCCACTTAATAAGGGGTAAAAATATTACATAATTTTGAAATACTGATAACGGACTCAGATTCAGCGACCTATTTCTATCTTAGTGATCGCCCCAGCACCGAATTCGTAAAAACACAACAAAATCTAGGTGGCAGTCCTATCCGCCATCTTGAATTTTAAAATTTCGACTTTAGATTCGAAGCAATGAATGAGAATGGAGATTTATGAAGTGGAGTGCGTAGATTTCTTTGCTTTCACCAAGCTTTATGTAGCTTTCAGAGCCTAAAGATTGAATGGAATTATCGTCCCACATTAGGGCTTCATAGTTCTTTAAGTCTGAAGGAAAGATTTAAAGTTTTATTAGTGATTTAGGTGATAGAAACAAATTATTTTTTTCATAAAGCATCTGAGCATAAAGCAAGTTATCTACAATACCATACATGTTCGAGACAAAACGGTTTGCAGATTAACTGTTGATCAAATAAAAATTTTTGAAAGTTCTAAATTTTTGGTTCATATAATTAGTAGGTATGTAGATATATTTCTTAACTATTGCTCGACCCAACACATTTGCCAATTGATAAATCTGCTTTCTATAGCCTTCGTTCAGATACTAAATATTGTGATAGAAGTCATCAGAACATGTAATATATTTAAAAGATTAGAAGTGAATCACTTTTTACAGACTGACAATGCTCGCTAAAACATTGTGTCGCATTTTCATTAATCGCACCATATTTTGTGGAAAATCGTTTCGGGCGTTAATAATTTCAGCTTAGGTTAGCTGAAAAATCAAAAATAAAATCAAATTAAATACCTACAGACACGATCATACGATCACGAAGCTATGCAATAATTCAGCAGAAGCCAAACGAAGGTCATATATGAGTAGTGTCTAAACATAATAACTTATCAACCATCGGAAACAATCAGACACAAAGCCGATTGATAAGCTGCTTCTGGCTTAAGAACTTTTAGAATGCAGCTGATAACCTGAGAACAGCCATAGCGCAAGTTTTATTTAGAAATTATCACGCACTGCTTTAAATCGCCTGGCTAAAAGTTAACAAATTCACATTCGCTGTACTAGTGGCAGTTCCCGAAATAAATTGCAATAGTAGATTAAAAAAAAAAAATAGCTTCAACAAGATCGTATCGTAATAACATGCTAAGATTTATTGATATAACCAGGTGCTTGAAACGGTCTATTAGTGGGTATTTGTATTATAAACGAACAAAACAAACTTCGCAGCTTTTTTCACACCTTGGCATTTTGGCAAAATACGGATGAAAAAATTGTTGCTTACAACTGAAATGATGAATGCTTGCTATATCTAACACGAATATCTTCTTCTATAGCTCGATTGACAGAACAACTATTAGCTAACAACAAAAATTATTTGAAAACACAGCTAGGTTCCGATGATATCACCATGAAATATTTTTCTGCTCTAGTTTTTTAATTCTTAAATGACTTTATAACACTCACTAACCTCATAATAAAACAGCACATGTACCAAATCATGTAAGCAAGGAATATCCGTTCTGGTTAAGAAAAACATCCCACACGTTCTTCACACGGTTTGAAATTGATAATTATATCCGTGTACATTCCAACACAACAAAATTTTACTTTCAAGATTTGCAGAACTTGCTCTTCTAACGCCATGACCTATTAGACTAAGAGGCAGGGCCTGCCAGACATACGTCAAAGTATAAAGGCTAAAATTTTGTGTGTGTATTTTCACTACCATAGGTTGCAATGTAGGGGGCCTACAAATCCTAACTAAGAGGGACTTACACAGGTATCAGGTAATAAAGGTGCGCAATAAACGGACTTAATTACGTTAAAGTATAAAGTCTTGGATTTATATATTATGCTTAAATCAGCCAGACCCATCTGAAGGGTCAAACACCTCCCAGAGTCGGTATAAAATCAAATACATCCAGGAAGCGTTATCCATGTAAATGAATAAACAGGATGTCCCTCAACTAAGTGCAACTATTTACGAAGGTGAAAGGTTATGTCGAGCTGAGCAAAAAATCGTGTGGGAATGGGAGGGGTCTATTTTCACATTCTTAGGAGCTACAGGGTTAATTACTATTTCACGACTTTGATTCACGTTATTGTTTCTAGCAGAAAAACGAACTTACAGAAAACTTCTTTTGAGAGCTATTATATTATTTTGAGCGAAAGGTCAGAGCTGCCGATTGATTTTAGACCTCTGACTCTGACTTCGACTCAGATAATTTCGAATCGGAGTTATAACAAAGATCGAAATGCAAAGAACAGCCAACCTGTTGATAAATTCATAATTTGGAAGAGCTTCTGAGTACAATAAACATAAACGTATTCCCATCAGTTACGATCCATTGATATGGTGGAGAGTAAAAACAAAATTTCGGAATTTGCACTCAAGTGTTCGTCAATATTTATCGTGTCCTCCAGGATCAGTGCCAAGTGTGGAACTTTTTAGTGTTGCTGGTCTTATTCATGATTCTCTAAGAAATCGGTTTTACGGGGAGAAATGTGTCAAGTTTTTGTTTATTAGGTATAATTCGCTTCTTTTAAAGTTACTTTATTTGATTTCAATGAAACGTAAAAATAGATATTTTCCTATTGTTGCGTACTTACGTACTTGTGTGTAATGCCTAGGTAATATTTTAAGTACTGATTAACCCATTTTTGTCCAGCGTTGCGTTCCCCAAGCTTGGGAAAGTTGGGAATTTTTCATTTTTTTATCTCTAATTTTAAACCTGTGAAAAATTTAAAAAAAAAATTAAGTAAAATATAATTCTTACAGGAGAAATTCTTTTTAGGAGAAACTTCTAAAAATATATAAGAATCCATGCCTGTGATTTGACTTGCGAAGTAGCACAAATTTAAAAGTTTTTACGCAATTGTGATAAATCTGAATCCGGTTTCCAATACTTTGCACCACGTCCAGTGTGGCAGACGACGCATGTGTTATTTTTTTCTTTTTCTTTTTCTTATGATGGGAATTATCAATAACAATTAATTCGATATTCACTTTGCTTTCACGAGGCTTGGCAAATACACGGCTGTAAATTTTTCGTATTTTTCTCAATAATTGAAATAATGAATTAAAAAAAAAGATTTCAATCAAGGGATTTCAAGTCCCAGCTGACTTGATGTGAATTGAATGCAATCAATTGCCACATAAATGAATGCGAGACTGCAATAAAATGATGACAAATGATTGCAAATTTCAAATGTTCAAGTCAGAAATACCGACAAAGAATTATGTATTGCTTGAACTTTTGAACAAAATCAAAATACTTCAAACGTGAAATGATTGCAATCTTACACAACTTTGTTAAATAGGTACTAATTATGGCGACTTTTATTTAAAAAAGTATCGAAAAATTTACGAGGTATCTTCCTTAATGATAAATTTTTATATAAACTAAAAACTTAGAAAAACGCTCGATTAGTAAAATGATAAAAATTAATAATCAAAATTAATAAGACGTTAATTATGGTGAATAAAAACTAAATTTTCAGCGTTCAAAGACAAAAGGCGATTTTTTTATTCACAACATAACAAACATACAAATTAACAAATATTAGGTTTGTTTCCGTACACACTTTAAGTAACTTCAAGTTGCTTGAAAATCGTTTCGTTACACACAAGGTATATTAGACAAGGTAGTGTCGTCTCGGAGCGATGGGTACTGCAGCTGTCAAACACATACAATATTATAATTTGCAAATGTTGTTATTTGTTTTGCTTTTATTCGTAAAAACCTCGTTTTGACAGGTGGGGTACCCAACACAAGAGAGAATTTTAACTACTAACACTACCTTGTCTTATTATACCATGGTTACACATTTCTCGAGCTCAAGAGAGAAGAAAAACAAGCAAAATGTCACTCGCACGAGCTCGAAACTAGCATACACTTTACTTGAAATTTCTTGGAGCACGTATCGAATAGCTTCCAACAACTGATCGTGACATTGGCAGATCAAAATTTTCTATTGATTCGTAAAAATAAATAAAAGTTTGTCCTCAAATATTAGTGGTGGTCTTTTAAGTATGATGCAGAGTGTTTTTTATTAGAAAACTAGTAAGGAATGGAGCTTCGGCAGGGTACCGAAGCTAAAATATCCCCCCGCGGCCGTATAGAAGTACATTTGAAGTCTTTAGCCACGACATACTCGATGCCATTCAGTTTTATATATTTACGAAAGTTTTCCTATTTTGATGACGTCACTTTGCATGGGAGGTAGGCGTGGTTTTCATCCAATTTTGGCAAATATCATAGAGATGTTTCTACATTAAAAATCAAAGCCTAATTTTTTTTTTTTTTTTTGTGTTTACTCCTTTAGAATCGATTTCATATATTACCCGCGGTATGAAAATTTTATGGCGAGTGAAATCGAGCGTTATCTAAAAAATAAAGCGTTACGCAGTCAGCGTTATAACAACAAAATACATAAGCAGAGAAATATTAACAACGAAGAAATACCAACAAAATACATACTCACAGCAGAGGATAATTATAAATTCAACAAGTTTTATCATTGAAATTAGTTAAAAATTCGTCGAGTTATTTAAATTTTAAGCATTAATCTTTAAAAAACAGCACAAAATCGTTGTTTTTCATGCTGCTTTGCCTAAACTGAGTTTTTCGCAAATAAGATCAATCAAAACATAGTTATTTAAGTGATTTTGTAGTGAAGTAGAAATACTTCAAATTGAATAAGTCGACGAATTTTCAACCGATTTCAATTAAATAAACTTGCTGGATTTAGAATTAGCTAGAATTTTTATTGCTAAGACATAACGGGGCATTTAATATAGAATATGTCCACAAATTGATCTTAAATAGAAAAAATATGAAAAATTTAAGAAAACTTTTCATCATACTGATGACAGGATTGCGCTTAATACAATTTTTGAAAGAAGTTAATTTAGATTTAGTTTCTGGAAGAACAATGGGAACGACTAGTTATGATACAACCATTGATGCTATGTTTTCACGATTACCACCAATGACGTTACTATTAATGAATTCATCAATTTACCTCATAAGATTTTAGGTTATAAATATATTTTAAAATTTAAAAAGTATACAATTCTTTTACTAATATAAGAGATGCCTTCACCCCCTTTATCTTTAATATGCATCTCAAATTCCAAGGTAATCGATCGAGAGCGAAAACTCCAGTCACGCGTCGGAGCTGACACGCACACTTCTTTTTTTTCTATTTTCAATTGTTTACGTTTACTCTATTTAATTTTTTTTTTTATTTCTAAAATCTGTTTTCTCTTATTTCACTTCTTAGTATATTTTTTAATTGATGCAAGGTAAGTAATCTCCAATTCATGTATTAAAATTTATATTTAAGAACTATATTCAGTATTATAAGTTATGTTAACTTTTTAAATTCAGAATATCCTAATTCTTCGTATATTATAAAAAGAACTTGTTTTTATCATACTGATGATATTATTAAAAAAGAATATATATATATACAGTCAAACCTGTTTTTGTGCGGTCTTTTTTGGTGCGAATTTTTTTTGTGCGATTTTATTTATGCGGTTTTTATTTTTATGCGATTTGTTTTGTGCGAATTTTTTTTTGTGCGAGTTGTGTTATGATATTTTTTCTTGTATGCGATCTTTTCTATGCAAAAAAAAAACTCTGCACTAGCTGAAATTATCATTAAAAAGAGCAATAAAGAGAAAAGCGTAAGAGCAAAACGCAATTCTGAAGTTTTTGAAATGTCCAAAAAAAGCGCGAGAGACATTATTTTATGTCAGAGAAGACTATGACGAATAGTATTGATTAACTTATGAATTTATGTATTTTAATTTATTTTTTTAATATGCATTTTTTTAATGGAATAATTTTTCGTATTTTTCACATTTAAAATGAAGAATTAAAACTATATTTTTAACGTTTCCGTGTGTAATTTATTTATTTATTTGGCTTCGAGACCACTTTTTCGCTTTTTCATAGAATGTTTCCTAGGTGAGATTTTTTTATGCGGTACAAAAAAACCGCATAAAAAAAATTTTCTTTATTAGATTACTTAAAGTTTTATGTTATAGCTGTTTATGAAGTCTCTATCTCTCCCTATCTATACCGCACAAAAACAGGTTTGACTGTATTTATATAAGTATATATTTAAGTACTTTATAAGTCCTTGCTAAGTATTGCCTGATAATGTCAGAACTTTGAGATATTTGAGGTTATGTATACGAAAAAGGGCTATTTTTGAGGTTAGATAAAAGCAACACAAGTTTTGAAAATTTCTATTTAATTTATCATAAAGTACTATTCTTTTCCTTCGAAATGCGACCTCGAATGATCGATCGATGTCGTACGATGATTTCTTCAAAAATTATGGCCATTTTAAGATGACGTCCGCAAAAATGCACAGTCAGTGAAGTAGTTTTATGTGCAAACCTAGATTTTGTCATAAATTTTTGCTTGCGGACGTCATCTCAAATGGCCATAATTTTTTAAAAAATCATCGTACGGCACCATTTCAGGATCGGTTGATATTCAAAATTAAGTAATCGGCATTTGTTGAGATGTTGTTAAGACAGATAGTATTAAAAAAGCAAAAAAGCGGAAGCATAAGTGTTTTAGCAGACGAAACAGTTGACATTTCTGGCACTAAACAATTATCGATTGGGCTGGGATATTTTGATGAGGAAACCAACGACGTCCAAGAAATGTTTGTCGGATTTGTTGAGCTGGGATGTCTGGATGCAAAATCTATTGCACATAAAATTGATGAGTTTCTGACAAAAAAAAAAAAAAAACCGACTACGAAATCACTACAAAGTAAAAAATAATTTTAAAATAACCTTTCCTTTTAATTTCTTGGTCATATTTCATAACTTTTTTTAACCTATTACATTGGAAATCTTATTATTTTAATTTTTTTTTTTCTTATTTGTTTTATTATCATAAATATATTAAGTTCTTTATGAGTATAAAGCTTTTAAGGTCGGCACTAATATAATCAGACTTTTAATCAGAAGCGCCAACTTCAAAGCTTTTGTAGTCATGAAGAAATTAATATATTTATGATAATAAAACAAATTAGGAAAAAATTAAAATAATAAGATTTCCAATGTAATAATATGTTTAAATAAATAATCAAATACGACCAAGAAATTAAAATGAAAAGGTATTTTAAAATTATTTTTTTGCTTTGTAGTCGGTTTTTTTTTTTTAGTTTTTATTTCTTACTTTTTAGAGAATATGATAAATTTTCGAAAAAGTGTGTAAACTACATAAATACAATTATTCCCAAAAAATTTGTTCAATTAAATTCTGAAACTTTGTTGGTTATTTCAAATATCTGTCTCTTAAATTTAAATTAGATGTCACGTGTTTTGTAATAATTATACCCATTCTTGTAACGAATTTAATTACCCTAGTGTCAATACAATTCGAGATATAGTGTTTTTTAAAAGTGACACGCCCCTTTGTTGAATAAACGCCCACTTTCTTGACCGTTATTTGTAATAATTGTGCCTACCTCTGTACTTAATTTCAGTACCCCAGCGTCAATATTACCTGAGATACAGTGTTTTTCTAGTATTTGCACGCCCATTTTTCGAATAAAGCCTACTTTATTGACCGAAATTTTTAATAATTCTGCCTACCCCTGTACTAAATTTCAGTACGCTAGTGTGAATATTATTCGAGATACACCATTTTTCTAATATTGTCACGCCCAACTGTCGAATACCACCCACTTTCTTGGCCGTAATTTGTAATAATAATGCCTACCTCTATACTACATAAATTGCAGTACCATAGTATCAATATTATTCAAGATCGACTATTTTACTAATATTGTCACGGCCATTTTTTTGAATAACGCCCATTTTCTTGACTGTGCTTTGTAATAATTGTGTCTACCCTACACTAGTTAAATTGCAGTACCCTAGTGTCAATATTATTTGCGATAGTGTTTTTCTGATATTGCCACGCCCATTTGTCGAATAACGCCCATTTTCTTGACTGTGCTTTGTAATAATTGTGTCTACCCCTACACTAAACTGAAGTATCCTAGTGTCAATATTATTTGAGTTATAGTGTTTTTCTACTATTGCCACGCCCCTTTCTCGAATATGATATCTATCTGTTCACCAAAAATTATGGCAATCAGGCATATGGATTAGGAGTTATCGATGTACATACATACATTTAAAAAAAATAAAGAAACAAAAAGGGAAACAAAAAGGGAAACTGACGAACTTGAGAACCTCCTGCTTTTTGATGTGTACAAGCACTCCTACGTAAAAAATACACTAAACTTTGTACTTTCATTTTTCGTCCTACAAACTGAATCTGGTAATCAATGATCTCAACACACTTCCTGAAATTCGAAACGCCATGGGAACCAGCAAAGATATTATTACACTTTTTCGGAAATCAGTTTTGAAAAGAAAGTTGATACCTAATATTTCCAGGCTCTGCAAAACAAGGTGGAGTGAGAAACACAAAACGATCAAAGTTTTTAAGGAGAATTTCTCTGCCATATTAGAAGCCTTAGAAACCTTATCACATGGAGGGAATAGTGCAATTCGAAAAAACGCCATTCAACTCCATGCTGCTGCTTCGTGGAATTCGTTTATTCTTGGTATTATTTTGATAGCTTAATACTCGGCTTTGATTGAGCCTGTTGTAAACGTGCTCTAATCCGTTGCTTTGGACGTGGTTAGGGCCTCGCAACACACAAAAAGCATTTTGCAATTGCTTAACAGCCATCGTGACAGTCCCGAAAGAATCTCAGCTAAAATTATAAACGATGCTTCTGTACTTGCGGAGAAAGTCGGTCTGGAGGAGGACATCACATCAATGCCGCGCAATGTTTTAAAACAACGTCATCGAAGCAACCACCCAGCAGAAAGCCCTTCAGAAGAGGTCATTAATTAATGATACCTTACTTGGACTCCATTATTGCATCGCTTGAAGTACGTTTCACAGAAGAAAACATTCAATAATTCGCATTATCTAAATTACACCCTGCACAAATGCAAACGATGTTTGTCGAAAATCTCGCAGAAAGTTGTAAAAGTATCGCCCAGTTTTATGATTTACCAAACATTAAAAATTAATTCGAACTTTGGCAGCAATCGTGGGATAATAAACCTAATTTAATCAATCTTACCGTTGTTTATATCTTAAAAGAGACCAAAATATTCTTTCCCGAAACGGGTAAAGCGTTGAAAATTTTGATAGAAATTTTGACTTGCACAACGTGCACGGTAGAGCGATCGTTAAGTAGCCTAAGGAGACTGAAAACGTGGTTAAGAAGCACTATGAGGGAAAATCGCCTCAATGGACTGGCCATGATGAGTGTACACAGAAAACTTATTTATGAAAACTTATAAGATTTTCAACAAAAAGTGGTCGAGAAGTTTACAACAAACCCTCGAAGATTATGTTTTAGTTAACTTAATAAGAGTCAAAAATTAATCTGTACAAATCTTTTCATGCTTTTTTTCATATAAATATAATTAATAACTGTGTTTACAAGTTTTATTCATTGAACAGTCAAGAGCTCGAGGAGGCTTACACATTGAGCTTTGTATTGTTCTCATTACAATCGCAGAGGTAGTAAGGCTGGCACTGCAAACAAGTGTAAAGTTCTGTTAAATGTGTCTGCAATTCATCCTCCATATATAAACTCCCCCCCTGGGTCATCGGCTGGTGACGCCCTTGGCTTAGTCATTGGTCTATAAATATCTAAGCTGTCAGTTAATAATTAATTATTGCTCTATATTAATTATTGGAAAATTGTCATCTAAAAGTGATTTCTTGAAAATCTTGCTCAAAGGAACATGCTAAGAAAGAGCACATTTTTTAAAAAATATCGATGGAAGCAAGTCATAAAGAGCAATGAGAGAATGAGAACCACTTCATCAGATATTTTTCAGGTACCAAATTTTGGAGAGATTTGGCTTGTTTTTTTAAATGAACTCAAATTAGCTTATTTGCGAAGTTTCAGAATTGTATCACAATATTAAGATTTTCTTTACTGAAAGGGTTTGTGTACGTGTAGGCTCATTCCATGTTACAGTGGTAACACCAGCAAGTTTTCGAAGTTTATTTATTGATCATAGAAGTTAAGTCTAAAATAAAATACAATTCATCTAACTAGATTATTTTGATCTAATAACGAATATGAAATAGATTTAAAAAAAAAAAAAAAACAAACAAAATTTTAACAAGTTAACATCCGTTACGTGTGTTATAACCCCATAATCGTTCGGCTACAAATTCACAAAAAAATCAACATTTTTTTTCATTGCGATCATTTTAAACTATTGCATAATTTAATGTTAAAATGTATTAACTGCAACTTTGCGTTAAGATAGGCGCCTTGTTGTTTAGTGCAAAAAGCACTTAAATGTGAGATGCTGATAATAAATTTAAAATAAAGAGATTGCATTCGAATTATCAGCGACAAATTTCTTATTTGCGGTGATTTAAAGGTGAACTCAAGCAAAGTACGTCAACGAATAGATATTTTGTACTCGTATAATGAAAAAAATGTTAGAGTAAAAATTTTCCTATCGAATCAATTGCTTGAACTTGTTAACAAAATATTGAAGTATTACTATTATTTTAAAATAGTTGGTTAATGGTTTTTATTATTGAAAATAAAAGAAAAATTATCACTAATGTTAATAACATCAGCATATGAATATAAGCTAGTTATACAATATTTTTAATAATAACTTTTGATTGGAAAGGAGTATTGAGATATTTTTTCAAATGCTCGCATGGCAGAATTATAAGGTAGGGTCGACTCGGAGAGGAATGGAGTAGAAAGCAGAATAAAGCTACATTGGTCTCAAAATCAGCTGTCCATCGCGAATTTCTGTATGCTCACCTTTCGCAGTTGTTTTTAGGTTAAAACTGTTACAGGTTTTTTTTGCAATTTTAAGATTTCTTTCACATTTTATAGTTTTTATTAATAATATTTTCACTCAAATTAGCACAAATTTAACACCCGCGACCGCACTGTTTGCAACTTGGAAACACAAAATATTTTCTTCATTTGCAATTTCTACGAAATTCGTCGTTTTGACATATATGTTGCTTCTCAATATCCACTCTTCGTTGACGCGTGAGAGCACTCAGCGAAACGGCCCTACCATATCATTGTATCATGAAATGATCGTAAGTTATTTTTGAAGCTAGACTATTTTGTAAAAAACATGAAAATAACATTAAAAAATTTCATCAAAAAAATCAAATGGTGCCCTTATTTTTCTATGGCAGAAACAGTCAATTAATTTTTGTTTAAAACTGAAACAATTTTTCTAAAAAATATTACGCCACACAAAAAGTTATGTGCTGTTTATGGTGACGAAGCTTTAAAAGAACGGCAGTGTCAAAATAGGTTTGCCAAATTTCGTTCTGGTGATTTTTCACTCAAAGATGAAAAACGCTCTGGTCGTCCAGTTGAAGTTAATGACGACCAAATCAAAGCAATAATCGATTCGGATCGTCACAGTACAACAAGTGAGATTGCAGAGAAGCTTAATGTATCACATACATGCATTGAAAATTGCTTAAAACAACTTTGCTATGTACGAAAACTCGATATATGGGTTCCTGATGAACTGAAAAAAAATCATTTGACACACCGCATTAACATCTGCAATTTGTTAAAGAAACGTAATGGAAATGATCTATTTTTAAAACGATTGATAACTGGTGATGAAAAATGGGTTGTTTACAACAATTTCAATCGGAAAAGATCGTGGAGCAAGCCAGGTGAACCAGCTCAAACAACATCAAAAGCTGATATTCATCAAGAGAAAGTTATGTTATCAGTTTGGTGGGACTACAAAGGAATTTTCTACTTTGAACTTTTACCACCCAACCGAACGATCAATTCAGATGTCTAAATTGAACAACTAACAAAATTGAACAATGCAGTTGAAGAATAGCGACCCGAATTGACAAATTGAAACACACACACACACACACACATCTTTGGTCACTCGGCAAAAATTATTGGAGTTTGGTTGGGATGTTTTGCCACTTCCACCATATAGTCCTGACCTTGCACAAAAAAAAAAAAAAAAAAGAAAAACGAAATGGCCATCTCAGCCCTTGAAAGGACTTTGACCGAGCTTCTTATGATCAATTGTGTTGTGTGTGATGTGAAATGTTTGCACACTAATGATCGAGAACTGGACCTACATGTTTTACGCCGACTCCGAACGGCTTATGTTTTCAAGAAGCTTTTCATGGCAGTTTTTACTCTCTGAGGTTTGCCATTGTCTGCAGAGAGGTGACGGCCGAACAGAAAAATTAATTCAATTGAAAAAATTCTCTGTGTCAGATGGAGGATTCGAACCTGGGTTCTCTGGCGTAAGATCCACACACTCTACCCACTACGCCACTGCCGCCACTTGCACCATCGGATTACTTTTTATTTCGATCTTTGCAAAACTTCTTGAGTGTAAAAAATTTCAATAATAATGATGATGTCAAATCGTACCTGTTTTAGTTTTTTGCTGATAAAAACCAGAAGTTTTATGAACGTGGAATTATGATGCTGCCTGAAAGATGGCAAAAGGTCATTGCTCAAAATGGGCAATACATTACAGAATAAAGTTACTTCGTTCCATGAAAAAATTGTCTTTTATTTTCTAAAGAAAATCCAAATTACTTAGTTGCCAACCTGATATAAACAAAACAATTTTCATATTCCACAAAAAAGGTCATAGAAATCCAAAAAAAAACCCTAAATTTCTATATACAATTAAGAAAAAGGACATTTTTTGGTTCTTTATTTTTAAATATGTTTTTTAACAACTCTGTTTTTTTTACTGGGAGAACTCAAAATTAAGAATTTTATGACGTACATATTTCCTAAAGCATGTTTTAGCGAAAATGAGCAAATTTATATAGGAAAATACCAAATTTTTTATTAAGTTTCAAGCGCAATTAAAGAAAAAGGACATTTTCGTTTATCTTTGTTTCTAAATGTGTTTCATAACAACTCTTTCTGAGCACATTCTCGAAGATTTTGCTGGGACAACTCAAAATTAAGAATTTTATGACGTTTTTCCTAGACCATGTTTTGGCGAAAATGCGCATTTTTATATGGAAAAATAACAAATTTTGTATAAAGTTTCAAACGCAATTAAAGCAAAAAGACATTTTTTTCTTTGTTTATGAGTATGTTTTAAAACAACTCTTCCTAAATACATTCCCAAAGTTTTTGATAGGACAACTCAAATTTAAGGATTTTGTCCTATTCTCTGGGGCATGTTTTGACGAAAATGAGCTCCATTTGCATACCAAAATATATGTCAAGGTTACGTTTCCTCCTTACGCAAATTTCTTTGAAAAAGCTACAATTTTCAACCATTTCGATTACTGTAGATCAGTGATCATCAAAGCCTATGCCCGCGGGCATTTGAGCTTTTGTGCTTAAAAGCTTTCTGTATACATATTAACTTACGGACGAGCACTGAATTGCGTCAGTCTCTATTGAAATTTCATGCAGAACAGACCTGCGGCACATGCATTCTTGTTAGATTTTTTTTTTGCTGCGCATACGCAACTTATGCTACACCCATAAAATATCAGTTTTTGCTATTTCTATACAAAATGTCTCTACTTGAATGGGAGTTGCAATTCTTTTTTGCAGAAAATATTTTTTCTAAAATATAAATGAATAAAAAAACCAAAAAAAATAAAAAATGAGCAAAACTGAAAAAAAAATAAAAATGAATAAATATAAAAAAAAGAAAAGAAGGGGCTACATAATTCCTACGTCCTCGTCATTAGTCCTTGGTAATGCCAAAGGGAATTCTAGATCATTTTAACTCTATCTTGAATGCCTGCAAGTTAAATTGAAAAATAAAAGAGCTTAGAGAAGTAAGCAAATATTTTTTTCAAACCTAAAGAATTAAAAAGAAAACAAAAAAGCAAAAAAAAGACACAGTTTCGTATAGTAAGTATTGACACTTCTAAATTAAAATGGAATGTTAAAAATTGAAATTAAATTATTATTCTAATTAACCTTTACTATTTTAAATTTTTCGCCTTTTTTGTAACAGTGAATAAAATAGTGAATGTTGATATGTTTCTTCGATATGAATTATGCTATTATGAACAGTCGTAAGCATACGTAAATCGCAAAATTGTTTAAAAACATTTCCCCCTCACGCCTCTCCCATAGATTTGTAAGACACCAGATGAAAATTTTTTTCCGGCGCCACTGAATAATAAAACAAGCGAACCATCCTCTTGCATGAAAGCTGGACTGAGACTCAAGCAGTATTTTTTTTCAGTGCAAAACCTTCAATGAGCTTTTATACATAAACAAAGTATGCTTGTATGGAGTTTGATGACCACTGCTTTGCAGTGTTGCAGCCAATAAAAATAATTAAATTACCGCGCAGCTGCAAATTTTCTGATTTTTAAGGAAATCGCAAGACTATTGCTGAACAATATTGCTGCTATATTTTTTGGGCGGCAGAAAAATATTGTTGCCAATTTTATGCAAAAAAAAAATAGCATAGAGCTACAAATTTACAAAAGCAGCAGTAAAAATTCTTCATTGGCACACGTCGCGAGTGAACATTTTTCGAATGACACAGAGTCTAATTAAAATATATGACAGTCTGTCAAAATCTCGGAATAACTTTGACGTTTGGCTGGAAAAAAAAAATGGAAAAATCACTAACCAGCCGTTAAAATATCCAGACCTGCTAAGTTGCTATGCAGAGGTGAACAATACCAATTTTTATCCAGAGATTTTAACCTCTGGTTAAATTTAAAGCCCTGGATAAGTTATCGGCTGGATAACGTTAAATATCCAGAGGTGAACAATACAGCCCTTAAACATCTTTTAATAAATACTGCACTATAACAAATTACATATATTCGACTATATCAAAAACAAAATTTTAACAAAAACATTCTTACCACTAAAAAAGAAACTTATTTAATTTGGAGCACTAACGTTTACGACAACTTTTCCACGCAAATGACCCTCTTGAACTCTTTTGAAAGCCTCTGGCATTTTTTTAAATTCAAAAGTACTATCAATGGATGGCAGTAACTATAAATGAAAGAAAGATAGATTATTAGAAATTTATGCTTTAGCAATATAATCTTAAATGTTGGCACCTTTTTTCTTTCCACCAGTTTTTTCAAGAACTCTATACCCTGTGGTGCCGGTGCGAAGAATCCCCATTTGACACAGCCACGCTTATTGCTAAATGATCGCACGTTTGTTTCCAACAAATCAGCGATATTCTTAACCAAGCCAAGCCCAAGGCCAGAGTTATCGATATTGCGCAGGAACGGCGAAGAGAAGGTAATGTATTGATTAAAAGTTAAATTTAAGATATCTGCATGCTGTGCACCCTGGCCAGCGCAGTCCAGAACAATATCGTATGGCGTATAGTTGCGTAATGTTTCCATCTCAACGGGATTTTTATAATCAACAACCAGATCTGCGCCAAGATTTCGCACCATGCTGACGGCGTCTTCGCTACATGTTGCAAGTACTTGAGCTCCTTGTGACTTAAGAATTTGTACGGCAAGTGAACCAACAGCACCGGATCCTCCAAGCACAAGCACACGTTTACCGGAACCGCCACCAGATGAGGTTACAGCGCCACATAGGCCTCCCAAGTGTCCAGTTATGTAAAGCCCTGACCAAGCTGTTAACCCGGCATACAACACTGCGGCAGCCTCTTCGTTAGAGAGTGCAGACGGAGCACGTGAAAGCTGTTTGAAAAAAATTAAATGTACACTAGAAATAAATTATCTTTGGCAAAAATGTTACGCAATAATCGGGCACAGCCACATATTCAGCATGAGCTCCTGCAGCTTGCACGGGCACAACGCCCCAAACACGATCCCCAAGCGATATTTTTGAACTAACACCCATGCCGCGTTGCTCTAGCGTACCACAGAATTCACGACCAAATGTCAATGGGAATTCAATATCTGTGGCGTTAAAGCGCATCGCATTAAGTACTTTGGCTCCATAGCCTTCTGCAAGATAATCAAATAGTAGAAGCACCTTACATGTTTATATGCTGTTTTATTTACTTACTTAACATCGCCACATCGATGGGATTCACAGTTGTTGTTTTAACTTTAACTAGGCACTCGTTGGCACAACGTATTTGTGGCATCTTAAGATTTTCTGAATATTGAAGCTCTTCCAATTCACCATACGAATGTACCTGCCAGCCACCCATCTTCAGTTTGGAATCTGTGACACCGCTGGTAGCAACTTCATGGGTTGTGTTAGTGGGCTTGACAATTGGTGATCCTGTAGTGTGCTGCACCAACACTGTACGCAAGAACGGAGTAAATTTACTCCGAATTCCAAGTAACTCAGTGGATTTTTGCATTTTTTAAATTTCACAACAAAAGCAAAACAAATTTGTTTTTAACATTATCACATAACGTTGACGTAACGCTATAAAACGTAACAACACAGAAAATTACTGCTTCAATACCAGGGATGGCTCTATTAAAGACATCATTACTAGTTTAACCTAAGCAGGGGTTTTTTTTTGTCACAAAAACAGATCAGTTTAGTTTAATCGATTAGCTCTCAGAATCAAAAACTGTGGGTCAAAGTGATATAGTTTAATTTTTACCTTTAAAGATATTTTATTTCATATATAGAAGACCCATTGCACTTTACAAAAAGGGCTTGTGCATTGATTGCAAAAGTCAAAAATATGTCAAGAAATAATCAATATATTTAATTACTCCAAGATATTTAAAAAATGCCATTTAAGCGTTGAACAGAATGCGATGTAGTTGTAGCGATTCAATGTAGTAACCTCAATAGCTGATCAGTGTGTACCACGCTACGCCAAAAAATATGTCCAGAATGGCGTGAGCGCTTCAGAGAGCACTTGCTTATAAATTTTTACGATTTTACAAATATTATTAATTTCGAAGCCTGATGATGTCGGCTGAAACCCGGACACGGGTTGTTACGCCCACATAAGTATGTAAGTTAATTTCAAACACTTATTTCAGTACCGACAACGTTAGCAGTATCGATTTGATATACACGATCCTTAAAAAAGCATCATTAATACAACGTTCAGAGCAGTGTAGTAATCAAAAGTTATAGTTAGATCAACTTGCGCTACAACTACAGCTACGAGCCACAGACGTACTACGCATTCTGTGCGATTCCGTGCATTTTGACCATTTTATCTTTTGACACTACATACTACGTACTACAAGATAAACGATACTGGTTCCCACTTTATTTATAAGTTAATAATAAAAAAAAATAATAGCAAAGCATTTCCACAGAAAACAACAAACCGGATCGAGTCCTTGGCTTACGATATACATAAGAACGTCAGAAAGATATGAGAAATTTAACGAAGAGTCTGCGGTAAAACTTGTAAGAAGACGAATCAATAATGCGGGATGAAATTGGCATAATAGCAAAACAAAATCAGTTCTACCAAAAGAATATATTCAGAAATGGCTAAATGTACTAAAGAATAATTTCATAAATGTTATACAATTTTGAAACATAGAACCTTGAACAGCAAAATTAAGTTAGATCGAATAAAGTGACAATAAAAATGTTACATCGCAGTTTCCGCAGTCTCATTTTTTTTTTTGAAAAACAATTTTGGGACCACTATGTTGAACTTTTTCCAAACCCTAATTTCTTAAAATTTATGACTCGAAAACACATTTATATTCGGAAAATAATGTGCATAATACCGATTTCATTTTTAGATAAATGAAGAAAATAATTGTTTATTACTTCTAAATCATTTATTTGAAATAAATGCTGACGCCATATGCCGGAAATTATTTTTGGTACAAATAAAATAATAAGAAAAAAAAAACAGAGAATACGACAAACTTGAGAACCTCTTCCTTTTTGAAGTTGGTTAAAAAATAGATGAAAATTCATTGAAAATTGACAACATTAAATACTTAGGGTCGTTTTCTCAATGTCCGGCTAAGCACTAACCGGAACTTTAACCAGCGGTTAGCAAAAAATCGTTTTCTCAAAGTTCGGTTAGTGCCTATCTGTCGGTTAAGTGCCGGTTAAGTTAACTGCAAGTTGTGGTTCCGGTTAGCTGCTAACCAGTAGAACAGTTGAGTAGGCAATTTTTTTATTGTTTGTGTTTACATTTATTTTACACAAAAATGGAATGAATTGCATATATTTCGTTTCTTAATAATTTGAGTGTCAATCAGAATAGAGGAAGGACATATTCATATATTCATATAGTCTGTTGCTATTCTCCATTTTTTTTTTTTTGCGTCACAAAATAAAATAATTAGAAAGACAAACAAATGACAGCAGATATGCAGTTTTTATGTATTCACAATTGTAAACTTCACAATAAATGATTTACCCGAAGGTTACTTAATCAGCACTTGGTGAAACGAAACTGTTTTTTAGCTATCGTATGGTTAGCTATCTCCCGGTTAAGAGCTAGACTGACCGAACATTCAGAAAACGGCCCTTAATCAGTTAAGGCTACTTACGGTTAAAGGAATGTTTCTTTCGTCTGAAATTATATAATATAAATGGCAATACAATTGGTTAATTTCGAAATTATCTCAAATAAGGTACTTTCGGTTAAATTACTCACGAAATCACGCCAAATTCACATGCAACCCTGAAATCTGAAAATTGTGTACATTGAACATACCCTTTTTTTGACATAATAAGGCCATCCAAGCGATACTACATAGTAGGTGTTCACACATCAGTCAAATGATTGCAGTATATCGCGATTTTTTACTCTCTTGAAAATTTTGATTGACACTTGCTCACACACGATTTTTTGATTGAAGCTTTGATGCAGGCATTTGTTACTTTTCTGCTATCTACTATTTTGTGAATTCAAATCGTGCTGTGTATATCACTTTATTTGGGTGTTTATAAAGTTGTTTTGTGTGCAAAAAATTTTACAAAATGGAAAACAATAGCGGAAATATAGTTGATCTTTTAGGATTAAAGTTGGTCACATAAGGAAATCAATACGCCGGAAATTCTACCTATTTGAATAACCATGGGATGCAAGTCATGAAAAAAAAACAATAGAATCAATGAAATTATGGCAGGAACTGAAGAAACTACACCTCTTTTTCTCTTCAAAAAACTACCTTTGTTTCCAGTTAACTACTTTTCTTGATATAATTGCCTACTAAAAAGCAGCCAAGTAAAATAATGCAACCCTTTGACTGGTGGATGCAGGTCTGGAGCTCAATCAAAATTTTGACTGACGAGAGAAGATTTTGGAGTTCATTTTCGCTCTGAGCCGAAGTTCATTTTTTTTACATAGGAAAGCAACAACATATTTTGAATGATTCAATCATTTGACTGGCGTATGAACACCTCCATATCGGATGAACATGTAGTTTGACAAAGTAACGACACTTTTTTCGTTGGTCCCAAACGGTCGCAAACGTCGGATGGACTTCATTAATTTATAGTTTTCAAAGAGTGAATATCGAGCGCAGTATATCTTTTATAGTGTAAAAATGACGAAAGCATTGGTTGTAGCAATCATTTTTATTCTCTTTACTTTTTATTTTATTAAGTCTCCGGGAGACTTCTATATAAATCGTAAAATTATTTCCAAAATTAAACATTTCGTATGTTAGTAATTTTTTCCACGAGATGAGCTGCTCAAAAATTTTTATCGAATGAGAAAATGCACCAAGTTTGATGTATACGCACACGAACGATACTGCATGTCGGATGGACCGACAGAAAAGTCAAAAATTTTTTTCTTTCATCGGACATGTCCATCCGACTTGATTTTTGCACACAAACTATACTACATGTGCGCTGACATGACATGTCCATCCGACATGTAGTATCGTTTGGGGAGCCCTAGTGAGAAACTTGTTGTATTGTTATCCATTTATTTGTATGCTTCTTATAACCCTGTGTCCACATGTTCAAGTAATCACTTGCAAGTAGACAATAAATAATTGGGCTATTCGCTGTTATATATATGCTGTATATATATGTATATGTATATATGTTATATATGTATGACAGGGCATACAAATACGAGACACAAAAAACTCGCCCAAGAGCTACTTTTATTTACGCGTGCGTGCGTATTTGCGTTTGCATGCAAAACAACAACAAAGCAAAATACGCTTACGTAAGTTGGCGTTAAAATAACAAATCGTAAATTAAACAGACCTGCGTACTTAAACTGTGAACACCCTTATTGTCTTCGAAAAAGTTCGAAATTAACCGCAAGATCTTCCTGCAATTGCAAGTTCTCCCTGCAATTGCATTACTGCTTGGAAAGTGAAATGGAAAGGCATCACTTAATTTCCATTTTTGACATTTAATTGCAGTAAGTGCCAAAATGCGATGTCTCTGAAATTTCCTTGCAAGTAGCGGTACAAATAGGTTGAAAGTCTGAAAATGTGAGTGGGTTAGTAAAAATGTTTAGATGTATTCAGTTTCCAAACTTGCACTTGCACGTGTGGACGCTAGGTATGATTTATGGAAAAATCTACACAAATTTTTTGGCATCTTCTAGCTCATTTAAATATAATAAAACAACTCTTGAAAATTGTTCTGGATTCTTGTTGCTTTATTCAGTTCAAAAACTATACATGAGAATAATGAATTAACAGAAAAAAAATCAAACGTTATACGAAATTATCAAACCCCAGTGTGAACACTTTTATACAATTTCGAAGTTATCTAACGAAACTATCAAACCCTAGTGTGAACACTTTTGTACAATTTCGAAGTTATCTAACGAAATTACTTAATATAAGCTTAGTGTGTACATAGTATTATTTAAAAAACAAATTGAGGGGTGATGTATATGTGACAATACATCAAACGAAATGAGGGGTGTAAACGATGTGATGCATATGTGATAAATTTTTACAAAACTTATAATATTTACAACTAATTGTGAGCAAGCCACGTTATTGAAGGCTTTTTAAAGGATGTATTTTTAAAAAAAGTAAATTTGTGTATATACTTTTGTTTGAAATATGAATTAAAATGCTTACAAAATAATGAAAAAATTCAAGCGAAACACTAATTATATTAAATTTTTTAAATAAATTCATATTGCAGCCGGTAGCTTCCTCGATGTTGAGTAGAAATGCTTTTGCGATCAGCTGATCACATATACAACGAAATGTACAAAGATTGCAATAGGGTCTCGTCGTTGTATTTTTGCGGCAGTATTGTATTTTGAACACTGTTAATTTTGATTTTGTAAATGTATAAAATTTACTACAAATATCAAATTTATCAAAAATACACAATACAAGGGCAAATACAACTTATCGTGAATACCCCTATTGTATTTATACTCATATAGAACTTACCTTGCACCCAAAAAGTAAAATAGTAGATCTGTTTCCATACACATTTTCGAGTAAAAGTCGAGTAAATTTCAATTTCAGAGAGTAAAATTAAATTTTAGAATAGTATCAAAAGTACAAAAACGACTTCCAGCTAGTTTCAAGCACGAAAACAGCTCATTGCCTATCAAAAGTAAGCACCGCAAATTTTAACTTGGTACAAATGCAAACGGCGCCAATTTTAACTTGATATTTTATATTTATTTATATATTTTATATATTTTGATATGTAACAATTTGTAAATTTATTTTTTATTGCACGATATACGCTAAGAACAAACGAAATATTGGCATTTGCTTGTTCTTCTTGATGCTTATTCTTATTGATGCGTGTTATTAGGTGTGTTTCCGTACTCACACTGTGTAACTTGTGGGACACTATTTTCTGTTTTCGTAGTTTCTATGCTAAAAATGAAAGAAGAAAACCAAGCATAAAACCGCTCTCTCGAGCACACAAAGTGCACAGAGAGTGCTAGATCTCAAGACTCCGAGTAAAGTAAGAACAAGCATCAAGAAGAACAAGCATCAACTTCATAAGCAAATTGACATAATTTTAATTGGCGCAATTTACATTTGACATGTCCGCAGTCAAAATCAGCTGTTTTGTACTTGAAACTTACTAGAAGCTGTTTCCGTACTTTTGCAACTATTCTCACATTTCATTTTTACTCTCTCAGTTTGAACTTACACAAATCTTACACAGTGTAGAGTACGGAAACACACCTATTATGTAGCTGGAACAAAATTCTTCTAGCACACTGCGGTTTACTTTCGAGCTCGAGGGAGCGATTTTATGCCTATACTTCTAGCTTGAAAAAGTACGAAACATGTTCTAGTACATTGCAATTTATTACAATCGAGTATGGAAACAGACCTAATTCGATTTAATAGCAACACTGAAAAACAATGTTGAGGCATGTTTAATGTACTCTGATTCTATATTCGTTTGTTTCGTCATCGTTCGTATATTTATGGCGAACTGCGTGTCCAATCGTAAGTTTTGATCAAAATTTTCTGATATATGTTCAATTTTAGTTGTGAAAAATAGTGAAAAATTATACATTTTAACTAATCCATATAATATATGTGTACTAAATAATAATTCGAATACCAAAAAATTCAATAAAACTATCTTCTCTACACGTCAGGTAGGTGAAAATTAGGCTGGGGAAAACAAAATGGCGGATGTATAATGAAATTTTTCTTCTCGAATTTCAACGAAAACTTACAATTATTTTTATTTACAGCAAATTTTGCATCAGTGTTGAAAAGTGTCATAAGGTAAGTTTTCCAAGGGTTCCTATATTAAAAAGTAAGGAACTCGTAGCAACTTTAAAGAAAAACCAAGTCTTGAAAGGCTCCTTAATCTCATGACTATGTCTGAGGCCTTGACCGCGCCCCTTATACCGCAACTGCAAGAAATGCAGCAGCAGCAGCCAATGGGTTCTAATGGTACCGGTGGTACACCTCAGCAGTGGGGTTACCCGGGTGCCTGGAATTCCAGCATGTACAACAATGCTGCGTACCAGCAGCAATATTCGCAGTACTATCAGTACTACATGCGTTTTGGTATGCAACATCAGCATCAACCGCCGACATCTGGCGTTACTTCATCTGTCTGCAACTCTAATGCGCCGCCAGGATTCAGCAGTGCTGTCATTCCACAGCAGGACAAGAATCAGCCGCCCTTGCCAAAGGGACCACCACCACCGCCACCAATTATTTCAGGTCAACAGCATCAGCAACAGCAACAGCAACAGAAGAACTTTGGCGGTATACGTTTCAATCTTAGTCAAAACCAGAAACGTTTGGCTAATGCACCGAATCCGCTACAGCAGTCATCCCAGTTAAATAGCAACCCATTTGCAGGCGCACCTTCAGTCCCAATGAGTAATAGCGGCACCATTATTAACAGCAGCAACAAAAAGAAACGCAAGCGCAACAAAAACAAGCAAAACCAGCAATCCCAGCAACAATTCGCCCAGCAGCAGGCGACCTTTGATGCTCATTTTGAGTCTGCAACGGGCCCTCAACCCACAAGTTTCATTGATATGTCGGTGCCACCTCCATTGGGCAATATACCCATCACTCCAGATCTATCGAAACCGCCTCCACCTATACCTATGAACATTGTTGCTCAGCCAGCTGCGCCAGAAACGTCGCAGGTAGACCAGCAGCAACCAAATGGTTTCAAAAAACCAAACCCCTTCCACAACCCGAATGATGCTTGGCCCGAGTCTTTGAACAACTATGTGGCACGATGCTACTCCAAGTGCACTACAGACTTGGACAAGGACCAGATCGACATTTGTCTCAAGGGAAAAATTATTGCCGCGGCTAATCGCAACGAGCTTTGGACACGTGAGTGGGATAAAGAACCTATACCTAGTGTGCACAGCGAGCGCAACAATATAAAAATGCAACTGCATCTGCCGAATCCTCAGCAGCAACAAACACAGCTTAATTCGCCTGGCGCTCAAGGTCAAAGCGCCAAGCCTAAAGGCGGCATATCGCGCAGCTTAAATGCGCGTTTGGGCCATCGTGGCTCCTATGGTGGATTACATTCCAGATCTAGATCACGGTAAGTTACATTTTATGGCTCCCTTTTTTAAGGATTCTATGATTTTTTTTTAATTTTTAGTTCCCCTCCGTCTCTGTCATCCAAGTCGCACAACAAGCGTGGCTCACGTTCGCGAAGCTCTTCTCTAAGCCCGAGACGAAAAATTCGTCGAAGCACCAGTTCGGAATCACCCGATCGTCGGTCTTCCGAAAATTTCATCTCTTTAAATTCCTCTAGCAAAAAATCCAATAAATTCAACAAGAAGAGCAAGAATGCTAAACATTCTAACTCCAGCAGCAATACTTCAGCTGCAGCAACGAATGGCAAAGTCGCTAAAGCACCATTTTATTCGTCCTCGATTGGTGGCGCCGTCGATGATGATACAACGCGTTTGCAGCAGCGTGCAGCACGCTTCAGTAAGGGTGGCGGCAAACAAACTGTAACCGTCTCTAGCTCAACTTACGCGGGTGCAACTAATAAAAAACAACATAAAAAAATCACCGGTTCGCGCATGTTTATCGATGAAGCAATGGGCGCTGCGGGTGACGCAGGATTAGATTTATTAGATTTACATATTGTAGGCACATGTAGGGATTTAGAAAAGTCTTTTTTGCGCTTGACCAAAGCACCCATGCCATCAGAAGTGCGACCAATGGAGGTGTTGTCGCATTCCTTGACGAATGTGAAGCAAAAGTGGCGAACCAACCAGGACTATTACTATGCTTGTGATCAGCTCAAGTCTATCAGACAAGATCTAACAGTGAGTGTGGTTGAAATTTAATGGGTTTAAAATATCTTTATTTTTTATTTTTTAAGGTTCAAGGTATTCGTGACAATTTTACTGTCGAGGTTTATGAGACTCATGCTCGTATTGCCATGGAAAAGGGTGACCACGAGGAGTTCAATCAGTGTCAAACACAACTCAAAATGCTCTATACTGAGGTGGGTAGCAGCTGCAATACCTTGGAATTTACAGCCTATCGCATCTTGTACTATATTTTCACAAAGAATACCTTGGGTAAGTTTAAACTTTGTAGTTTTTTTTTCTGAAGAAATAGTTGTTTATCTCCTTTTATTTTTACAGACACCACAACTGTTTTGCGTTCACTAACACAAGCTCAGCGTGAGAATTCCATCATTGCACATGCTTTAGCATTTCGTTCGGCGTGGGCCCTGGGTAACTATTGCAAACTGTTTCAATTGTACAAAACAGCGCCGCTCATGGCGGGACATTTGATTGATTGGTTTATCGAGAGAGAGCGTAAGAATGCTCTGAAAACAATTCTTAAAGCGTACGTATTAATAGTTAAGTTTATATATAAAGTTTTAAAAGTATATCTGTATGAATGCGAATTTCTTATTTAAGCGAGAATAATTGAATTAAGAGCCTAAAGTAGGAAACAAAAACAGAACTGCCGTATCTTGTCCACCATTACCTTAAACCCAAATAGATTTGGTAAACTTTATCATTAAGGTCGCGTTTATAGTGAAGACTTATTGCTGAATCGAGCCGAAAAACACGTTGGGACAAAAGAGATGCATGACTTGATTTATCTATTGATCCAATGTGTTTTTCAGCTCGGCTCAGCAATAAACGTTCAGTATAAACGCGCCCTTAGACACTAATAATGCTATATGAAAAAAGCAATTAGATAAAAATAAAGAGATTCACGAGAAGGGTGGTTAAATTCCAAAGCTTGGGAAATGTTTGGTTTTTAAATCGAACGTAGTCTTCATCTTCATACGTAGTGTCATCCATTAGTTTTTAACATTTCATCAGTCTTCAACAGTATTGAAAAAAGTGAACCCTACAACCATTAGCTGGTTTTTCAGAAATGTAGTGTGTTTTTGAAAAATTTGTCTTGATTGCGCATTGTCTTGATGGAAGATCACTTTTCCTCATCAAATTGGGACGTTTCTCTTTCAAAGCGCCGTTGAAACGTTCCAATTCGGCTGCATAGTATTCGCCGTTCTTTTCGGTGGAAGGTAGTCGAAGTAGATTATACCACGTTCATCCCAAAATACTGTCCAGCCGATAGCACCGTCTTCGTCTTCTTTGGAGCACGTTCGGTTGGTGAAGCCCACTGTTTCGACTGTTGCTTTGTCTCTGGTGTGTAGTGAGGGATCCACTACACTTTTGACCACGGTTACTAATCGAAGGAAAACAAATCCTTATCTTTGTTCAACATTGCCAAACACGCCTTTGAATTAGTCACACGATCGCGTTTATGATCGAGAGTGAGCAAACGCGGCACCCATCTTGCGGATAATAATTTTTCATATCCGATTGATTTCGCAAAATGTTCCACACCCGTTCGTCTGAGATGCCTACGGCATCAACAATCTCGCACATTTTAACTCTGCGATAGGCCAACAC
Source organism: Coremacera marginata (assembly GCA_914767935.1). Classification (NCBI taxonomy): domain Eukaryota; kingdom Metazoa; phylum Arthropoda; class Insecta; order Diptera; family Sciomyzidae; genus Coremacera; species Coremacera marginata. Next base: position 62,375,912 of record OU612045.1, on the reverse strand, counting down.
GATATCGTGAATTTTAATGACCATTTTTGGTGTGGTGACCTCATTTGGGCGTGCAGAACATTCGGCGTCACTTGTGTTTGTACGACCGCATCGGAATTCAGTAAACCACTTGTGAATCATTCCAATTGATGGTGCAGAGTTCCCATAGTATTTATCAATCTTTCCTTGGCTTGGCTGGTTTGGCGCTAAAATTAATGCTTGACTTTTTTCCTTTTTCGAAAAAAATCACAAGATCGTCTGCAGTCAAGGGCTATTAACAGTGATCAGTGTTCCATTTAAAGTTATTACGCGGGAAATTAAAAAATTTACTAATTTCTCAAATTGCCCTCGTAAGAAATTCAGGCAAATCGTCGCATTAGTGCATACTTCTTGTATGAATTTTCAAAAATTTCAGGAAAAAATGTTTATATGTCTGGAATATAAGCAGCCCAATTCTGAATGAAAACTCCCTGGGAATTATTGTTAGCATTATGCAAAAGCAAATATTTGCATTAATTTTTTTCAAAAATTCTGTGAACATTGTTAAAAATCCGAAAATTCCCTTTTCCAATTTCCGGGGAGATTTCATTCAGAATTGGACTGAAATTGTATGTAATATAATGTGTTTGCCCCGGCGTGTTTTTAGGTAAAAGAGACAAATATCACATATTTTTTAAAACCATTCTTTTTTGGATTTGGTGATTTAAATGTTGACCTGAGCAAAAAGGGTTTTAGAAGATATTCTGTGTGTAACACAATTGAGCAAATAAACAAATCCCACCTGACAGAAAGTTTTTCAATTGAATTAATTTGTCTGTTCAGCCGTCACCTCTTTGCAGACAATGGCAAACCTCAGAGAGTAAAAACTGCCATGAAAAGTTTCTTGAGAACATAAGCCGTTCGGAGTTGGCAGAATGCATATACGTCCAGTTCTCGATCATTTGTGTTCAAACATTTCACAACACACACAACACAATTGATCAAAAGAAACTCGGTCAAAGTGAGCCGGCAAGATAGGAAAATAAAAATAAGAATATGACAGAAGAAAAGACCGGCCAAATGAAGTTAAGATATGGAGTTGGGAGAAAGAAATTAATGAGAAAAGTGAACTGAAGTAAAGATTCTTCATTTTTGTTAAAATAAATTAAAATATAATCAGGCTATTTCAGTTAAGCTTTTGAAAATATTATGAGCTCGTCAAAATCTATTTCTGTTTGTGATGTCTTAATTCTTAAAAGATTTTCTAGGTGTTGGTCAGTCAATAAATGCCTATATTTGTTTGTAATAAAAACCATATCGGAAAAAGCGGACTCACAGCCATATGTTGTACCAAACATTGAAAAAAAGCTGATAAATTTTGTTTTTTAGCATGGGATATTTTTTTTTGTCGATTTGACGCCAAAAATCAATGCCTTGCTTAAGAGGAAGCAATGCATCTTTTAGAAGCAACTCTCTAATTCGGCTTGAGCTTTTTTATTTTCAAAATATAAATTGCAAAGAAGAGGATTTTTTAAAAGCTCAATCGAGTCTTTAATTTTATCGAAATCTACAAAAGCTGCTTCCATTTTGCCAATCAAATCTCCAAACAATGAGTAAAATTTTGGTAAATCAGCCAACATATATTGCTTGCATACTTCGTCTGTCTTTGGAAAATTGGTCAAATCGTTTGCCTCAAATTGCACCTGAAGATTGGTTAATCGTTTTTTAAAACATTCTATTGACATTATTAAATCGAAAACATATTTTTGTCTCCCCTGCAAGCTTAAACTTAGTTGGCAAAGAAAACGAATTATGTCGCTGAAAAATGCTAAATTTAACAAAAACGCTTTGTCCGTCAACTTCGGTATAAGTATATCGGTATCGTTAGTTGCGTTGGCTTCAAAAAATTTGACTATCTCATTTCTGAGGCTGTAAAATCTGTCAAGACACTTTCCCTTGCTTAGCCACCTTACTTCTGTATATGATAATATGTCGTTATATTCGGCATCAATTTCTTCCAAGAATGCCCGAAATTGACGGTGTGTTAAAGCTTTGTGGCCACGTCTTATTGTTTTTATTGTTTGCACAACTACACTCATTGTGTATTCTATTTTAAGCGACCTTGCTATTAAATTTTCTTGTTGTAGTATGCAATGGAAAGTTGGAATGTTAATGTTATTTTTATGCAGCTGACCTACGAAGCCTTTATTGCACCCCACCATGACTTTGGCGTCGTCAGTACATATAGAAGACAGTTTGTCTTTATGTGCAAATGAAAACACCTTTTCGTTTACAACGTTATAAATGTCTTCACCTCTTACGTTGCTTTTCATTGCAGCTAAGGACAACATTCCTTCTGTTACCTCAAATTGGCATTTACGGAACTATAGCACAATATTAACTGGCTAGTGTCATTTAAATCAGTGCTTTCATCCAAAGATATGGCATATGCTTCAGAATTTGAAATTGTCTGCTTTGTTTCAAGAAAAAAAGGAAACTTGCTGTATATTCAGTTCGCCTTGTTATTGTTCTGCGCGACAAGGGGATACTTTTAATAATCTCGCTCATTTTCTTTCCTTTATCTCCAAAGCAGTCCAATATATCGACGCTTACTTCTTTTAAAAAGCTTCCATCATCGAAAGGCCGACCTTTTTTTGCTACAGCTATGCTTGCTACATAGGAAGCTTTTAACTTTGCATTTGCTAGAGAATAATCTTCCACTTCCTCTTCCATAAAATAATCTTTGGCTTTCTTTTGCTTTTCTAAAAATTCAAGTTTCAGTTAATAAGCTTCAAAAATCTATTTTCTGCTTTATATTCTTGAAACTCTCTATGAAAACTTAAATAGTGACGTTCAGGTTTGATCTCCTTATACTATTAAAAACTTTTAAACAAATGATGCACTCTGGCTTATTAAATGCATTTAAACAAAAAAAGAACTCCTTTTCATATTCTTCTTTTAACATGGTTTTTATTTTTAGATAAACCTAGTTATAAATAAATAAAAAATGTTCAATAAAACTTACACCTAATATGTTAGAAAAATTCAAAAGTGAAGGGAAAAAATGTTTAAAAATCTTAAAGCTATGTGATTATAAGCTACTTACGATATACTTAAAGTTTAATTAAGTCTAATAAAAGATAAAGTTTAATAAAAAATTAGTCTTGCTTAATATTATAAAAAAAAAGTTTGAATATTTATATTTAATAATAATTAAAAATATGCGCACTGCGCCCTTTGCAGAATACGTGATAAATCTTCTTAAAATTAGTTTTCAATAATAACATGGAAAGCATGCAGCCATTTCATCGCTTGTTTGTTTTTAGAGTGTAGTTTTTTTTTGCGCTTCTCTGCGCTTGTTAGCAAGCTACTCGCTTGCAGTCTTTTTCGACACTGAACTGATTTTCGTTTCTTTTCTTTGTTGTTGCTTCTTGTGTTGCTACGTAAGCGTTTACTCTCAATACGTAAGCGTTTACTCTCAATGCTCCGTAGCTTTCTCCGTGCCCATAGCTGGTTATAACCGATAGTTCGCCATAAGCGATGTCGTTATAAACATTACTTGCAGTATTTGCATTCATAGTCAATTTTTAAGATTACAATAAAAAAAAAATCTTTTAAAGCATTATACCCTGTCTTCAAAATGAAAACTCTCTGTTTCAATTCCCGGGCTCTATAACTATATTTCATATTTCTGCCTAAATTTTGTATAGTACTCTCTCAATATTCATACGTTCGAAATGTGTAAAAATAATATAAATTTTTTTAAGCCCCAACACCAGACTACACCTTTAACAAAAGTTGATTTGTAAAGACAAGTACAGATATAAAACTTTTAATTTTTTTTTGTTGGCAAAGTATAGTTGCAACCAGAGCTGGGTCGAAAAGTTTTCATTACTTTTCAATTCAAATTCCTTGGAATTAGGAATTGGTAATTGATCATCTTAATTCCTCTAGAATGGAAGTGAAAAAAATCAAGATGACCAATTACTTATTCCTAAATCCAAGGAATTGGAATTGAGGCGGAATTAATTCCAAAAGGAATCATTACAACCCAGCTCTGATTGCAATAATTTAAATAAAATTTTTTAGTTAAGACCGTCCAGAGGCACTGCCGGGCAGTAGAGGGTTAAGTTTTATTTTTAACATTTTAAAGTTATGAGAAAAATATCATGTTTATGATGGTTTAATTTGTCTGTGCAATGCACCAGTGGTGTGCGATGAAATAGAGCCAGTGCTATAAAAATTATTTAAATTAAAAAATCCTACGAAACTACATTTTTAAATTTTTGTTTTAATAGGTATAAATGAATAATTCATTTAATTCATATAAGTAAATTAATTAATTAACTTAAGTGTGAAACAAAAAGAAAAAATTCAAAATTCAATATGTCCTCTTTCGGCTGTGACTTGAAATAAAGCCAGAATAAGTTACTTAATTTTAGCCATGACCTGTGCTTTGAAAATTTGAAATTTCATGATATAATCAATAGAAATGATAGAAATATAATTATTTCTACCTCAATATTTGGTGGAATATCCATTATTTCTGATAACTGCTCAACAACGCCTAGGCATCGAATCAACTATTTTTTGGCACTTGTAGCTGAAATTTTCTCCCATGCGTCCTTGATTAACCTTCAAAGATCATCTTTGTTGGTTGGGTGTTGTATCTTTAAGAGCCACTTTAACCTCTCGCCATAAATTTTCGATAGGATTAAGGTCTGGCGACTGTAGCGGCCAGCTTAAAACTTAGATGAGTTTTTGTCTGAACCTTTCTTTGGAACGCTTCGATTTGTGTTTCGGGTCGTTATCCTGCAGAAACACCCATCGAAGCGGCATATTAATCTCTGCGTACGGCAACATGGTTTCACTCAAAATACTGGTGCATTGTAAAGCATCCATCTTTCCCTCGATGCGAAATAAGTGGCCTGTGCCATTATATGAGTAACACCCCCAAACCATTATACTCCCACGACCATGTTTAACCGTTTTTATAGTGTGTGTAATGCGGTATTCGGAAGTCTTCTCACAGCAGGGCTGCTTCGGTCTGAGTTAAATAAATTAACTTTGGTATCATCTTATCAATCAGCATGATCCTTTGCGAATTGTAATAGCTTGCGGACATTAACTTTGGTCAGGAATGATACCTTCCGAGCAGCTTTAGCCTTCAATCTGTTTTTAATGAAAAGTTTTCGAATCGTTGAAGTGTCCACGTCCAAGGAATATTGTATTTTTGTGAGCGGCAGAGGTCACAAACGGATATTTTTTTACGTGATGTAGGACTCGTCTTTGCAAACTGGTACTTATTTTGGGTTGTACCAGTAATTTAATTTTTTGTAATTTTTTGTGTAAACTTTAATGCATTCTCAACCATTTTCCTTGAGCAGCCAACTATACTGGCTATTTCCCTTTGGCTTTTACCGTGCTTACGCAAATTTTTAATAATTTTTTGGTTTTCAGGACTGCAGTGCTTGGTTCTCCCCATTTTTAGACCTAATTGTTTGAAACACTAAAATTTATTTTAAAATCATAAATCTCAGAATTCTAACTCACGTTCTGTAGAAAAATTTTATTAAAAAAGATATTTTTAAATTATAAAATTTTTAATTATATTGGTTGGCTCTATTTTAACGCACACTTTTGAAGCAACAATATCACTCAAAAACAACTGTACAATATTTATGGGAGAACTGGGGCCCTACTCTGTATTGCGATGCGCCAATCAATGCGATGCGAAAATGAAATTCAATGCATAAGCAAATCCGTACAATCAAATCAATTTTTCGAATTTTTCGCATCGCAATAGAGAGTAACAGAGAGTTTAACAGCCCCTGGTTGTTAAACTACAGTTGTTTACTTAACCTAAATTAAGTAATATCATCAGCAAGTATGCAAGTATCATCAAAAAGTATGCACTCGAGCAACGAATTATCTAGAAATAAACTATAACTTTAATTTGATTCAATGTAGTTGCATTCTTGTATGCTATTTAACCCTGTCTCTGTAGTCATTGTTTTTAACAAACACTTGATTTTACAAAAAACATTTAGTTTTACCAGTACTCTTAATCGTTATTAAAGAGATCTCCCTCTACCTTTCCATTTGTAATATTTCCATTTTACTTTTAAGTTTTCTGAATATTGATTATTATGCATAGATTAAATATTTCAAACTCCTCTGTATCATCACTTATTTAGTTATCGTCCGAATATTGGAATCGAGTACATCACAAATTTGTTGGCTTTTGAGAATATTGAGAAATGCAAGGAATGGCTGGTTACTTTTAATTTGCCTGTCATCGGAGACAACTTGGAACAAATTGATTGTAAAAATGCTGCAAGCATTACCATCTAAATCAAGGACTAGCCAAAACAATCCCTCTAGGGATGCGTGTAAATTATAAAAAGAACCAGTAGAGTGCTGGCGATTAATACTTCATTTGCCGAAAGAAACATTTCCACAAATATCAATTTTAAGCAAATTCCTCAATAAGTGAAATGCAGCAAGTGGCCAAACATACAAAAGTAACGTCGTCGCACTTAATAACTAGAGAAAAATTACAACAAAAACCAAAACAAAAGCTCTCCTCGTATAAACCAATCGTACAAACGGAATATATTTTAAGTTCTTCAAGGAAATTTTTGCCGAAACACCTCAGTTGGTCGCCGAGATGAAAATTTCTAAAAATACCCAAATAATGTGTGAAAGTAGTTTATGAACAATTTATTCTATTACTTTCAACTCAGTTTCATTTTGATCTTCTAACCAATTCAATCCTAATTAACATCTTATGAACTTTAATAATGATTGATCTAAAGGTTGATTGATCTGGTCAAGTTTTTTAACAATCTTAAAAAAAAACAGTTAAAAGAAATGTGCTATGAAAATCGCGAAATGAATATCTTTGAAATGCAGTTACAGGAAATGAACTCTTAAATTTTTTTTTTAACATTTGAATATAATAATAACGATAGATTTATTCAGTGTTAAAGACAATTATTTTTTTCTATGCTAATTAAAGTAATTAAACTAAAAAATTCGCGTATCAAAAAGAACATTTATCATATTTCTAAGTTTTATGAATACATCGTTTCTATCTTATCAAGTCGCGTTAATGAAATCGAAAGAATTTAAAAGCCGATTTTTATAATTTGTTCGATTCCTAACAACCGCCTTATTCAACTAACTACTATAATTTCTTGGATTCTGGGTACCCGTGAAGACAATTAATATTGGATCAAAAATTCATACGGAAATTAATATAATTAAAAAAATCGGTTACTCTTGCTTCGATTTTTTATAACCGTCTTATTTAGCTACTGCACTAAAATCTACCTGACCCACAGATTCAGGAAATATAGACCAGTACCAAGAGACAACGAATGCCATCCATCATGCCTACGGAAACGCTTACGGAGAGCACAAAGCGTAATGCTTGGGTATATTGCCGGAACGAGAGCATTATTGCTCAAGGGCAATTATTGCTTCCGCTTCGGAACTAGTGAATATCGTGTATATCAATGTACATGAAGTGTTGCCGTGATAGCCGAGAAGTGAAAAATTAAACATCAAAGATAAACTTCAATCATAATTCAGTGAATCTAAACTTTAACAAAGAAAATAAAAAAAAAAAAATTAAAAAAAAAAAATTAAATATAACAGTGAGGAGAAAAAAACAACCATTTCCCCTGTGTACTATCTACTGATTGACCTCACTGCGCAGAACATTGAAAGACTTTTCGACCTCTACTCTAAAACATGCCCTAAAATCAATCCCTTAAACTAAAAAAACCTGTCTGACCAGCTGCAATGACAGAAAATGAAAAAATATTTAAAATATTTCGCTCGATACAATCTATCAGTCCTTGTTATCGATATTAATTTTGTTGATTTTTTTTGTTAAATAATTTATATTGAAATGTTAGTCGTCTTCCTTCCCTATTAATGTTTTTGTCTTCTTTTATATACACACACACTTCGGTAATCTGTCGATGTGAGAAGAAATACTCAGCTGCTCCGACGTTGTTGCTGAATGTGCTTTTAAGTTCATCACCACGGTGCTGCACACAAGTTACAAATGTGTCCTTAACATCTGCTCCAAATCATACACAAGACATCGCAGTTCAATTTCAATCAAGCAGAATTCAACTGGACTCACAACACAAGTAAAATTATGAGGAGTTACATGTCTGGGGTGCAATCAATATGACGCAGTTCACTCAAACAGCCGCTAAGTTGGAAAAATAGTCGTAACCAAATCTGAGAACCTGTCGTTGACTTAAACCTGTCGAGCATAGATACGCTCGATACGTGTCGATACGTATTTACCAACAATTGTCACATTTCAAAACAAAATTATTATTAGTGTTATAATTACTGTTAAATATTTTATAATTTAATTAATTTAGTCATAGGTTTATGCTGAATTTTATATTTTTGGTGATATATATACAAAAAAACAACATGAATCCAATGCGACCAGTTGGCGGCATTCATGAAAAACTGTAAATATTGAAAATAAAATGAACGTTCAAATAAACTTCAAAGCAAACAAAAAAAAAGCTCCATTAATAGTAAAAACAGGTACGTTCTTTAATTTTTATAAATGGAAGAGAAGAAAAGTGACAGGAAGGATAAACTACGAAAAAAATCAATTTAAAAAGTAGTCATTGATACTAATAAATTGGATCTTTTTGTAATGACGGTTACAAAGTAATAATGTAAGTATTCAAAATTCCAAATTCCTGAAATTTCTACAAAATAGACAACACAAAATTTACAAATTTGGCCTTGTAATAAAAAAATTATTGATTATCTAAATCAACTATTAAAATTTTGTACTCATTTTCTTTTTCCTATTTTAAAAGAAAAAAAAAAAAAATCGTTTTGTCTTTATTTTGTATGAAATCACTTGAAAAACAAAGTTGTTTTGAATTTCTGGAAATTTAAACATTTTGAATTGTGTATCTGTTATAGCAAAGGTCCAAATGTTAGTAATTGTTTAAAACATTAAAGATATTCAAATAAATTCTTCCAAGAAAATGGTGATGGGTAAAGTTTATCAGCAGCAAGTATAACATAACTTACAGTGGGTGATTAGAGCCACTTGTATTTTTCCCTATTTCTCATTCACAAAATTTCCAAAAATTGGAAAATGATCCCTTATGACCTCAAAAATGATCACCCTTATCACGAAAAATTTTCCCCCGGGAGTTGTAGAAGGGAGTTTCTTCGATCCTTCGCGTGGAATTGAACGCGCAACGTTGTGATTAGAAGTTCAAAACTCTATCCACTAATTAAACAGTTGGTTGATTCAATATTAAGTATGTATTACTACAGCTATGTTGCAGTAGATCACAATATTTTACATATAAAAACATTCTACTTAAAATGTTATACTTGCTACAAGATGCCCCAGCATCGGTGTTTTAATAAAGTACAACTTAAGCTATGTTGCAGCAGATTGAAAAAATCTACATATCCACCTTTTTCAATCTGCTGCTTTTCTACATATACAGCATATTTAACAGCTATCCAAATATAACAAAAATGTTGCTTCTACTTGCTACATACAAGATGTCATCCGCATTGGCAAAAATTAACAAATGCCCACAAGTGAGTTGAAATAATGAATGTAGCATGTAATAAAATAAATAAAATAATATTGAAATGTAATATTAACGTGTGTTTTAAAGCGAAGCTTTTTACGCCTCGTTCAGTGATTTTCTTGAGTGAAATCTCAAAAACTACACTTATTTTTGACAGCGTTTTTCTTAAAAATTTATGTTTCTTTGTCCTTTACGTCTATTATAATAAGAAATGTAATTTCAATATATTAAAAATATTTCATAGAACCTCCGCGGGGAATTGAACTCGCACCGTTGTGAGTAGGAGTTCACTACACTATGCACTGATCCAAAAACCTCTGTTAAGCAGAGTTGTTGATTCAACATCAAGTATGTAACAATGAATGTAGCACGTAATAAAATAAATAAAATAATGCAATGTATTAAAATTTACAGGTGTGGATATTAACGTGTGTTTTTTAATTTAAGCTTATGCTATTTTAAATTTTTTAATTTAAAAGCTATTTTATTAAAAAAAATTTATTAAATCTATGGAACTGAAAAAAACTTCTTTCGTGTGTCCAACGACGCACTTGTGCTTTCTTACTTTTGTCCACCTAGGTTATGAAATTCTCACACAGTGCGACGCAGCGCCCTATTACCTTGTTTATCCGACGCTTTAAATCGGTTCGACTCGAATCGTTTTGGTTAAAACCTTTGCATAAATCAAATTTCAAACCGTTTCGAAAATTTCAAGCGCATAAGCAGGCTGTTCTCTTAAAACGTTTGGGAAATCATATGCTTTGCCTTTGGTTAAGCAGTTTATATCAGGTTGGCAATTAAGTAATTGCGGATTTTTTTTAGAAAATAAAAGGCAATTTTTTCATGGAACGAAATAACTTTATTCTGTAATGTATTGCCCATTTTGAGCAATGACCTTTTGCCATCGTTCAGGCAGCATCATAATTCCACGTTCATAAAACTTTTGGTTTTTATCAGCAAAAAACTAAACCAGGTACGATTTGACATCATCATTATTATTGAAATTTTTACCATTCACAGAGTTTTGCAAACATCGAAATAAAAAGTAATCAGATGGTGCAAGGTCAGGACTATATGGTGGAAGTGGCAAAACATCCCAACCAAACTGACGATTTGACATCATCATTATTATTGAAATTTTTACCATTCAAGGAGTTTTGCAAACATCGAAATAAAAAGTAATCAGATGGTGCAAGGTCAGGACTATATGGTGAAATTGGCAAAACATCCCAACCAAACTCCAATAATTTTTGCCGAGTGACCAAAGATGTGTGTGGCTTTGCATTGTCATGGTGAAATACAATACCTTTTCAATTTGTCAATTCGGGCCGCTTTTCTTCAACTGCATTGTTCAATTTTGTTAGTTGTTCAATTTAGACATCTGAATTGATCGTTCGGTTGGGTGGTAAAAGTTCAAAGTAGAAAATTCCTTTGATGAATATCAGCTTTTGATGTTGTTTGAGCTGTTCACCTGGCTTGCTCCACGATCTTTTCCGATTGAAATTGTTGTAAACAACCCATTTTTCATCACCAGTTATCAATCGTTTTAAAAATGGATCATTTTCATTACGTTTCTTTAACAAATCGCAGATGTTAATGCGTTGTGTTAAATGATTTTCTTTCAGTTCATGAGGAACCCATATACCGAGTTTTCGTACATAGCAAAGTTGTTTTAAGCGATTTTCAATGCATTAATGTGATACATGAAGCTTCTCTGCAATCTCACGTGTTGTACTGTGACGATTCGAATCGATTATTGCTTTGATTTGGTCGTCATTAACTTCAACTGGACGACCAGAGCGTTTTTTATCTTTGAGTGAAAAATCACCAGAACGAAATTTGGCAAACCTATTTTGACACTGCCGTTCTTTTAAAGCTTCGTCACCATAAACAGCACATAACTTTTTGTGATGCGTGAGCATGCGTTTTTTCCTTTCCGGAAATAAAAAAGCAAAATATGACGAAAATGTTCGTTTTGATTTTCCATTTTTCAACAGACTCCAAACAAAAACTATCAATCGATCAAAAAATATTTTTTACTGGTTGACAGTTGAAGTACCAACTATCAAATAACAAAATTTGTTTGACATTTCGATTACGTCAGCAAACCTAAAAATTCAACTAAGCCATATATGAGTGAAATCCACAACTACTTAGTTGCCAACCCAATACCTCTTTTATATGCAAAATTATTGTTGTTTTAATAGAATTGATTAATAAAGAAAGAAATAATTTGAAATTATTATTGTTTTCCATTGTTAAGAAGAAAAAAAAAATAAAATTTTCAAAACGCTTCGATTACCGTGTTCAGTGAAACCGCTTGCTGCTTGCTTATAAACACACGGCATAAAATCGGATCGGATAAAATCGTGGGATAAACAAGGTATATATGGTGAAAGCGTCAAGGGGGTTAAGAATATTTTATCCCAAGTTGTTGCATGTTACTTGTTTGGCGCATGCTATTACCGAGTAGCTAAAGAAATCGGAAGTAATATTAGTGAACTGAATTTTTTTTATATCAAATGGGAAAAAGATCTTTTTAAAAGCGCCTTCGCAAGCACAGACTTAATGAATTGTAATTGTAGCCAATTATAACAAGATGTTGAACATGGCTTAATGCGTTCAAATATTATGCCCAGAACTTCGAAAAATTCGGTGAAGTAGTGAAAGAGCTCGACGATTCCGATTCGACATCGATTAAGAACATAAAAGAACTTTTAAACTTGCCTTTTCTTAAATCTCAATTGATTTTAGTATATAGCAATAATGGATTTTTATGTGAAGTAATCACACAATTGGAAGGAAGTAATTCAATGATGCAATGATATCGCGCATGCTCTTTCTGGTTTATGTGTGACTACTGTGAAACTACTCCCGCAACTGAACGCTAACGCAACATATTACGCAACATCGAAGCTACAACTGCATGATTTTACAATATATGATATAACTACACATAAATCAGATAACTAAGGTGCTTATCAAAACTATACGACACCAAACAAATTTTATCATGCACTCTCGCCAAATCTACACTCAACGAAAAATTCTTGGTAAAATTGATAAATAACTTTTGTTAATCTTTAACAAAACCGAATTGTGCACTCGATTAAATTTTATAATAAATGCTTAATTTTTTTATCAATTCGAAAGAAACTTTATCCATTTGGTGAAAAACATAATAAAACGTTAACAAACTGAATGTGTTGATTTGAAAAAATGTGTTTTATCTTTTTGAAAAATGCGTTTATCAACTTGATAGAAACTTATCCACAATAACAAAATCGTCAGTCAGTCGGAATAAAATTTTATAATTTTTGTAAATAGAGTTAACAAACTTACTTCGTTGGGTTGATAAATAGGTTTGTTGTGCTGAAGAAATCATTTATAAAATTGATAATCGCCTGAGTCAAGCGGATAAAATTTTAGTTTCGTAATGATGAAATGAATTATCAAATCCAAAAACCTTCAATCATTACAACAAAAAAAGATGTCTGGCATTTCGGTGGCATTATTTGTTGTTCGAAAAAATTATAAAAAGAAGTTTTGTGAGTTGTCTACTTTTTATTTAATTTGTTAAATTTAATAAATTTTGAGAAAAATTATTTCCAGAACAATTCAGTGGAAGTAGGAGTTTGCTTAACAGTTCTACAGCAACGTATAATGTTATAGATTTGAATTATTTTCTTTGAAAACTAATGTAAAAATTATATTCTTAGTGATACATTTCTAAGGCCCCTATTATGAATTGCAACTCAATTATTTGACTATGTAGATTTAACTTAATTTTTTTCGTGTAACGTATTACATATATTTCAGCTGAGCGATGTAGTTTGCCTTAATCTTTTAAGAATTTTCAAACTACATGGTTCAACTGACGCGCTCTTCATGGGCGGTATTGGTGGAATCGTCGCCAGTAAGTAAATTGGGGAAGTGCCGTCTCCACAATCTCAGCACACACTGTGTATCCGTATTCAGATCTCCATTTTCGTCTCTACAAGTGGATGCTCCGGGCTTGAAACCTTGGGTTAGTCTAGTTCCTCACGCTCACGCTTTTCCTGCTCTCTTTTCTTGCGTCTGAAAAGGCGCCTTTCTTCCTTCCTCTTTTCGCGGTAATTTTCTCGCACGGCTCGCGTTGCAGCTGACTGCAGCGTTTTTTGTATATGCAGCGATTTTTACTGCTTCCGCGATGCAATACTCCTGATCGTACCATTGGTTCCGAGGTTTCGGGCGCCGGAAACCAATGACTCCTTCAGCGGCAGCGCGCATGGAGTGGGATATATGCGCCCAAAGTCCGCCGGCATCGTCTGGCCCAGAGGTTGGTTGGTTGAGCTTAACCGAGAGTTGAGCGGAGTAGGCTTCGGCAGTCCGTTGTAATTGCAGCTTAGCGACTTTCGTTGCATTCCTGTGCGTATGTTCTTCGCATTGCATAATCACATGCGGATCTTGGCTGCAACAAGATAATGGTCGGAGTCAATGTTGACCTCCCGAAATGTACGCACATCTAGAACACTAGAGGCATGCCTTCCGTCGATTACAACATGATCAATTTGGTTTCGCGTTTTTTGATCCGGGGACAGGTGGCCTTGTGGATGTCGAGGTGCTTAAATCTGGTGCTACAAACTACCAAGTTTCGCGCCGCGGCGAAGTCGATCAGTCGTAGACCGTTGTTCGTGAATGTCTCATGAAGACTGAACTGACCGACAGTGGGGCCAAAGATGTCTTCCCTTCCGACTTTCGTATTAAAATCGCCGAGGTCTATTTTCACGTCATGGACCGGAAGGTGGTCGTATACGTCCTCAAGACTAGCGTAGAAAGCGTCCTTGACGGCTTCGACCTTTCCTCCGTCGGGGCGTGCGCGCAAATAAGGCTAATGTAGAAAAATTTTGCCTTGATGCGGATCGTGGCCAATCTTTCGTTCACCGGTGTGAACCGGGAAACAAGGTGGCGTAGTTTCCGGCTAACGACGAATCCACATCCGAATTCGCGCTTCTCCGCATGGCAGCTGTAGTAGATATCGCAGTGTGCTTGCTTAGAGCGGCCTTGCCCTTTCCATCGCATTTCCTGGATGGCGGTGATGTCAGATTTTATTGTTTTGAGGGCTTCCGCCCGTTGGATAATGGCACCTTCCCTATAAAGGGTCCGGACATTCCAGGTGCATACCCGTAAATCATTGTACGTTTTTCGTTTGCGGTGGTCGTCAACGTAATTGGGGTTCTTATCCGAGGCTGGTTTAGTTTTCATTGGGCAGTAGTAATGTGGCGGGACCCAAACCCTGCGCACATTCCATGTTTAAGATCTATGGAACGACCCGCCGCTCAAATTAGCCGTCAAACTGACGGATGCCAGTTTGCCGGTGCCCAGCGAACACCACGTGGAGGTTTGAGTCGACTTGAGACGATTTCGACATGAATAATGCTGGCCTCGCCAGGTTGAGGCGGTCAGACACGTTGCCATGTGAAGGTTCGCCCCCTGTTCCCCCTGTTACAATATAATTACTTCCTAAATTATGAAAGCATCCCGCAACGATATAATTTGACTCGGCCAGTTATATGAAAATTATGAAATTTAAAAATAAAAAAAAAAATTAAAAATTTAAAAATAAAATTATTTTAGGTAGATGTGTTGGAGACCCGACAGTCAACATGCTTCGCGCCTTGGCGTTTGACGAATCAGGACTAATATTATATAAAACTCTTATAACTTCCGAATATGTGCCTCTTTCTCACAAATCCAGAAAACGTTTTAAAGCAGTTGAACCCGCACTTTTGCATGCGAAACAACTTCCTTCATCCCAGAAGAAGTATGACCAAGAACTTTTTAATGTTTAATGTTAATCTCATTTCTTACACAATAACAAAAAGCCCTCATAAACATTTTTTTACGAATTATATTGCACAAAAGCCCAGCAAAAGTGACTTAATTTTGAGATAAATTAGAAAAAAAAAAATTGCTTATAAGGATCGCAAAACCTAAACTGCATAAAACAAAAAAAAAATAAAATCGTTTTTTTTCAGATTTTAAAGTGTTTTTTGCTTTTCCTGTAAAATATCAAAAATGTCGTTTAGGTCCTTGTGCATTTTGGTAACGATATGAAAACTTCTTAAGACCGAATCGGGAAGATTTTCTATTTGAAAACATAAAAAAGAATTTTTTGGCTACGTCAATAAGATGAAACAACTTCCTTTATCACAGAAGAAGTAAGACCATCTCCAAGAATTAAAAAAATTTATTACCTCATGATTGTCAAAGTTTTTACAAAAATTTTTTCAAATAAGTATTGATCTCATGTATGTATTTACTTAACTCCTATAATTTTACGTAAACTTATGTTAACTTCATATTTTTTATGGTGTTTTATAAATTAATTTCATATTTTCCTATTTTAAAATGAATTGTTTTCCTTTTTTTTTTTGTCAAATTACAAGATTTATGTTTGTACCATGATACAATGATAAGGTAGGCCCGCTGCGCTGAGTGCTCTCACGCGTCAACGAAGAGTGGATAATGAGAAGCAACATATATGTCAAAACGACGAATTTCGTAGAAATTGCAAATGAAGAAAATATTTTATGTTTCTAAGTTGCAAACAGTGCGGTCGCGGGTGTTAAATTTGTGCTAATTTGAGTGAAAATATTATATAAAAAGTGTAATAAAAACTATAAAATGTGAAAGAAGTCTTAAAATTGCAAAAACAACCTGTAACAGTTTTAACCTCAAAACAACTGCGAAACGTGAGCATAAAGAAATTCGCGATGTAGCTTTATTCTGCTTTCTACTCCATTCCTCTCCGTGATGACCTTACCTTATAATTCTGCTATGGTTTGTACTGATAATAAAATTTTAAAATAAAAAAATATTTTTGATTGCATATTTTACCTGTCTAGCGCATATTTTAGAGTTTCAAGTGCATAAAATATGCGCATATTTTTGATTTTTCAGTGCATGAGATTCCGAGATCTATTTATAACTAATATTTTTTTTTATTAAAAAAAATTGAAAGAATCGCAGACTTGTTAGTTTTGTTAAAAAGCAAAAAAAAAGTTTTTAAATTTGATCAAAATTAACAATTAATAATTTGATTACCGGCATTTAATTAATTATTAAGGGTGAAATATAGTTAAAATATTATATTTTTCTACTCGATTTTCTTTCCCTGCAAGAGCGAAGCCTTGTGCGATTACTCTGCTCGCCTACCCCTAAAACCGCCACTGGAGATGGTTCATCGGTAAGCAATGTTACTTAAATGGGGAATTCTTAGCTGAAGCTGAGGCTGCAGCCTATTTCAAGAGGCTCACAAAGATTACTTTTAGGATGGGATAACTAAGTTAGAAAATCGTTGAACTCACTGTGTCGATTTAAAAGAAATGTATGTAAAAATAAAACCGAATTTGCCCCAAAAAAATGGTTTCTTGCCAATCTTTTTGATCCACCTCGTACACATGTATATCGCAGAAATGCATCCAAAGGGGATTTTTGAGGTTTAAGCCCCCCAACATTATCGTAGCATAAAGAGAAATAGGGCACAATTAAAGTGACTTCCACGACACGAATGAAAACCAAAAATATGAATTTCAAATCTATTGTCGTTGAAACGTACTCTTTTAAACTATCCATGTTTTATTCGTTCAGAATACATGTGTCTAAATTTTTTTAGTTGTAATTCTGACCACTTGGGGTATTGCTGACAATACTTCGATTTGAGCATGGTGTGAGAAACAAGGTGGTAGCGTTTTTTCTCATTCTATTTGGTAGCGTCAAATATTTGTCAAAAACAGATTTGTCAAAAACAGGTGATGGTTAATTTGAGGCAAAACCAATTAGCAAAACGAAGTTTGTGAAATTTGTGTTTTTTGTTCATTTTTAACAAAACACGAGCATTTAATATAAAAGTGTATAAACTATGGAAAACAACACTGCAATGGCGCCACCCATTGAATGACCAACTAGGGTAAAAGGGCGTTAAGTTCCCTAGACAGAGTAGAGGTTAAAATACTAATACTTTATTATTAAATTACTACACATTCAATTTGTACCTTCACAATATAATATTATATAGAATTTATTTATTATACTCTAATCATAAAGCCACTAAAATACAAATTGATTTGACACTATGTTGGCTCTGTCTTTGTCAGCATTTTCTTACAAGCATTTCATTTATTTTAAACCTTCGATTTTTAAAACATCTATTCCTGACGCTATTCCTGACGAAAAACCGTTGGATATGTCTGGATTTTAATTGGATTTATTATGATGATTTGGAAGGAGATTTTGATGATTTAAAAATTAAACTGAATGTTTGTGGATGTGTGGCGGCCGTGGCGTAGTGGGTAGAGTGTGTGTCTCATACGCCAGGGAACCCAGATTCGAATCCTCGATCTGATACAGAAAATTTTTTCAATTGAATTAATTTTTCCGTTCGGCCGTCACCTCTCTGCAGACAATGGCAAGCCTCAGAGAGTAAAAAAACTGCCATGAAAAGCTTCTTGAGAGCATAAGCCGTTCGGAGTCGGCGTAAAACATGTAGGTCCAGTTCTCGATCATTTGTTATACAACACATTAAACATTGTACAGCACACACAACACAATTGATCATAAGAAGCTCGGTCAAAGTCCTTTCAAAGGCTGAAATGGCCATTTCGTTTTTTTTTTTTTTCGTTTTATTTTATTCACAATGCAAAAACAAAAATTGGAACCAACTCTTTTCCGGGCTCTATTTCTGATCTTAAAATGCTGCCAAGTTTAAAGCATTTTTTCAAAACGAACAGTTGGCAAATCTGAAGAACTCTTCAACGAGTTTTCGTCATATATGATCGCACTCGCTTTTTTAACACTTCATCGCGAGTAGTGCCAAATTGTACAAAATCTGAACTAAAACTGTTCCACTGAGATTTTATCTGATCCAGTTCCACGGAAATGCTGCTATTATGTATGTTATCATTGTGGTAGAATTCTTTGCTTGTTTGTTAACTTTACCATACCTTCATAAGCAAATATTACTCCCAAAAGTTGCAATCTACTACTGTGAGGTGAAGAAGTTGAATGGTAAGTTGTTGCTTGCCCTGGCTCATGATACAATAATATGGTATGGTAAGGAGATTCACCACATCGACCTAGAATGTCAAAATATATTAAAGCATTGCCACTTTTCTGTATTATTGATAAATGTGGGACAAATAATAAAACCGGAAATTATTTGTAGGATAAATAGGATATATTAGGACAATTGTATTCACAATGAAAAAAATTGCTGTTTTGCTATTTTAATGTTTTGTTTCCAGTAAATTATTATTGCCCATTGGTTCTTGTCTAACTTTTTGTGCTCTTAATTTTTTAACATATAATTTTTATTTTAATGTCCACTATAAATTGAAAACATTAGCTTCATTCCCGTGACACTGAATCAGATCAAATCGCAGTGGAACAGTTTTAGTTCAACTTTATTACAATTTGGCAACACTGGCGATGAAGTGCCAAAATACGAATGCGAGCAGTGAGACGAAAACCCGAATCATGGTAGAATAAGACGAGGTATTGTTAGTAGTTAAAATTATCTCTTGTGCTGGGTACCGCACCTGTCAAAACCAGGTTTTTACGAATAAAAGCAAAACAAATAACAAAATTTGTAAATTATAATATTCTATGTGCTTGACAGCTGCGGTATCCACCACTCCGAGACGACACTACTTTGTTAAATATACCATGACTCGAATAAGAGTAATTCAGTAGCTCGTTCCTGTATCTCATACCGATCAGAGTTGCCGACTTATATTACCGATTTGACGTCACTCTCACCTGCAATCTGTATTGATTCAGTCGTTTCAAATCGATAAGCTGTCACCTGTTCCGATTTCATTTCAATGGAACCTTTTAAAAAAGTTTCTGTGCAAAAGTGAATCGATAAAAATGTGACACTTTTCTCACTGGCTTTGCGGCAAGTGACAATTCTACCGATTTATCTAATGTCAGTAATGTTGTATATTATTAAGTTATAAATACTCGAAATATACCTTTAAAAATGGTTGCTTTAATTTAAGTTGAATTTTTTATATTCTTATATATTTCTAATATGTATATTAAAAACTAATAAAAAATTAATTTGAATAGCAAATTAAATCCGGACGAATTTCGAAACTGCAGCGACGTCGGCTGTTGGACTTAATGAAGCAGCACCGGCACGTCGGAAATGGTAAATTTTTGAATGCATTTGAGTGTTACTGAAAAAATAATCTATTAAATAATTGATTCCCAAATACTTCTAACTCACTTCACTGTTCACATTAATCACTTTTGATTACCCATTTATTATAAAATTATAGCGCACACAAAATAAAATAAATACACATAAACAGCTGCTTGTCATTTGACTCAATTTCCCAACGTTTCTTCTTGATTTGTGTTCGTTTTCATCACGGCCCGATTTTTTACCGATTTAAACGTACAGAAACATTAGTTATCATGAAATCGGTAACTAGGGATCGATAGCGCATGACGTCACACAAATCGGTAACTTATCGGTAATCGGTAACCGATTTTGTTACAGGAACGAGCTACAGATTTGCCAACTACGTTCGTTTTGAAAATAAGGGCTTTAAACTTGGCAGCATTTTAAGATCAGAAATAGAGCAAGGAAAGGAGCTGGTCCAGGTTCATTAATATAGGTAAAGTCACTTGAGTTAAAAGCACTCTTTTTCCGTCTTTGCTGGAACTGTTAAAGTAGCTGTTAGCTAAAAATTGTACAGATTCAGGTATTTTTTTTTTTGATTTCCTTTTATCTATTTTGACAGTTCGACCGAGCTTCTCTCAATTGACTTAACCTATATTAATGAACCTTGGAGCTGGTTCCCATTTTTGTTTTTGCATTGCGAATAAAATAGAGCCACGCTCTAGATCAACGACTACGGGAATGCAGCTATTATGATTTTGACATCTGACAGAGAAACTGCTCAACATAAATCAAAAAATTGTTTTTTAATATTGGCACATTGCTTTCATTTCATATCTTTGTAAGTCTTTTTATTTAATCTGTTGAAACTTTAAAAAACTTAAGTTTTCTTTGTTTTACGTTATATGACAGATGGCAGAACTGTTTTTTGATATTATTAAAAATTTTCAAATTATCTATAAATATATATTTACTTAGGGTGTGTGCGAAATGAACTAATTGCTACCTAAACTAAATTGTGTCGATAAAGCAGTGTTTCCTAAATTAATTTAGGAAAATTCCGAGCTACCTAAATGCTTGCTAAATTAATGACATTTCTTAAGAGAAGAGAATAATGGCATTTCTTAACCTTTAACCTATTTGTAATTAGCCTAAATTAACCTTAATAAACCTTAACTGCTTTACCTTAATTTAGTTTAGGTAGCAATTTAGTTCAATTCGCACACACCCTTAATACCCAAGCAGCAATTTTAGCCACATATTAATTCTTGCAGAGCTTATAGTGCTATTTTATAAAGCAGCAAGCTTGAACTGTAGCTTTAGTAGCGCTACTAAAGCTCTTGCAGAGAATATATAAGGCTACTTTCTTGAGTTTAAAAGCACTGTTTTTGCTTCATATAAAGAGTAGAAGTAGCTGTCAGCTTTTAAAAGGGTTCCAAAACCAAATAAAATCTCTTGCAAAGCTAGACAGTTTTGCTTAGCACTTTTCAGAATTTGTCAAAGTATGTGTGTGTAATAAATTAACTCAATATACAGGGTGTCCCGTAATTGAGTGCAACTATTTACCGAGCTGAAAGGTTATGTCGAACTGAGCAAAAAATCGTATGGGAGGGGGAGGGGGGGGGCCTATTTTCACATTCTTAGAAGCTACAGGGTTTATTAATATTTTACGACTTTGGTGTACGTTATTGTTTCTAGCAGAAAAACTAACTTACATAAAACTAATTTTAATAGCTCATTTTAAAGGCAATGATATCATCTTTCCGACGGTATATAAATAAACTCTACTAACTTAATCGTTACCGAGCTGTGATCGTGTGAAGATGAAATCAATCGGTTGAAACTACCAAATTTCAACTTTGAGTGCAAATTTATCAGAATTTTGCGTAATAAACGAAATTTTTTTTTAGACCAATTTTGTAACTTATTTAATTTTCTTTTCAATGACACCAAAAACTTAAACATATCTTTTAAAATGACAAAGTTGGCTATACTAAAAAATTATACTTATTAGAAAACAATGATAAATAATGACATTAAAATTTGTTATGCAGTAGATAATATCGTTGGTTTCTAATAAGTATAATTTTTTTAGTACATCCAACTTTCTTATTTTTTAAGATATGTTTGTGTTTTTGGTGTCGTTGAAAAGAAAATTGAATAAATTACAAAACTCATCCTAAAAAAAATTTCATTTATCACGCGAAATTCTGAGAAATTTGCACTCAAAATTGAAATTTGGTAGTTTCAATCAATTGATTTCATCTTCACACGAGCACAGCTCGGTAACGGTTAAGTTGGTGGGGTTTGTTGATATACCGTTGGAAAGGTGATTTCATTGTCTTTAAAATGAGCTATCAAAATAAATGCAAAAGTGTTTATTTTTTTAAAATAGTTGGAAAAATTTTAACATTCCTTAAAGTCCACACTAAATGCTTTAAGTGCTTTATTCTTAAATATTTATATCATAAAAATCATCGATTTTTTTCCAAATAATAGTTTTAACTATAATATTTAACACAAAAACACAAAAACAGTCGCCGATGACGGACGCGAAAACTCTCGATCGCTATGTTTAGTTTTAAACAATAAATTCTTTTTAAATTATTTTAATATTTAAAAACTGTGTGGTGCTTTTGTTTTCATGTTTTAATTGTTGTATTAATTGCCTGATGATGACTCTCAGCGAGAGTCGAAATATCGACAAATAAAAAACAATAAAAGATAATCAAGTCTTTTATTTACGGCCAAAGCCCAAAAACCAATTAATTTATAATATTTAACTTTATTTAATTCCAAGATTATCTATTTTTAATAAGATCTCCATTTTTTTCAAAGAAGCTCTTTATTAGATTTTTAAATCACTTGTTGCTCCCAAAAAATTTAGTGCTTTAATTTACAGTGCAATAAAATGCAATAAAAAAAATACATTTTAAAACGAGCATGAATTTTTCAAAACAGGTTTTAAAACAGCTCTATAGCTTTGTTTATTGCTGTAAGAGCTCTTTTTCAGATTTTATAAATCCCTTTACAAAGCTGAAAAAAGTATTAGAGCTAAATAAGGCAAAAAAATCATCTTTCGAGCATTTTCTTTAGAATTTAAAGTAACTAGTAGCAAACAAAGCTGCGGTAAAGCTTTAACTGCATATTATCTACTTTTAGAACACTTTTAGAGCTCACTCGCACCTAGTTGCTCCAAGAATGTTACTTGGGTATATTCACAAATCTCAAAAACTGGAGAGCACTACTCTTCAAAAAAAAAAAAGGAAACAAAGCGATATTTCATAAAAATGGTCGCTTGTCGAATGTATTACAACATACCTATTTTCAACAAATTGTCGTATATCGAAGTTTTCGAAGTTAAAACGTATCGCCACAGCTAAGTAATTCATCAAAAACACTAAGAACAAACATGGATTTTTCAAGAATGTTTTTTAAGATACGGCAGCACCGTATTTTATAATTTTGACATTCCAGGTCGGTGTGGTCAATCTCCTTACCCTACCTTATAGGGGCCTTACACAATAGGGGCTTTCGACAGTCGGTCGACAGTTGGATGAAAATTAAAATGAAAAATTTTTGATTTTTCTGGACCACGCGAAAGCATGTTGATCCAACTCGCTGCATTTGTTCATTCTATTTTGGTCGTCGCAAAAATATTGGTCAGTTATAAAAACAGCCAAAAATATTTCTTTCATTCCGTCGAAGTGCTCTGCTTGAGAGCTTACAAATAATGATGGTGTTTCACAAGTTGGATCGTTCGAAACCTCCATCAAATTTTTCCATCCAACTTATGGTTCAACATACCATCCAATATGTTGACCCATGCGAAAGCCGCTAATAGCCGCTATAGTTTTGTTTTTATTATATGTAAGTCCGACATATTATAAAATTACCCCCAAAAAAATTCTGGTTGCGCCACTGATCTATCGTGAACATTTTTTTGACCACAAGCCGCGATTTTGAGGATAGATGTTTAATTGCAAGAATGTAATGATATTAACTTTTACCCGGCCTACAATCTCTACTTTATTTCGTGAAAATATTTTTGACTTTTCTTTTTATTTTGTAATATCACGTAATTAATATAAAATTTGTTTCCAAAAAAAACCGTTCCAACAATGTTTTTGGTTTTTTTATTTTTGCATATAATAAATTCCCATCCCAATTAAAAAAAGAGGCTGACTTCGAAAGTCGTATTAAGGGAAGTGTAACATCCCTGTAGGAAAATCAACTAATTTTAAAGTAGTTGATAAAGTAGTTTTTTGTCAACCACAACTAGTTGAAATTCTGACTTTTTTCCATAGAACGAACTAACATATTTTGTATGGTGATGCCCGCTAAATAAGTCAATTGACTTTCGTCTGCATATATTTTCAACTACTTGTTAAATTAGTTATATTTAAATTATTTTTTTAATTACTTTAAAATAACCAATTGAAATCTATTACTGATGGCCAAAAGTTAATAATATTTGGTGAAATAACATGGTTAAATATATATAAACTTGTAATCTAATAAAAATTTGCAATTAAAACATGTCAAAATCAGAGTAGTTGCCGCCTTAATATAATTCAAAGTAAATTATCAATCACTTGTTTTTAGAATTGAAGTGGATGACGGCTTAATATAATTCAAAGTAGTTCATATACTGATTTATTTTAAACTAGTTTTTTAATTAGTTGTTTTTAAAAACAAGTTAGTTTGTTCCTATAGGCATTTAAATATATCTGAAAAGGGACATGAAACAATGCCTAATTTATTAATATTATTATTATCGTAAACACTGGAATGTTTATACCGGTGTATTGACCTGTTGCTCCATTGAAGATTTTTACGCGCAGAATCCTTTGTCGAACCGGCTGCAGAATGTAAACAAAAACATTAATAAATGCCAAACATAAACACAACGAATTCGTAGCAATGATTCACACGTGTTGCCAGTAAAATCTAAACAAACTTCCAACGCCGACAAAAGCTGCAAAAAGCTTTGTAATTTTGAAGCTTTTTGCTGAATGGAAAAATCGTATGAAAATTTAAGGCATTTGCAAGCGCCAACATTTTAATAACATTGCAGCCAATTGCTGACTAAAGCACCCGAATGTCCTTTTACACCTGTGCTTGATGGTATTTAAGGATGCTGCGATTTCAGCATCAGTTCAGTTAACGCGCGGCTTTTAAACTCGTCGGTTTAAAAAGAATGAAAAAAAAATATTAGTGATATAGTTTTGAGTCTCCTCTGCAATGTACATATTTAAAAAAAAGGGTCTCTATCTCTCCTTTACATGCAGTGTTTACTAGATCAAAACTTGCAAAGCTAGTATTTTAAGGATCTGCAAGAATAACAAATTGCATTTGAGAATATTATCTAAATAAATGAAATTAAAATAATTAAATAAAAAATAAAAATTTGAGAAAAATATAAATTGTGTGTCGTGTTTAATTTAAAATTGAATTTTCAAAAGTACTATCTGAATTTGAAAAAATATGAATTAAAAAGAAAAAATATTGTGATAGAAAATTTGTGGACTTGTACAGATCCAGAGATCATTTATAAAATTTAAAGTGAGTAGTTAATATTGCATTTTCAATAAAAAAAAAATTGGTTTCTTCTTTCAATATTTAATAAAATGTATATGAGCTAAAAATGAAGAATTGCATGTTAGACTGGTCTAAAAAAATTTAACATTCTTTTTTCAGTAGTCTAATATTCCAAAGTCGAGAATGTTATAGTCGGTTAAAAAAATATATATATATTTAAAAAAAAAATATATATATACTTAAAAAAAAAATATTTAGGACAATCGGACAATATTGATGGGTCGCGTAAGGGAAACAACTTTTTAATTTTTTTTTTCAAATATGTACATACTTTTAAATACTGAATAGATCTAAAAAGGCTGCTTAAGATTTCCAGTTCTTGTTCCCTCTTAAGGTCTAACATTCTATTTTCGAAAATGGGACTAGTATTTCTTATTTTTTTTTACTTCGAACTTGTTTAACCCATTAAGGACGGCAATACAATTAGAGGAGAGTAAGAAAGAGTGATATTGAGGGGACGGTTTTTATTAGAAAAAATTTGTTTAGAGTCTTAAGATTTTCAAATTTGTTAAAATATACATTTATGTTTAAAAAAATTTTTCCTTCAAAAACAAAGATTGAGCGGGCTACAACGATTGCTGTAGAAGACCTTTTTCTTAACTGCGGGTATTTTGCTGGCTCCTAAGTTGATGTGGAAATTTTTTTTTTTCAAACTTTAAAATGTATTGTATCTCCAATGTAAATAGACGAAATTTGGAAAAACTTTTTTATTTTTAATTTAATTTATACGTACTTGGAAAAAAAATTGAATTTTTTACTTTTTTTATGTTTTAAATTTTGAATGAAACGATTATAAAACGCTATTTTAAAAATCAGATTCATTCACATTGGTTAACATTTTATTAAAAAATATCCTTCCAAGCATTGTAAAAATCGGTCAAGTAGTTTTTAAGCTAGATTGCCCGCAGTTTTGAAAACGTAGTTTTGAGAAAAACGACTTAAAAGTTATACGGAACAAATAATACGAAGGACGTTAATGTTCAGCACATAATTAAATCGCTATATAAACCCACAAAATAATTACTGTTAACATTCTTTGGAATTTTTTCCTCTTCAAATATACCGGGTTGAGCAGACAAAATAAATTATATAATAAAATATCAGCTGTACTCGTAGTAACTTGATTCTTATGATTCTTATTGATTCTTATTGAACTCACGCGCGAGTCTATTTTCAAGCTTACAACTTTCTTAATGTTCAAGGTCTCTTTTGAAAACTTTTTTAAGTATTTTAGAGATATTTTTAAGTCATTTAAAATGAAAAAAATCGATTCTGGGATGCCTCTAAATGTATTATTTTTATACAAAACGCAAGTCCAAGTGTAGGGTTTGTATTCAAATATTTAGGAAGTTTTATAACAAAATTATGAATAAGGTCTTTCAGAATCTGATATTATAGTTTTACAAATAATCTAAAAAATCGGATAATTTTTGCGTTAAGAAATAGCTGATTATTTCCCTAATTTTTGTTTTAAAAAACGATATTTTTGTTGTTAGAGCTTTTAAATTGTCACAACGTATAATTTCTAGAAAACGTGCACTTTATCTTTAAATTTACCCGGCTTACAATAATTTCTTCGATTTTGAAATCGGAAACGGCCAACATTGCAAAAACTAAAACATTTTTTTTTTAATAAAAAATGCTCAGAATTTGCATACCCAAACAATGTGTGTAAAATTTATTTGCATTATAAAATTAATTATTTTTTTTACGCAAAAAATATAGACTTTACAAGAAAAAACTTCATAGAAAAAAATGCTTTACTTTCACTACAGAACGTGTGAATCATAATTTTTTGAACCATTTTTAAATTTTCGAATTTGGCCACTTTTTGTTAAACCCAAAAATAATCAAGGTTTTTAAGTTTTTATGTGCAATTATGTCATGTTCTAAAAGAACACACTTTAAAACTCCTTATTCAGAATTTTTGAAATCAACCCCTCTTTTGTGTTAGAATTCTATACTTGAACTTGAATTTTGTACAAAAACAAAATCCCCGTTTTGGTTAAACAAGTTCAAAGTAAAAAAATAAAGTAAATAATAAGTAGTCACATTGTAAAACAATTCTTGATTTATATAATGGTTTATATGTAGTAGTGCTGCTTTTTTTTAATACCAAATATAAACTAATATAATAACCGATGCATCCCTTGTAGGAAAATCAACTAATTTAAAAGTAGTTGATAAAGTAGTTTTTTGTCAACCACAACTAGTTGAAATTCTGACTTTTTTCCATAGAACGAACTAACATATTTTGTATGGTGATGCCCGCTAAATAAGTCAATTGACTTTCGTCTGCATATATTTTCAACTACTTGTTAAATTTGTTATATTTAAATTATTTTTTTAATTACTTTAAAATAACCAATTGAAATCTATTACTGATGGCCAAAAGTTAATAATATTTGATGAAATAACATGGTTAGATATATATAAACTTGTAATCTAATAAAAACTTGAAATTAAAACATGTCAAAATCAGAGTAGTTGCCGCCTTAATATAACTCAAAGTAGTTTATCAATCACTTGTTTTTAAGTAGTATTTCAATTATTTCATATATAATGGAAAGAAAACTATTTAGAATTGAAGTGGATGTCGCCTTAATATAATTCAAAGTAGTTCATACACTGGTTTATTTTAAATTAGTTTTTTAATTAGTTGTTTTTAAAAACAAGTTAGTTTGTTCCTATAGGGTCGCTTCTTTATATTGCAACGTCTTATATTCTCAGGCATTGCGCGGACAAAGCGACCCCACCTTGACTGATTGGAGTCTGCCAGCAGTCTGAAACAGGGATGATATTTGGGGGCTTTCAGGGCTTTTTTGAGCCCTTTTTCATTTCATAAGCCCCGAAGCCCTTTCGATTCATTTTAGGCCCTTTTGAAAAATTCTTCTAAAAAAATTTCATCTAAGTAGTACGTCACATCGACCAAGGAACAATTCTCCTCAATTTTGTTATATTTTATTCAAACTATATTTAAGTTTTATTTAAGCTATATAAGCCTACGCAGGTACGTTTTTGATAGACTACAGAAATAGTACACTTGTGAAAATCTATTAAAACTGAAGAAAATCTTTGAAAAACTGATGTTCTTATATTTTATATAAAGCCACCATGTTAGTATTATGCTGAAGAACCACTATTTTGTATTATTGATTGACATCTACAGGAAAATTCTTTACAAACATTTGGTATCTACTAGAATGGAGGAAGTATGAAGATTTCTGCACTCCCTCCAAAAGAATGTCTAAATTTTCGAATCGATTTTACTTATAATAGTATCCCAAAGTAATTCTATAGGTTTAAGAATGGAATTTTGAGGTGGACAGCTTCAAGCACGATACATTCCTTACAGCATTTTATCATGCTGAAAAGGCGTACCCGTAAAAAAGACTCCATCGTAGTCTTAAGTAGCCTTAAACGATTAAGTATTTAATGTCGTTAATTTTTAATGAACTTTCACCCGTTTTTTTTATTTTATCTGTGCCAAAAATATTTTCCGATGTATGATATCCTATATGGGCATTTCCACAGAAAAGTCCACTGTGCCCAAAAAATTAAAACTTATTAAAAACTTATTATTTTATGATATTATCTTAGAGAAACCTTTAAATTTTATTCATTTAAGCGATTCATACATAAATTCATTTACCATGATGATCAAATCGTCTGTTTAACAAATGTAGTTTTTAGTATAATGACAAATAGATAATGACAAATGACAAAGGAGCGTGAAATATATTTAAATAGAAAATACTCAGATTATGATTAAAAAATAAAAAAGTACTGAAGATATTTGAATCAAACAAAATACATTATAATGTAACATTATTTCATAAGAAGAATCTTCAACTAGTTGCACCAAAAAACTGTGACAGATTTCGCTGAATTCTGATTTTCTATATATAGACACGAACACTACTTTCATTTTTGTTTATTTTTTGAACCAGGACTATGCCTACTATAAACTTTGCCACTAATTAAAGTGCTACCTAAGAGCTTCAATGTAAACTAAAAAGAAAATGAAAATATGTTTTACTCTGCCTTTTTTTCACATTAAATGTGTGCGACGGTCACGTTTGACATTATGGAAATGCCCATACAAAACTTCACGCTTTTCAGATTATGGCGTCAGAATTTATTTAAATAAATTCTAAAAAATTCTTAAATTCTTTAGTTAGTTTTGATTAAACTAATTTTGTTGCTCAAGGCTCTATATTCCAAAACTGTATAATATTCATGAAATTATTCTTTATTAAATTCCGCCATTCCTTAATATGTTTTCTTGGTAGAACTGATTTTATTTTGGTATCATGCCCATTTCGTCCCGCATCTTTGATTCATCTTCTTACAAGTTTTAATTCTTTGTTATATTTATCAATCATATCTTTCTGACATTCTTATTTATATAACCAAGGACTCGAAAGAATACTCCGAAGACGCTTTATCGGAGAATATATCGATCCGATTTGCGGTTTTCTGTGGAAATGCTTTGCTATTTTTATTTGTATTATTAATTTATTAAATAAATGGCTTTGTTTCAAATTTTTTTTGAGAAATTAACCATATAGATTACTTTTTGACATATTTTTGTCTTTTTCAATTAGAAATTAATTATATATGTAGATGACTTTTTGAAATATTTTAACGTTTGCAATAAATGCCCCTTTTTTTCTAAAATGCAATGGGACTTCTATGTATGAAATCAAATATATTTAAAAGAAAGACTTAAGTAATATTAATCTGACCCACAATTTCTGATTCTGAAAGTTGATCGTTTACACTAAAATGTGCTATTTTTGTGACAAATAATTAAACTTCCCTGCTTAGGTTAAAATAGTGAAATTAAAAATAAATAAAAAAAAAAATCTGAAAACTTTGAAAACAATTGATTTGAAATCTATTTGGATATATGTGGTTATGGCAGAATATTCAAATAGGAATTCTTTAATTTTGAATTTCCACTAAGGGCCCCATTCTTGTCAAAAATGCCCTATTTTTGTATAAATTTTGGCCCTTTTACAACTAAGCCAATATCATCCCTGGTCTGAAAGCTTCTTATCGGCGCAAGCATTTATATACGTATGCATTGCTTGTAAAGCTCTGAGAAATTCATAAAACGATTCTATTCAAGAAACAACACGATGTTGCGTTCGAGATTTCGGCACGAACTAAAGCAACAA
This sequence comes from Coremacera marginata, assembly GCA_914767935.1. NCBI lineage: Eukaryota > Metazoa > Arthropoda > Insecta > Diptera > Sciomyzidae > Coremacera > Coremacera marginata. Next base: position 62,345,394 of record OU612045.1, on the reverse strand, counting down.
GCATAGGAACGTCAGCAGCAGCTAAATCATCACTGCATTTTTTCTCATACAAAATGTGAATGTTTCTTCTTTTCTTTTGCTATCTTTTGTGGCTTTATTAAAGAAGTGACAAAATCCAAAGTTAGCTATTCCTTTTATGCACAAAATAGCTGATATTTTGGCATAAATTTTATCTTTGTACGATGAATATCAAAGGCTGTATAAGGCCCTAAAGTGTCCCCCAAAAAACGTTGCATGGCCTTGAAAAAATTTGTGAAAATACCCCCATACAAACCGCGCTGTAAGACGTAATTCTACGTCAAAACAAGCGGTAAACCCTATTTTCCGTATTTTTACATCTCATTTGTGGTGACATGCAAGTACAAATAAAGATCATTCAAGTTCTTGTTTAAAGCATAGCAATGCACAATCGTTAAATTGCTTGGAAAAAAACCAAAATTTTTATCATTAAAAGAAAAAAATTGTTATAATCGACCTTACGAAAAAGGCGTAGGCGTTTCAAGCTTGGCAAAGCTATATGGTGTTGCAAAATCAACAATTTGTGACGTTAATAAAAAGAAGGCCAGAATCTCCAAAGTCATTTCGAACCGGCAATTCGGAACACTAAAGAGAAAAACTTTAAAGAAAGGTGAGTATCCCCGCATGGAGAGAGCTTTATACAACTTTTTTTTTCACTTAACCAACACTCAGAGAATGCCCCCTTTAAATGCGAAAGCATTGCGTTGATTCGAAAACGGTTGATAGTTTGTTGGAGGGTGAACAAATAGAGTAGTATCGGTGAAGATTTGCTTTAAACTTACACCGGTCATATGCCGGGAAACACGCTCACAGGGAGATTATTCCACAACCTTACTGTGCGACTAAAAAACGAACTATCTCGATAATGCGAGGTGCTATTGGGCACCGATGTAATGGCAAAGGGATGAGCTTAAAAAGCTGCCCGAGTAAACCTAATAAACCTATATAAACCATGTACCTCCGTTGAACACTTTCCATGGGTAGAACTTAGACAAAAGCTTAGGAAACCAAAAATGCGCCGATGCCCAAGAGAACTGAGAGGAGATAAAATGTTTTCATATTCTGTCATATTTATCGCACGATGTTGAATTCGGTCCAGAAGCTCCAAAAAAGATCTCGAAGCTTCTGCCCAAATGTGCGAATTGTACTCCATTTTAGGTCTTATATATGAGGTATAGGTCATTCGAAGATCAGATGGGGTGAAGTATCGCTTGCACCGTTTTGAGAAACCAAGGCACTTGGCATCTTCTTTCGACACATGGAAAATGTGATCATTCCAACGAAGGTCTGATTGTATCGATATGCCCAGTACGTCAAGAGCATCTGACTCCAAAAGATCTACACCATTCATATTCAGGGGAGTTAAAGGACAGTTTATTCGTTTGTGGGTTAACAGGCAACACTGGGTCTCGTTTATTTATTAGCAAGACCCCACTCGGAGATTTTTTCCATGTCATTAAGAAGTAAGTTGTGGCGGCCATAGCGCAGTGGGTAGTGTGTGTGGTCCCTGGTCCAAGTCCCACCTGACATAGAAAGTTTTTTCAATTGAATTAATTTTTCTGTTCAGCCGTCACCTCTCTGCAGACAAAGGCAAACCTCAGAGAGTAAAAACTGCCATGATAAGCTTCTTGAGAACATAAACCGTTCGGAGTCGGCATAAAACTTGTAGGTCCAGTTCTCGATAATTTGTGTTCAAGCATTTCACAACACGCATAACACAATTGATCATAAGAAGCTCGGTCAAAGCCTATTCAAGGGTTGAAATGGCCATTTCGTTTTTTTTTGTTAGGAAGTGAATCATTCATAGTTTGCCTCTTGCTCTCAATCTACAAAGAACTCGGGCGTTTTTGAAAAAATGTGAATGAAAAATGCTGCTGTCGTCCGCATACGAATGAATTGGTTGTAAGTCAACGACAGAAGGTCGGCGCTAGCGGAGAACAGGATAAGCGAGAGCTAGTGACTGATATGAGAGAACGGGATAGACGATGAACGAATATTGCTACTTAGCCAGAAAAAGTTGTTATTATTTTACGAGTACTATTAGTAAGAAATAAAATCCTCCCCCGCACCTAAGCCCGAAGACTATGTCGGTGCCAAAAAACTAATAAGTATTATCAGCTGTGTCTGATTGCTAAAATACCACTTCTGCTTAGCTTGGGATCAAAAGATCGTTGACACAAAAAAATAATTGTCACTTTATTTATGGCACACTCGGTCAAACGCCTTTGAAACATCCAGAGCAATAACCCTGCTCTCACCGAACAGGTAAACGCATTTGTTCCATTTTTCTGTAAGGAACGCCATAAGGTCACCAGTAGAGCGGGTTTGAGGAGCAGCATAAGAAAAACGCTCCTGTAAGCGCGGAAAAGCTCAAGCAAAAGTCAAAAAAATTTCTTAGTTATTTCCAAGAGAAAGAAGGCGGGTTCAACACAAGCTCTGGGTGGTTGAGTGGATTCAAATCGCGCTATGGTTAAGACTACCATATTAAAAGTATGTGGGGAGAAACTTTCATCCAACTATGAGGCAGTTAATCCATTAAAAAAAAATTGCACGACATTAGTCGTGAGCTCCAACTGTGTAAAGATCAAATTTATAAAGCTGACGTGTCGGGACTACTTTGGAAGATGATACCCGATAAGACTAATGTTTCCACCGCTGAAAAAAACCGCTCCTGGCCGAAAAGCTGAAAAAGCTAGAATTACATTTTTGCCATGCACCAACGCCACCGGACTGCATAAGATTAAGCCGTTGATAATAGGGCATGCAAAAAACCTCGTTCCTTTAAATACGGTGGATTATCAAAATCCTGTATAAGAATTTATACAGGAAAATTTAGTTCCTTCTTTCTTATAGGTAAAACGATTTTTGCAACAAAAAGATTTGCCAACGAAAGCGATTTTGCTCCTCGATAACACACACTGCCACTCGCCAGAACAGACTCTAAAAACTGATGATGGGTCTATTTTTGTCATCTACATGCCACCGAAAGTTACGCAATTGTTTCAGCCGGTGGATCAAAAACCATCCGTATTACTAAGCTCAATTAAAAAAAGAACGTTTTAAGAGTAGCTATTGGAGAAAAAGATACCTCTTAGTTTTTAAAAACATTGTCATTTAAAGACGCAATTTCCTTTTTCGTATTAGCTTGGAATCAATTAAAACTTGAGGTTATTGAAAAAAATGGGGGAGGGGGCAAAAATGTTGGCGATCAATCTCCTTCACAAGAGGAAGGAGATAGTAACGATGATGAAGAGGATTTCATTCCTTTAAGCTCACTTTGACAACAAATAATGCAACAAAAATCAGCAGAAATTGATGACATACAGAGTTTACTGCAAATCGTTATACCAGACGTTAGTATCTAAGAAAATAACTACAGCCATGAAAAAAGAAATAGCACGCTGGTCATATACTGCGATTGGACTCAAATCAGCGTAAATACAAAAACAATATTAACAAAATTTATTTTTACAAAACTTCTTGAGTCGTAGCTAAAGAGAATAACAACAAACGTTTACTGTTATGGACCTTTAGTTATTGTTGGTAATCAAGAGTCTTTGTCTGCTGCAATTATTAGTTGGAAAAGGAAATAGCACATCTGCATTAAGTTACAGTTTATCGCGTGATCACTGAACCGTGCAGTTATTTCTTATTAATTTAGTAAATAAAAATAGTCGTCTGACGTCCAAATAGTCAAAAACAGAAAAAAGCATGGGCCATGAAACGCTTTGTTCTGTGAGAGAAATATTATAGTCGAAATGCGCGAACAAAGCAAAAGTATTACAAAAATGTTAAATTTATCGAAATGTTCACGAAAAATGGTGTATAATGCTTAAAAATTAGTTCAATTGGTTCGATCGTATTTGTTAAAACAAAAAGACCTCTACGAAAAACCATCCATTTAAGTCCTCAAAGGCAAATTCCCTTAGAAATAAAAAAAGAATATGATGTTGAAATAACGCCAAGGCTTGTTCGCATGCGTTTTAATGAGGCACACATTTTTGGTAGCATCAGTCGGAAAAAACCACGCCTCTCAAAATCAAATATCAAAGCCAGAATTGCATTTGCAAGAGAATACGCCCTGAAAGACATTTCTTTTTGGAAAAACATCCTTTGGACGGATGAAACTAAAATAAACAGCTTAGGACCAGATGGCAGATCTATTGTGCACCACCCAAAATGCCAGGAATTTCATCCGAGATACACACAAAAAACTATAAAACATGGCGGTGGAAGCTTAATGGTTTTGGGTGGATTTTCGTGGCATGGTATAGGCCCTATTTTCAAAATATCTGTTAAAATGGGTCATATCCAGTATTTAAATATATTAAAGAATTTTTTGGAGCCATAGACGCTTGAGTCGATGCCGCTGCAGTGGATGTTTATGCAAGATAACGATCGAAAGTGTAAAAGCCTGGCTTCGGTCCGAAAATATTTGCGTGCTGAAATGGCCGGCCCAAAGTCCTGACCTCAATCCCATAGAGAATCTATGGAATGATGTGAAGATCAAAATAAGACAAGAAAATTTTACTAATATCAATGCTTTATGGACTGGTATTCAAGAAGCGGGGCACTCTATTCCACAGGAGAGATACCAAATTTAAGTTGAAAGTATGAGCCGGAGATGGCATGAGGTTTTACAAAATAAAGGATTCAGTATCAAGTATTAATAAGGTAAATATAAAAAACTGCCCTTAAAGGGCAGTAATTAACTGATATTTTTTATATTCTTTCCAGATTAATGCTATGTGTGCTATTTCTTTTTCGAGTCAAATATTGAAACATAGGGAGACTTTTAACCTTCTGCAAGAGCTTAAGGAACAAAGCGAATAATTTTTTATATTTTCATTATCTACTACATCTCAACCCATATAATACATATAAATGTTAAGGACATTTTTTTTGTAATTCCAAAAAAATGAGTGCAAACCCAAATCTGATAAGTGTGCTATTTATTTTTCCATGGCTGTAACTTGCGCGAAAATTTATTATTGAACCATTTTGTGTTTCAAGGTTAAATATACTTCAGCTGACATCGATAAGTGGAATACAATTGAAGAAAAATTGCCTATTTCTGCTGCGAATGACTGTGAAGAGATAATCATATCTGATAATGATGACCATGAGCAAGTCACCCTACCTTTACGAAAAAAGCCGATAACAGCAGTTGAGGCCATCCAAATTTTTGACAACGCAATAGAATGGGCTGAAGCAAAAAGTTCCACAGATTCTTCAAGTATTCCAGTGTTACAAAGCCTCCGCGACGAAGCAGTGCAAAAATCAGTCAACGACCGCAAAAAGCAATCCAGCATTAAAGACTATTTTCTAACGAATTCTTAATATATTATTAAGAAATCATGTATGTACATATAATCGTAATGTATTTTAAATGAACAAAACTCATATTTTTCTAATAGACTAAGATCCATAGCATTAAAAACGGTTTTCATTTAAAAAAGCTGATTTTCTTTGTAATTGATTATCGTAGTTGTGTACACACACATACTGCGGTCAGTCAAGCGAACTGTAGAACAGGCGTGTCATATATGCTACCAAAAGTGTCTGGTTTTCGGTAGTAATTATTTGGATTTAAAAATGCTGAAAATTGTTATATAGATTGTATATGGGCATTTCCGTACGATCGTACGACTTTAATGAGTGAAAAAAGAATGAAAAATTTAACTTGCAAGTTTCTTATTTTGATTTTCCAATAGCTTACTAAGCACACTATACAAGGTGTAAAACCTAAGAGTTGTCAAAAGTTCGGCTCTTAGATAGAAGCCACCAAAGATGATACGTTACGTGACAAAAAATAGAAGTGGTTTTTGGCTTGGATCACAAAATTAGTAAAATTCTATAAATTGGCAAGAGTTTCTGTATAAAACTTTTTTTAGAAGGATTTGAAATAGTATAAGCTTATTTTTAAAGTAATCAAATTTGAAAACCTTTTCTCGTTTTTCTTTTTTTGGGCTTAGTATGAAACGTTACGTGACATGGCGTTGCGTGTCATTTTTCCATTGTAATTCATTTTGGTAATTAAGTAATTAAGTAATTAAGTAATTAAGTAATTAAGTAATTAAGTAATTAAGTAATTAAGTAATTAAGTAATTAAGTAATTAAGTAATTAAGTAATTAAGTAATTAAGTAATTAAGTAATTAAGTAATTAAGTAATTAAGTAATTAAGTAATTAAGTAATTATGTGATTTAGTTATTAAAAAAATTTAATATATTCTGTGTCTCCTTGCCTCAAACATTTTTCATTATTTTTAGCCAATGCCTTTCGTTTTTACTAAAACAAAAACATTTACGAAACATTTACAAAACATTAACTAAAAATAAAAATTACATTTGTGAAACAGTGCAGACGATTTGATCATCATGGTAAATGAATTTATATTTATATTGCTTAAATCAATAAAATAAAAATGTTTCTCTAAGATAACATAATTAAATAATAAGTTTTTAATAACTTTTAATTTTCGTGTCACGGTGGACTTTTCGGCGGAAATGCCCATATAAAGGTTTTTGGTGAGTTTTTATGACTTATTCACTCTGTTCTATCTTGAACACCAGAGGGCGCTGTAGTACAAATATTTTAAAAAAGTCGAACAACTCCTAAGTCGCTCAACCGATTTGCATGAAAATTGGTATATAGGGGTTTTCTGATACCATGAGTGTTTTTAACTTATCTTTTTTGCACTATCTTGAACACCAGAGGGCGCTGTAGTACAAATTTCTTAAGAAATTGAAAAAAACTTCAAAAACCGCTCATACGATTTGGATAAACATTTTTTTAAAAGGATTTTCGTGTACGGCAAATGTTGTCGCTATCTCTTTTGCTTTGTCTCGAAAACTAGAGGGCGCTGTTGTACAATAGATTTTTCTGTACGTGTGTATGTTATTAAAGTGTTCATAATTGGCTGAACCCTGAATGGTTCAGATTTGTAATTGGAGGTGGCGCAGGTGGCGCTGCGATCGGGTTCCGGGATTTTTTTGTTGTTGTTTGCTCATCCGAATTTACATGAAAATTTGTATTAGGCGTTTTCGTGTAAGGTAGTTTTATGACTTATTTATTTTGTTCTATATTGAACACCAGAGGGCGCTGTAGTGGAAATGTTTTAAAAATCTCGAAAACGCCTTAGCTGTACATCCGATTTGCGTCAAAAATTTTACATTGGTGTTTTCAGATACGGTGGTCATTTTGGACTTGTTTTTTTGCAATATCTTGAACGCCAGAGGGTGCTGTAGTACACATCAGACCCCTTTTCAGAGATCAGAGAGCTTTTTCAAGTACTTGAAAATTCACTTGGTTTGAACTTGAAAAAACCAAGCAAAGCAAGCTTCGTATCAAACTAATCAATCGCAAGCTTTACTGCTCTGCTGCGCACAAAAACTTGAAGCGCTTGAAATTTTTGGGAAAATACTTGAAAAGATTGATATGTTCGGCAAAAGTTTATAAGCTTGCAAGTATCCAAATAGCTCAAATTGGTAAAGCTTGTTGTCTTGGGGGTCGCTGATTGCGATTTTGATGTCAAAATATAAAAGTTGTTTGGACACTAGGGTGGACCGATTTTGCCCTTTTTTGCAATCTAAGTCATATCAATTATTTGGATTCTGATGTTATGAAGATGATATTCTGAGATTATAAAGTTCCATATCTCGAAGGGGAAGCAAAATAGGTAAAATCTAACCATTTTTGAGTGTTGCTATAGGAGGAAGCATTTTTGAGACACAAATTGGGGGTCTATCACTCCCCCATTTTCCACATTTTTAAAAGGGACGTTGAAACACGTGAAACAACTGTCCACTGAAAGTCATATTGTAAGTCGTACAAGTGCTTCGGTTCCTCCCTAAAAATAGGTCGAATAGGGGGGTTAAAAGACCCCCTATTTGTGTGTCTCAAAAATGCTTCCTCAAATAGGAACCCCCAAAACTTGGTTAGGCTTAACCTATCTTGCTTCCCCTTCGAGATATGGAACAACATAAGATCGAAAGATATCGAAAAATCCTCGAAAAATTCTCGAAAAATCTTAAAATTAACCATTTTTTGGGACTTTCTAAGGGGGAAAGCATTTCCCAGACGCACAAATAGAGGGGTCTATTTATCCCCCATTTTGCACATTTTTAGGAGGGGCCGTCGAAACACATCAGATTCCAAATAATTGGCCCGATTTACAGCACAAAATATTTGAAAAAAAAAAAAAAAAAAAAAAAAGAGATAAACATTTTTGAGGACCACCCTTATCAGCGACCCATATTTTTCACAAACTATTTTTAAAACTATTTATTTGGGTACACCCTTGTGCCCAACAAATTTTTCTTTAACTATACTTTTCTTAAGCAAGTAAGTTGAGTTAGTTGAAAATTCACAAACAAATTCAAGCTTTTCAATCTCTATGAAGTACGTTTCAAGTCTGCTGCCGCTTGTTTTTACTTCGTGTCGTAGAGAACGCGTTCATAAATTCGTGCAACAAGCTGACGTCGACTTGACTAATTTCAAGTATACTTGAACTTGATTGAAAATTATCAAGTTCAAGCGCGCTTGTATTCATAAATTTAGCAAGTGCTTGAAATTGCAAATGAATAGTCTTGTGCAGTTCTCTGGTACACATCCCCTAAGAAATCGTGAAACACTCCAAAACCGCCCATCCGATTTGGATGAAAATTTAAATGTAGGGATTTTCGAGTATGGAAAAAGCTTTGGCGCTATTTTTTTGTCCTATCTCGAATACCAGAGGGCGCTGTTGTCCATATACCGCAAAATAACTCCAAACCACTCATCCAATAAGTATGATTTTAATACGTGGTTTCGGGTGTGTTGAGTCTTTTGGCGCTATGTATTTTACTATATCTTGAACACCAGAGCGCGCTGTACTACAAAATACAGCAAGGCGTAGCAAAGCGGGAAGGGTGATAAATATCTTCTTTTTTTTTTTATGTTTATTTATATTCAACTTTTTTTTTTTCCAAATCATTCACCGAATTCTGTGGTATTTGAGTACGCATCAACACGCGCGCAAGCCAGTTGCGTCGTACGTTGGCGTTGTTTTGACATTTAAATTTTTATTTTCAGTGCTTATTTAATTTTTATCCAGTAAAAAAAGATTTATAAAATAATAGCTTATTTGAAAAAAATTGAGAAGAAAAATTTTAAGAAACGTGGTACAAATTAAAGATACATAAGAATAACGTATGATAGAATTATTGAACATAAAAATATCTGCAAATATGACCTAAGCTAATATTGGCAGTCTCTAACGAACAGTCTACAACTTGCATTTTTCTATTTAATATGTGTTAATATGTACTAACTTTTCAAAATTTTTTGAGGTTAATTAACTTAAAAAATTTCCCGTTAATCACTCATAGCATTACCTTCAAAACAAAAGAAATTCTGAGTAAAATGAATTTTTGAACATACCAATGTTTCCTGATGCAAGAAAAAATGATCAGAAATTCAAAGTTTTGACTTCCGATGCGAGTTACTTTGCTGTCAATTTTTTTTTGTATGTTACGTCAATAAAAGTACTTTTAAAAAATAATAATAGCAGTTAGTTTAGCATTTATATTTTTTGATTTTTTTTATAAGAAAGGTCGATAATATTTCTTAAAAAATAGCACAAAAGTTTTTGTTGCAAAAAGTAATTTAAATCCAAAAGTGCATTTTTGACTCCTTTTTACATGACATAACCTTGATTGGCAAAAGTTGTTTCAGGTTACAAAAAAAAAAGAAGGAAAAAAAAGAATTGTTTCTGTATTACAAGTAAAAAAAGAATAACGAAATGGCTATTTCAGCCCTTAAAAGGACTATGATCGAGCTTCTTATGATCGATTGTGTTGTGCGTGTTGTGAAATGTTTGAACACAAATGATCGAGAACTGGACCTACAAGTCTTATGCCGACTCCGAGCGGCTTATGTTCTCAAGAAGCTTTTCATGGCAGTTTTTACTCTCTGAGGTTTGCCATTGTCTGCAGAGATGTAACGGCTGAGCAGAAAAATTAATTCAATGGAAAAAACTTTCTGTGCCAGATAGAGGACTCGCACCAGGCGTCTCTGGCGTATGGACCACGCACTCTACCCACTGCGCCATGGCCGCCACAACATAGCTGCAAAAATAGGAACATTTTATTATAAATAACTTATAATAGTCTTTAAATGATTCTATGCCGATCAAGTCTCACTTGACATTGCAACCCAAAAGAAAATATGACACAAAACTAAAAGCTTGCTTAAAAATTCCTACCCCTCTTTTTCCCCCTTATACATTACTCATTATAACAGTCAAAATCAAATTGCTGCCATTTTAAGCATTTTATAATTAACACAATTAAATCATTGCTATATGAAGTGCGACGATGTGCCAACATCAGCACCTGTTATTTATGGAAGAAAGTGTTAATTACCACAACAGACACTACATTTATTGAGAGATAGATTGAAAGTTCATAATTAAATCAAAAGAATGCTTCCCTTTAAGCAACATAATTGACTCTCTGACTAACTGACGCAACGGCAGACACACAGTGCGTTTTCATGGAATTTTATGAAGCATTATTGTGGAGAAGTGCGAAACAATTCGTTAAAATTCAAAGAAACTGATTTTAACTAGGAATTTGATAAGTGTCAACTCTGCTATTTTATGAAATTAATAATTTCCGGCCAATTCTTTGTTTTAATTTTTAATGTTGTTGCTATTTTATGGTTGCGAGCAAGTTGGCTTCTTTATATATAAATGTGACTTTACATTTTTACAGTATTACTATACAGTTTAACAGAAATAATTTAACAACAAACATTGTCATTAAGGAAGTATGCATTAGCTTAACTAGTTTGGCGAAACCACCTCAAATATATATTTCACGGTTTTTTAATGTTTGCTTATGCTAAGAATATAAGTTTCAGAGCAATTTATTACTACATTGTCAATATTTCGAATTATTTTGTTAGATTGCATTACTGCACAGTCGTCCAGATACCGATTTTTTTTGACATAAAGTCTTTGGAGTGAGATAATCGTTTGAAACATTGCGCATAAATACTTTTGGTACTAAAAATATGTTAGTATGCAAAAATGTGTGAAATCGGGTAAAAACCACGCGTACGTCCCATACAAAGTGACGTGATCGAAAAAAAAACGAAATGGCCATTTCAGCCCTTGAAAAGACTTTGACCGAGCTTCTTATAATCAGTTGTATTGTGCGTGCTGTGAAATTTTTGAACACAAATTATAATTTGATAATTATCGATAATCATCGAGAACTGGACCTACAAAGCTTTATGCCGACTCCGAACAGCTTATGTTCTCAAGAAGCTTTTCAGGACAGTTTTTACTCTCTGAGGCTTGCCATTGTCTGCAGAGAAGTGACGGCCGAACAGAAAAATTAATTCAATTGAAAAAATATTCTGTGTCAGATGGGATTTGAACCTGGGTTCTATTGCGTACAAGCCACGCACCTCAATCAGAATGCCACGGCCGCCATAAGTGGCATGATCTATATGGTGAAATCTCTGAAAGTTCCACAAAACTTGAGCAATAAACTGGATATTTTGCTCAAAGAGTTTGCTCTTAAAAGCGCCTCTTTAATTTAAAATAGGGCGATATCGGATGAAAACTACGCTCACCTCTCGTAGAAAGTGACATTATCAATCATTAAAACGTTAAGTAAATCCCTAAGTTCTTAAAATATCAACTTGATATTTTGTATATAGCATTCCTTCAATTTGAGCATCAAGTGTGAAAATGAAAAAAATCAAACAATAACCACGCCTTCCTCCCATATAAAGTGAAGCCATCACAGTAGTAGGCCACTTAGGCAATTATATAAATTCAAACCCAGTTTGATGATTGCAATAAGCCGCTTTATCACGTCCTTTCAGTTAACTCAACGTTATTTTTTCATTGATTTTATTATTTTCACATCATTCTACAGTTATTATTCAATAAAATTATGGTATGTTTACATAAACTTAATCTTTAGCTATAGCTATTCAAAATCATTTACATCTAAGGAAATCTAAGGAAACAGTAGAAAAACACAAGATGAAAGTAGTGGTTCTGAAGAATCCATTGATTGAAAACGTCTTTGATAGTATTTGTTTGATTATTTTTTTCTTGCATGTAATAATCGATCTTTATTCAATTCTTTGTTCAATTTATTTCAATCTTCTGAAGCGTTTTCGCTAAATGAGTCACCCAAAAGTAAAAAATTTGACATTTGTGGATCATGTACCAAAATTTTATAGACTGTTGCTGACATTGGATACCAACTATACTTTTGCATATACTTATGTTCAAAATTGAACAGAACAGAAAAAAATTGAATTGAAAATTGAATTGATTTCAATTAAATAAAACTTGCTGGATTTGGAATCTATATATTTTTACGCAAGATCATTTTTTGTGATGAGTATCAAATCTATACTGTACACGCGATTTTCATAAATAGGGTAGCAATTGAAAGGTATTGCTTTGTAGAAGTGCAATGAGGTTTATTTTTTCTAAAATATTTATGGTATTCCCTTAATGATTAAAATTTCCCATTTCGTAAACTCGTAACATTTCGAGCTTATGTTAAAGGAACGCACCTTTAGACATTTGATTAATTTGACATGCTATGCTAAAACAGCTAATCAAAACAAGAAAAAATTAAAAATAACATAACTTAAACATTTATCATGCTGCAACAAAGCAAAAATTAGAAAAGCAAACAAGAAACAAAGAAAAAAAAAATATTTTTAAAAAGCAAAAAATTTTCAACATTTAAAAAGTTTTGAGAGCTGAAAATTTAAGCAAACTTGTTTCCATGTTTTAAGCACTGAAATTGTAGCTTAAGCATCGTAAAAAAAATTCCATACAAAATATTTTCAATATTCCCAAGTTGCTTAAAATTTAGTACTTTACGAGGTTTAAGCAGTTTCCGAGGCGTTAAGGGAATACCATGATTGTGTATTTAATAAAAAAAAGCTGAAACAATTTCCTATGAAAAAAACCAAATTTCATTGGAATGCCTAAAAGTATGTGATAGATTTTTATTATAACGCTATGATAAGTAATAACTCAGCTACTTAACAATTCAACAGAAACATAGAAAGTTTCTATGAAATCTTTGTGTCAAAGGTAAAAATAGTCCTGAATATCACTTAATATTTTTTTTTGGAGTTTTAACGCCAGACGGGATTACTAGTTAGCTAGAATTTTTATTGCTAAACAAAATCATTCAAACAGATTAAGGGTTGCGCTAAAAACAATTCTTGAAAGAAGAAGTTAATTTAGATTTATTTCTGGTAGAACACTGGGAACGACTAAATATGGTACAACTAATGTTGCGATATTTTAACGATTACCACAAACCTAATATTACAGTAATTAATAATGACGTTACAAAGTATACAATCCTTTTAGTAATATAAGACATGCATTTATTCACCCCCTTTACCTTTTATATACATCTCAAATTCCAAGGTAATCGATCTACACCTTTTCAAGTTGTAGTTTAGAAAACGCAAATTTTATTTCAGAATAACTTCTATTTCAGAAAGCGTAATTTGTTTTCCAGAACAGTGAAATGTAGTTCAGAATCCGTAAATTGTATTTCAGAATAGTAAATTGCAGTTCAGAATAGTAAGTTGAAATTTAGAAAGCGTTAGTTGTATTTCAGAATTGTAAAATGTAGTTCAGAAATCATTAATTGTATTTCAGAAATATGAATTGTAGTTCAGAAACTGTAACATGTAATTCAGAACATATAAAATGTAGTTCTGAATCTGAAACATGTATTTCAGAAAATATGAAATGTAGTTTAGAATAGCTTCCAAGTTTATGGCGACAAAATAAATTGAAATTTGTTTTGTCGATCCATACAAATTGTGCGCTATTCATTGTGTATGTTCATTCATTCATACTTATTTTGTGCGCTATTCATTGTGATTGGCTGATGGTGAATGCTTTTAGTGGAAAAGAGCTGTCCTTACAGGTAGTTACCCGCGGATGTTGAGAAATGTCTTTCTGATATTCAGCTTTAACCTTACACATTATTTTTTTTTAATGTGATCGAACAGTCTTGCTCGACCCAGGATAATATACGATTTATTTCGTTTGCAGTTAAGGCTTTCGGTTTTCTACCTCCTTTAGGCAATGACACGCTTCGTCCCGACTTTATCCATGTAAACGCTGTTTTATATATGACTCCAAGTGAGGCAGCCAACGTCACCCAATCCTTTCCTTTATTTGCTGCTGCAACGATCCTGTCACGGTCTTATTCTGAATAGTTTTGATACTTCTTACGTATGACCGCTTCATTATCTGTTAATTTAAAAATTATATAATAAATTAATATATGCTGCGAAGGACAATTCAGTAGATATTATATTTGGATGTTTTTATAAAATTTTCATTGTGGCTTTTTTTCTTAGATATTTTGAAATAAAGGTACACACATACCTTCAACATCTTCTCTGCAAATTGGACACGTTAGTACTTCGTGATTTTCCAGCAGCTCAAAACATTTACGGTGCAAAAGGTGCCTGCATGGCATTAGCCTGCAGACGTCCTTTCGCAACATTGACATCACTCATATTGCACAATTATCTGAAAGCTCCATTAATTCAACTTCAAATAAGAACAGAAACCTGCACAACAAATTACATTCAAACGTTACTAATTTGAATATTATTATATATATATATAATATATATATATATATATATATATAATATATATATTATAAAGACATAAAAATCAAGTTTTGCTCAAGTAGGTTTTCTTTACCCTTTCGGTTATTCTATGCATATGGCTATGTAGTGGATTTTTACATAGTGCCTTTTGAGGCACTTTAATTTTATTAAAAAAATGAATTTATTTGATAGTTTTATGTAAGTAATTTTGTAGGTAATCATTAACTTTAATATGAAAACAAACATAATTTAATAAGGCTGTAAAACCACTTTTTCAAACAAAATTTAAGTACTTTGATTGTTCAGCACGTAGGCTTAAACAGTAATAAACAGAAAAGAATGATTTGTAAAGTCAAAAACAAAATAGAACTTCCGAAAGAGTTAAATACTAATACTTTACACATTCTGAACTACATTTCATATTTTCTGAAATACAAGCTACAGATATGTTCTGAAATACATGTTACAGTTTCTGAACTATAATTCATATTTCTGAAATACAATTGACGATTTCTGAACTACATTTTACAATTCTGAAATATAACTTACGCTTTCTGAATTTCAATTTACTATTCTGAACTACATTTACCTAATCTGAAATACAATTAACGAATTCTGAATTTCAACTTACTATTCTGAACTACAATTTACTATTCTGAAATACAACTTACGATTTCTGAATTTGAACTTACTATTCTGAACTACAATTTACTATTCTGAAATACAATTTATTTTTCTGAACTACAATTTTCTATTCTGAAATACAACTTACGATTTCTGAATTTGAACTTACTATTCTGAACTACAATTCACTTTTCTGAAACACAATTTACGGATTCTGAACTACATTTCATTATTCTGAAATACAAATGACGCTTTCTGAAATAAAACTTACATTTTCTGAACTACAACTTGAAAAAGTGTAGAGGAGTTAACTCCAGTCGCGCATTGGAGCTGACACGCACACTTCTTTTTTTCGCTTGGTAGTACGCTGTTGAAAGAAAAAATTTGTTCAGTGCAGTCAAGTTCTCAACGATGTGTGGAAAGTTAAAATGTCAAAATTTCTGGCCCGTACATTTAATAAAATTTAAAATCATATGCCCGTACATTTAATTGCCGCGGGAATTTGACATTCAACAATATAAAAATAAGCATTAAGTCTGTGTTGGTGTTGAATTTGCTTTCACTGGGACATTCATTAAAATCGAAATCGAAAAAAAGCAAAACTTAGAGTTTGTGATTTGCAATAAAATGTCTGCTGGTTCTTGTATAAAATTCTATTATTTAAACTATTCAATTTAATGAAATGCCAAATCCAAGTGTTTTTTCTTTACACTTCTTCTTAACGAAAGCTATCGATGTTTTTTTTTTATTGTATTTTGTATTATAAGTAGAAAAGACTTTACTAAATCCAACCAATTTGTTATCAAAATACTTTTGTAAACACTCCACCATCAAATTCTGTCTAAATAGACTTTTCCTAATACATCGGTCTGAACAACCACTTAACAATTCTCTGAATTTGTATCATCAAAGCCTCGTTTAAATACAATAAATATACAAATAAATTCATTCTTAAATGAAAATAAATACTTACTAAACTCGTCAAATTATACAATTTGAATCCAATTTTATTTAAACTGCTATAAAAACCGAAAAGGCAAATCCCTGAACACCATTTTAGACTAGATTCAAGAATAGCAACACCAGCAAAGAAACACCAAGACAGACGACACAAATCAAGACAAATCGTGAGAAATTCTTTGTGGAACAGCAGTTTCCGTGGAAGCAACCGTAAAATACAAATATTTTAAAATCGCATTTATTTTGTGCTGAAGTAGAAAGGAAGGAATAAAGTCAAAACAATCCCAAAAGCATAAAAAAGAGCAAATATTTTTATTTACCACAAAACATATACAGACAGACATATGCAAACACACACGCACCGAAAACGGATAACTTAGAGTTGTTATTCAAAGGAATTTATAGAAGGAGAAGTAGATATAAAATAACCTTAAGTCTGAAAAAATACACATAAACCCTTTTTTATGTAAATCTTAGTCGTCTTGGCCATAAAACAGTGTTGTTTACCTTTTTTGAAACTTGGGAAACAGTAAGGAGAATAAGTTAAACGAAGTACGTTTGAAATAACAAGTGTATCCTTTATATTTCCTTCTTCATTTTGCCTTCACATTTGTACAAGTACATTTTATAGCATGTCTTTTGATCACCTATACACCCTCCCAATAAAAGGTTAAATTTTACGATATTGGAAAACAAACTAAAAGTTCAACCGATTTAGTAGTTTTTGCTCTTGTCTTTTTATCGGTTTGTGCTGTTCTTCTTCTTGGCAATTTGAAAAAAATATTGACAAAAATATCCTTAAACGCTGGCAAATGCGAATCGTTAGTTTGTTTGTTCTGTGATTGAAGTGCTGTGGTTTGCTGTTACGCTACTCAATTTTAGAATCCTTTCGTTCTTTACACTGAACCAAAAACTTACCAAAAACCACCGTAACGTTTTTCGTTTACATTTTTCGGCCGATAGTGGAAATTATCAATGTTGATATTATTGCACTATAATTTTTGATGTGACCACAAACTTTAACGTTAAAAACGTAGAATTGATATTATATTCATGTATTTCCGATGTGGTGCATATCAAATTTACATGATTAAAACATCATTTTGATATGGTCCGCATCTTATTGATATGAAAAACGTTGATTTTTTAAGGAATTTATAATATATGGATGTGATTCATATCAAAATGATTGGAGAAAACATTAAGCTGATACGATATAAGTGTTATTCTGATATTTTTCATATCACATTCAAATGAGAAAATGTGGAATTGATATGAGACTAACGTTGTATTGATATCAGGCATATCAAATTGGTATAATATTTTATCAATTCTGATGTGGCACGTATCAAATTTTTAAAATTTCATCATATCATTTTGATATTGTCCACACTATATTGATATGAAAAATGTTGAATTTTTAAGAAATTTTTTATATTTTGATATAATTCATATCAAAATGATGGGATACAACTTTAAATTGATAAGATACGAGTGTTCTTCTGATATTTTTCATATCATATTCATATGAAAAAACGTAGAATTTATTTAAGTTGTTATAATATTATATCTATTTTGATATTGCACACATCATGTTGTAGTAAGAAAACGTAAAATTGAAAAATATCAATATCACTTTGATATTGTAATTATCATATTGATAGGAAAAAACGTAGAATTGATGTGATGTATACGTTTTTCTGATATTGGACATATAAGGTAGATACGAGAAAACGTTGAAGTAATAGCAAATTGTTCTACTTTGATAATGATCATATCAAATTGATATAAAAAATTGTAAGATTTTAAGATTAGAAACGTAATTTCGATATACTCCGTAAAAAATCAATATTAGAAAATGATGACATGATAAGATAATTGTTATTTTTAAATTGCACATATCAAATTGATACTAAAAACTGTAATATTTCAATGTAAAAAAATGTAGTATTGATATTTCCCCTATCAAATTAATTCTGATATTCCTTATTCTTTGCTAACGCATGCTGTCTCTGAACTATGATATCTAAAAAATCATCTAGGGGTAAAAAATCAGCCAACTTATTTACATGAAACTAATTACATTAAAAAGAAGAAAAAAGTCTTTAGCATTTATTATTTTTCATTAATATAAAGTGTAAATAACATTCACTAGTTATAAGAAATAATCACAACCAGTTTTTTCTTATAAGGGCAATTCCATCTGGAATAAAGTCTTTAGAATCTAACAATAAAATAACAAAATAATAATTAGTTACAACGAATAAACCTTCTTTATAAAAGTTTAAACAGTATAAGATATTAAATATATAAAAATTTAATACTTTACAATCGTTAGAACATATAAAAAGGAATAAATAATAAAATCACAATTGTGGTGGTATGCGTGGCAAACTAAATAAGCTTTTCGTTGACGCAAAGTCATGCCACTATAACGTTTTGGTATTCGCAGAAACGTGGCTAAACGACTCCTTCAAGAACGAAGAAATCCTCGACAACTATTGTACTCTTTACCGGAATGATCGTGATTATACCTACACCGGTCAATGCCGTGGTGGTGGCGTTCTAATAGCTATACATAATTCTCTACCTAGTCAATTAGTGGACACCACCTCTCACAAACTTTGTAACCACCAAATAGTTCCAATTAATTATCTTGATCATCAATAAATCTATATTGGTGTTATTTACATTCCCCCTAACTACGCAGAAACTACATATAGGGACCTATGTGATAATATTTCATCACTTACCACGACATTGAAAGAGGAAGATACAATCGTTATCTACGGTGACTTGAACCGTCCAAATATTTCCTTTATCACTGATGAGAATGACAGCTACCTTCTTCCTGTAGACCTCTCCAACCCGATCGATTATACATTACTCAGTACTTTTTATGTTAACGACCTGCAGCAAGTTAACAGGTTTCCAAACCAAAATGGTAAATGGCTGGACCTAGTCTTTACCAATGCCTATGATGGAATAAAAACAACCCCCGCAGCTGAACACTTATTTTTAACATCTCTCACCACTCAGCCCTATCTACAAAGCTTTTTTCCACCAATGTAACATTCGTACACTCATATAGAAACTCAATAGTATACGACTTTCTAAATACTGACTATGATAGCATAAATAGTCAGCAAGTCCAAAGAAGCCTATAATCTTTATATTAACCTCATTGGAACAAAAAAAATTCTGTAGATCCGAAGAAATTCTTCGATTACGTAAATGTCAAGCGCAAATCAAACGGATACCCTTCATCCATGTTCAAGGGCAATGTTACATCCTCATCCCCAGAGATTTGCAATCTTAACGCAGATCATTTCAAGGAAGTATGAAATATATGCAGCTATAATTGAGCTAGACCCAAATAAGCGACCTGGCTCTGACCTAATTCCCCCAAATTTGCTTATCCAATGTGTAGACTCGCTGCTCTTGCCCCTACAAATAGTCTTCAATAAATCACTTAATCAAGGTGTTTTTCTTATTGAAAAACATCTCACCTCACACTAATATTCAAAAATGGTGATAAAAGGTCGATCGAATGCTATAGGGGTATTGCCATTTTATCTGCTATCCCAAAACTCGCAAAAATAATATGCGAAACACTGACAGGTAGAATAAACCCATTACTCAATGAACAGCAACATGGTTTCGGTATATTGATACACTGACTTTAGTAAAGCCTTCGATCGCTTTGATCATAATATCCTAGCTTTCAAACTGGAAAATGTTGGTATTTCTGGATCTCTCCTAAATTATCTTCACGGTAGATCTCAATTTGTTAAATTTCAAGGTATCCTAAATAGGTTTCTGTCACATCCGGACTGCCACAGGGAAGTCTTCTTGGGCCACTTCTGTTCAATATTTTTATATCAGACATATCCGATGTTTTGTCTGATATCCCTCATCTATTATATTCAGATGACTTAAAAATGCACTATGTAGTTAATTCTGAACCTGATGTAACGTTTTTACAATCGAAAGTACTTGCTTTAGAGCAGTGGTGCAATCAGAATAAACTATTTCTAAACGTGAACAAATGCTACTTAATAACTTTCTCCCGAAGAAATCTCATCACGAATAGCATTTACTTACTCAATGGTATCGGGTGTATACTGTGAAACGCTACAAATCAAAGAGTGTTACAAACTCCCGGATTACTGTAGCGTTTTTCAGGCAGAAATATATGCTATTGAAAAAGCTGCACGGGCCATTTACAGGAAAAATCTTACCCCTACAAGGGTAGTAATTTTTGTGGATAGCTAAGCGGCCATCAAAGCACTGAGCAGTAAAACGACGAAGGCTAGAACGGTGCAAAACTGTAAACTTGCACTGAACAGTATCTGCAATACCCACAACGTCACTCTCTGCTGGGTTCCCGGACATAGCAATATTGAAGGGAACGACGCAGCAGATGAACTGGCAAGGCGTGGAGTAACCGCAAGTACAAACAGAGCTGACACAGATGTGCACATTTCAATAGGCGTCGTCAAAAGGAGTATAGAACTAAAAGCCAGAGATATTGCCAACACAAACTGGGCTTCCAGAGGTGACTGCAACATATCTCGAAGGCTTTGGCCTGAGCTAAATGAGAAAAGAACTAGAAGCCTTCTGCTTTTGGTCAAACGGGAAATCCGGATCCTTGTTGGAGTTCTAACGGGTCATTGCCCCATTGGGGTAATGGCCAATAGAATAGGTATAACAGCGCCAGACTTTTGTCGGAGCTGCAAAGACCCGGAGGAAATAGAAACAATAACTCACCTACTATGCGAATGTCCAAGTCTACAGAATCGTCGACTCCGACACATGGGGAACAGATTTTTCAAAGACTTGGAAGAGTTGGTGAACACACCACTGCTAGACATCTGGAGGTTCATAAAAAGCACAGGATGGTTTGAGGAACAAATCGGAACAATGGTTTAACTTGGTACCACAACTATAAAAAGGGATTCGTAATGGACCTATAGGCCCCCGCGGAAGCGCCGGTAACGGTGCACGACCCTTCATACCTAACCTAACCTACTCAATGGTAAAGAACTTAAAAATGTTAATCATATTCTCGATCTTGGCGTCGTTTTAGACAATAAATTGCGATTTAATCTTCATTATGATAAAATCCCAACAAGAGCCAGTAAACAACTCGGTTTCATAAAACGACGCGCAAAAGAGTTTAAAAATGTATGGGTTACCAAAACGTTATATTGTTCTTTAGTACGCTCACTTCTAGAATATGGATGCATTATTTGGAATCCTGCTTTCGATATACACTGCGAGAGACTGGAAGCTTTTTGCTTTAAGGAACACCTACAACCCCCGCGAATACAATAGCCTACCATCCTATGAGTATAGGCTTAGCTTGCTTAATTTGATGCCTCTATCAACCAGAAGAAAATTACTTACCTCATGTTTTACATTTGACGTTCTCAACGGTGCTATTGACAGTGATTATATATCAAATAAGATAAAATTCAACGAATCCTCAAGACAAACTAGGCACACACGAATGTTATACGAGTATCAGCACCATACTATATATGCAAATAATGAGCCAATTAATAAATGTTGCAAAGAATTTAATACTATCAGCGTTAGCTACTCACCGTCCATATCCAAATTCTCCTCAAAAAAAAAAACTTTACAATCTCCTATGTCCGTCCTCATAACCTCATCTGCCGTATAATTGTAATCATTAGTTCAGCTTTTCCTTAGACATGTAGGTGAAAAAAAAAAAAACGTTAAGACTAAGCATAGGTTAAGACTAGAATTAAGAAGCGTTAGCTACTCACCGTCCATATTCAAATTCTCCTCAAAAAAAAAACTTTACAATCTCCTATGTCCGTCCTCATAACCTCATCTGCCGTATAATTGTAATCATTAGTTCAGCTTTTCCTTAGACATGTAGGTGAAAAAAAAAAAAAGGTTAAGACTAAGCATAGGTTAAGACTAGAATTAAGATCATACCTTGCTTGGTTAAGAAATAAATAAATAAATAAAAAAAGATAAAAAATATCATTAATTTGTTTCGAAGGAGTTCTGTTGGATTCCCTGGGAAAATACGAAATTTATAAATTGTTTCTAAAATATGCCTCTTTTCCAAGATAAAGGCCTATAAGAGAAAATAGGGCTTTTGACTGATTTGTTGACTTCAATTGAATAGTTCTTCACTATCGTATGTCTGCCAGTTACACGTAATTTTGTTTTGATTAAAGTTATAAGCGGTGGTTTCATGAGTAGCATGTTGGAACTGTGCCTAGCGTACAGAAACCATTAGACCGCAAACTTCAAAACACTTATGCAGACTACCGAGCCTTACAGTAAACTAACAATTGTTTAAGGTTATTTTTACTTTCATGACTTTCTTTAAAAAGAGGCATATTTCAAGGGAATTTAAAAATATAAAATATGTATATAAAAGGAATCCAACGAAACATACCCCACATATTAATTCCTTTATAATAAATATGATTATGATTATTATCATTTCCATAAAAGTTTTAACGGTTTCAAAATATTAGATTAATTATCTTCATTATTTCATTGCATACCATACTATACTATTCCGTACCATCATATCACATAATCATACCATACCTTTTAGATATTATGATCTTTAAGAATTTGGCATCCCTAATAAAATAATTGATTTAACTAATGAATAATCATCACTAAATTCTTTGTATGTACCTATCATAAAAGCATACGTGTTGCTTTTTTTAATACTTTGTTACTTACTTATTTCAACAGAATCGTTGATAGACTCGTACAAATTTGTGTAGTGTTTGAAATTATTTTCCAGATCTTTTTTTAAGTATTTCATCCTATCAGAACTGATGCCACACTCTAAAAAATAAAAATATTTTTGATATGAATATTATCAATATAATATACAGTAATATCAATATTATGTATATTCATATCAAACTGATACGAATATTATCAAACTAATATGCATAAATATCAATTTTACGTTAATTTGCATCAAAATGCATAAATATAAATTTTATGTTAATTTACATCAAATTAATATGAATATTATCAAAACGATATGCATTCATATCAATTTTATGTTTTTTCACATCAAATTGTTATGAATACTATCAAAATAATATGCATTAATAGCAATTTTACGTTAATTTACATCAAATTGATATGAATATTATATCAATTTTACGTTTTTCACATCAAATTGATAAGAATATTATCAAATTGATATGAATATTATCAATTTAATATGCATTAACATCGATTTTACGTTTTTTATATCAAAATGATATGAATATTACCAAACTAATATGAATATTATCAACATTAAATGCATTTATATCAATTTTACGTTGTTTGACATCACATTGATATGAACATTATCAAAATGATACACATTAATATTAGTTTTACGTTTTTTAATATTAAATTTAATGCATTTTGTCAAAATGATATGCATTCACATCAATTCTTCTTTTTTTTCAGCAGAATTGATATGAATTGGATCAGTACTTAAATCAAATTAACGAACATATTCAGAGATTTACCTTAAAAATCTGCATAAATATTCTCAAGTTTAAAGGGCTGAAAAAGCTTATGGAAAATATCTGGAGCTTCAAGCTATCCCTCTACCACACTCAGATTCTTCTGCAGGTTGTTGGTGCTCCTTATTTTCCATGTGAACTCTTTTTTATTAATTTTTTTCGCTTTTTTCTTTTATTTTCCACTACTTTTTCCTGACGATGTAAATTTTCTTTTTTTATAATTTTTTCATAAATTTGCACTATGTTTTGTATAATTTTTCCATTATAATTTATAAAAATGTTGTCTCTTGAGCGACCGAAAAACAACTGTGAACGTTTTTAGCTTGTTCATGCTGTTCTTGCTGTTAAACTGGTAAATACATATGAATTTTGCTGAGAAAAATGAACAATTGACGTGAATGCAGATCATATCAATTTAATATAAAAAAAAGTAAAATTGATATTATCGCGTTATATATTACTTACTGATTGATTGACTTACTTACTGATATTATTGCGTTATATTAATATTACTTTTAATAATATTCATATCAATGCGGTGGTAAGCAACGTAAATGTAATGTATTCATATCAATTTGATAATAATTATAGCAATTTGATCGTAAAAGAAAATCCTAAAATTGATATTAATGCATATTATTTCGATAATTTTCATAGCTTGTTGATGATTTTCATATCAATTTGATGTGCAAAAAGGTAAACTTGATATTAGTGCGCATAATGTTAATAATGTTCACATAAATTTGATGTATACAAACGTGAAATTGATAGTAAGGCATATCATTTTGATAATATTCATATCAATTTGATAATATTCATATTAATTTTATGTGACAAAAGTAAAATTGATATCACTGCATAACATATCATGATGATAATTTTCAGATCAATTTGACAATATTCATATCTATTTCATAATATTCATTTGAATTTGATAATTTGCATATCAATTTGATAATATTTATATTCATTTGATAATATTCGTATCAATTTGATGTGGAAACTGTTATATTGAAATTAAGGTTTCTTATTTTGATAATATGTTGTTAAATCAAACGGATATGATTGCTTTCAAAATGATAAATAACCATATCAATCGAAAATGTTCATATAAATGTGTTGTGAAAAATTTAAAAACAATGATTATTTTAGATATTAATTTTGACGTTGTTAATTGATATCACAACGTAATACAGTGAACTAAATTTTTTTAAAAATTATTTTTGTGATCGTTTAACAAAAATGATGCCTATAAACTCATCGTAAAATCAAGTTTGGGAAAGCATATTATCAATAATTTGTCAATTTGAAGCAAAACATATCGTCAAAATTATTTATAAAAAAAATTTTTTTAAATACTTTTAATATTACACTTAAAATAATTTTAGAAAAAAATTTAATTCAAAACCCCTCCCTAAAAGTTTTTATATTCATTATTATTTTACCGTTTTCTAATTTTGAAAAAAATTTGTTAGTTCAAGAAGCAACATTTTTCTAGCTACTGCCCTGGTTACTGGTATTACATGAAATTGATAGGTGTTTATCATTTGCCTTACATGGCATATTTTTTGTCGGTGTAGGAATCACGTTTAGTGAATGAGATGTATTTATGAAATGTTCTTTAGCAGGAAATCTTTTCATTATTCAAAACAAGCCATAAAATGCAAGTTGATTTAATTTCTACTTTGCACGCTTTAAAAAGCAGCACGCTTCGAAAAGAGTTTGAAAACATGCAGCAAAGTTATCACCCAAAGTATATCTTTTGGCCATCGCATCGGAAAAGTTCAAGGTGGCCACCTGTTTTAACGGATTAGTCAGATGTTGTGCTAATTTTTTAATGGTAATTAGAGCCAAAGATAGAAGGAATGTTTTTCGGTGGAACTTAACATTTTTTTGTGTTTTTAGCTTCCAATGTTTTAACTTTTTATAGCATACTAAAACTTGAAAAAATATATAAAAAACAATATGTAGAGTTCGTATTGTTTTCTGATAATCAAGTTAAGGACTTAAAAACACTAAAACTATATTTTTTTTCAATTTCAATTTATTTAGAAACTTATTAGTACAGTAAGATACAAAAAGATCTTTTAGGAGTATATTTAGGTATCCACTTAGTGGTAATGCGAATTAAACATGCATTACCATTACTATGTAATGTTAATAGGGAAAAAATTGCATACCCATTAATAATGTAATGTACATTTTTCATTACCACTAAATTTTAATGGCTTAAATTTTAATGGTAATGCAAATTTTTTTTTTATAACCATTAAAAATTTTGTGGTTATGTCAGTTTTTCCATTACCATTGAAATTTGTCATTTTCACTAAATTTTAGTGGTAATGCTATTTTTGCTTATATTACAATTACATACTAATGGTAATGCAATTTTTTTCCATTGCCATTACATATTAATGATAATGGTATTTTTTTCAATTACCATTACATACTAATGGTAATGTAATTTTTTTCAATTACCAGTACATGTTAATGGTAGTGCATATTCAATTTGCATTACCAGTAGGCAGAGTTGAAAAATCGGAATTCATATTCAGAATTTTAAGTACAACTGAATAACGACATTCAATCAATTCAACCAATGCCGAATGAAAGAATAAATAAGATTTTGAATCCACATTCAATTTTTAAAAATTGATTAATTATTCATTTCAATTATTCATTTTCGTTATTCAGAATAATGAATTAATATTTTATTCATATGCATGCTATTCACAAAGAAAGTAATTCACAAAGAATTCCAGAATTTTTAATTATTCGTTTTTTCTTCATTATTAATTGAAGCCATGAATAAAAAAATTAATCATTTGCACCGAAGCCATGAATAAAAGGTTAATCATTTGCACCGAAGCCATGAACAAAAAAATTAGTCATTTGCACTGAAGTCATTAATAAAAAATGAATAATGAATAAAAAGTGAATAATGAATAAAAAATTAATAATGAATAACAAGGGAATAATGATTAATAAGTGAATAATGAATAAAAAATGAATAATGAATAAAAAATTAATAAAGTTTAAAAAATTAATAAATGAGTAAAAATGAGTAATGAATTAAAAAGAATAATTGAAAATTCTTTGTGAATAGCATTCATATGAATAAAAAATTGATTCATTATTCTGAATAACGAAAATGAAGAATTGAAATGAATAATTAATCAATTTTTAAAAACTTAATGTGGAATTTATTTCGTTGTTTACTGATTCAAATTCTTGTAAATAAAATCAAAGTGAATGCATTCTTTTGGAGCTCTGCCACTACGTTGATAGTGGCAATGTAAATTTAATGGTAATGGAAAATGTCCATTTGTATGACGTCATGCACTATCGATCCCTAGTTACCGATTTCGTGACAACTAATGTTTCTGTACGTTTAAATCGGTAAAAATTCGGACCGTGATGAAAAAGAACACATATCGAGAAGAAACGCTGAGAAATTGAGTCAAATGACAATCAGCTGTTTAAGGGTATTTTTTCTTGTTTTATGTGCGCTATAGTTTTAGAATAAATAGGTAATCAAAAGTGTTTTAGTGAACAGGGAAGTGAGTTAGAAATATTATGAAATTAATTATTTAATGGATTATTGCTTCGGTAACATTGAAATGCATTCAAAAATTGACCTTTTCCGACGTGCCGGTGCTGTTTCATTAAGTCCAACAGACGTCGCTGCAGTTTCGAAACTCGCCAGTAACTAATTTGCTATTCAAATACATTTTATTAGTTAATTATATACATATATAAAAAAATCAACTTAAATCAAAGCAACCATTTTTAAAGGTATATTTTGAGTATTTATAACTTAATATTACTCAACATTACTGACATTAGATAAATCGGTAGAATTCTCACTTGCCGCAAAGCCAGTGAGAAAAGTGACACTTTTTTATCGATTCACTTTTTGTACAGAAGCACTTTTTTAAAAGGTTCCATTGAAATGAAATCGGAACAGGTGACAGCTTATCGATTTGAAACGACCGAATTGAACAGAAATCGATACAGATTCATACAGAAACATTGCAGGTGAGAGTGGCATCAGAGTAACGTCAAATCGGTAATATAAGTCGGTAACTCTGATCGGTATGATTTACAGGAACGAGCGAAAAATTTGTATATCGGATATATAGGATTTGATATCGAGTATCGAAAGGGCTTTGGGGTTTTTTCTATTTTATCTCGATAACCAGATTGCGATGTTGTACAAATACCGCAAAAAACTCAAAACAACTCATCCGATAAGCATCATTTTTATAAGTGGTTTGCCGCTATGTATTTTGCTATATCTTGAACCCCAGAGGGCGCTGTACTACAAAATACAGTAAGGCAAAGCAAATCGCGAAGAGTGATAACTATCTTCTTTATATGTACTTATATACCACTTTATTTTTTCGCAAATCAGGACAGCTGATGCCGAATTCTGTGGTATTTGAGTACGCATTAACACATGCGCAAGTCAGTTGCGTCGTAAGTTGGCGTTGTTTTGACATTGCAATTTCTATTTTCAATGCTTATTTAATTTTTGTTCAGTTTTCTCGCAAATCAATAAGAATTCGTTTTTGCTCTGATTTTTTTCAAAAATGTGCCATCCATCGAATACAATATAAAACTTGAAAATATATTTTTGCAAGCGATCGGCGGCACGCACACACAAATCACGATTTCTCTAACTTTTTCTCATAATTTTCAGATGTTGGAGCTACATTTTGTTCATTTCGCCAAAGTTACCGGTTTGAAAAATGCACACAAAATTCCTTCTAAAGTTTGTGAAATGTTTTTTCAAATCGACGAATGAAATCGAAAATTATTTATATCAACTCCCGAGTTAAGCCGGGTATTCAGCTAGTAGTAAATATTTTATCTTCACGGCAAAGATTGTTTCATTGATTTAGCTTCAAAGACCTTCAGTCTTTTGTTTCGATGATGCAGCACTTGCATAGATAAAGTATAAATCATTATTGCAACGATATTTTCATTGTAGTAAA
Organism: Coremacera marginata; assembly: GCA_914767935.1. Taxonomy (NCBI): domain Eukaryota; kingdom Metazoa; phylum Arthropoda; class Insecta; order Diptera; family Sciomyzidae; genus Coremacera; species Coremacera marginata. The sequence continues at coordinate 62,316,585 of OU612045.1, read as the reverse complement.
TATATTTTGGATTCAGTTTTACAAGAACTTTTATTCTTTAATTTTAAGGCGTTCAATTTTCTCGGTTAGAGTACATGGTAACTGTTTGTTTAAACATACATTTTTCAACATTTTTACTCATGAACTTTTTTGTTTACAGCCTCTTCAAAATTTGAATTTTGAGAAATTTGGTGAATTTTACTGACTTTGGGGTCATATATCTCTGGTGGGTACGGATTAAACAATTTGTAAAGGATATAATACCATTATAATGCAGTTAAAATTTTAAATTTAATACTTGCTTCGTTTGGAAGATACAGCCCTTCAAACTTCGTGAAAATTCGTCTCATAGTATGTATATTAGTGAGGTCGTTATATAGTTTTTTCCAAAAATATCAATAATGGATGGTTGTTGTTTGGCTCCAAGTGTCAAAAAAACCATTCTTAATTTTTTCCAGATTTTTAAATGGAGTCCTAAATCTACCTAATTGCTCATTTGACCAAGACACAATCCACGCTAAAGGGAAAATAAGAAAAATTAATACTCAATAGTTAATTAACAATCCTGTTGAACATGCTTACATGGCTTAGAGCGTAAAACATCAGTCTAAATATCTGGTGGTCGAAGGCTCGAGACGCGGCGTGATTAGGAATATTTTTTCAATTACAATTTTGTTACTGTAATAGACACACAAGCAAGAAGCAATAAAAATGTAAGAAAACGTTGTCGTTTTTATGTGTAGGATTTTGCGATTTTCCTGCAAGAAAATCAATGAAATGAAGAAGCTTCGCTTCAAAAATGTTCAGTTTTCTAGTGCAACAGCAGTGGCCGTTGCTAAATGATACGTTGAATGCATTTGAATTGGCAGAGCCCGGATTTAATCCTCACAACAGTCAGAATTTGTTTTATATAAAAAATAATTCTTTAATTGGTCGTCATCTCTCGAATAACGCTATGTAAACCTTCTAGAGCACTAAAATTAGCTCTTCGAAGTAAGCATAAATCTTGTAGGTACAGTTTTCAGTCACTCCTGATTATAAGAAGACCAGTTTGAGCCCTTCCATGTGCTGAAATTTCCAATTTTTTTAGCATATCTTCATATTGCTTGCTGGCAAAGGAAAAACTCTGCCTTTAATATGAAAAAATTCATTCTCTTGATTGATTTATGCTTTCACCTTAACACCTTTATGCGGAATTTACTTAATGCTATAATAGCCATAAATGTACTCTATTACGTCTATAATATTGTTAAGCATTCAACAAAACCATTTCGCATTCATAAGAGTGATAAAAACATGAATCATGAATTGATTTGTCCCTCATGATACTAATATATTCTCTAGTCTCTACTAATATATTCTCTAGCCAAGCCTGAGGCTTATAAGAAATTGTAAAACAGTCCCTTTTTATTACATGCTGCCTAAGGGTTGTTTCAATTACGACCAACAATTTGTTGGTGAAATTTTTTCTTTTGTTTTCTTCGTTGAATCTTTCTTAAAACAAAAAATGAAAAAGGACATTCAACTGAATTTAAGTTTGCCTCGAAGCTGCTGATAACGATGAAAGCTGTTTGGTGTCTATGATTTTCTTCTTTAACTGTCTACACATTCGTTGCCTTAAGTCAAACCTAATCCAATTGAAAAAGAAATTTATATGAATTGTTTTTGAGGAACCTTCAAAATATCTTTTTCATTCAACTTGATTTTATTTTTTTTTTTTGGTTTCAGTAATATAAACAGGCGGAGTACATAAGTAGTTTAAATTAGACTAAAAGACTAGGCAAAATTTAATAAAATAATGCAATTTTTTATATGTAAAGTCTAAAGTATTTTTTTAAGATTTTAAACTAACACGTTTTTATGATAAGTTGATTTTTTCCAATTTTTCAACAAACAATAAATTGATAATATTGTAATGAAGCAGTCCATTAAGACAATGTCGACTGAATATGTCGTTGGTTTACAAGCAAAATTCACTAAGTACATTTTCCAAGTTTTTGGTTTTTTGTACTAAATCAAGTCATTATAATGCTAATTTTATACTGACAAAATCTTATAAGTCTTAAACTGATATTATTGAGGGCTTTTAGGGGCACATTTATTGCACTAAGTCAATTGTGCTATTATAATACAAGCAGAAATCCCTAAGTTGACTTAGTGAGTTTTACTAGTCGAACAAAGTCAACTGTGATGACTTCAAAAACAATAAGTACACAACTAACACCAACTAACATAAAAATAAGCGTCACAAACAAGCGCATAGAGCGAGAGGTAAACAGTACACTCCGCACTCCGCACTCCTTAGTATAAAAAAATCATGTTCGATCATGTCGAGTAAATTCTTGGAAAATCATGAAAATTATGAATTTTTGGTGGCTAATGTGTGTAAAAATTTATTTGCAATATTTATTTTGGCGATGATAGATGTTCTATTGTGGAGTTTAGTGTATTATTTAAAAATAGTGTGAAATAATAATGAAATGCAATTCTCGTGCATGGAAAATGCTTCAGCTTGAGAAGCCAGAAAATACAGGTAATTTTTTTTTAAATAAGCTTTAAATTTTGACTGAGGTAATCTCTTGCTTCAGAATATGATCCAGGTGAATGTACAAGTTCGTCATTGGCTTTGGCGGAACCTAAGAAGACAGGTATATTGAGGTTTTTTAATAACAATATAATTATTAATAACTGTACCAATTTTATTAGTTACCGTTACAAGTGAAATGTCAGATTTTTCCAGCGATGATAGTGTTAAAGATGCTCCTTACAATATTGACAGCGATGATGATTTATCGAATGACGAAGAAGAGGAATTTACCGAAAACGATGTAATAGTTGAAGAAAAGTCTGCTTCTGGAAGTCGTTGGAAAAAAGCATGTCCAGAAAAATGGATAAGAAATATAAATAAAGAAAAGAAGTCCAAATGTTTGCCATACAAAGACTATAAAGGAAATTTAAAATTACCGAAAAATCCAAAAATTATTGCTAATCATAATTGAAAATTTGATTGTTCTAGTTTCAATGAAGAAATTCGTTTAAAGTTATGCAAGAATTTTTGGGGATTGCGTTATGCAGAACAGAAGAACTTTATTCTGAATACTGTTGAAAGTCAAAGTCCTAAAAGCCGAAGACCAAGAAATATAGACGCAATACCGCGGAAATCTGCAAAAAAATATTTCTTCGTCAAAGATTTAAAAAAGATAAGAGTTTGTCAGCAGTTCTTTTTAAGCACATTGAATATTTCGAATGGTATTTTAATTAATGCTTTTTTGGGAAAAGACACAGCTGGAGGACATTATTCATTAGTTGATAAAAGAGGCAAACACGAGCCAAAAAATAAAACCAAACCAGAGGACATTAAAAATGTTAAAAATCACATTGAAAGTTTTCCTTGCATGGAAAGCCATTATTGCCGAAAAGATAGCAAGAGAAGGTACTTAGACAGTAAACTTTCAATTCGAAAAATGCATGTTTTATATAAAAGCTATTGTACCGAAAAGAATATTAATTCCGCATCAGAAATAACTTATAGGCGAATATTTTGTAATGATTACAATTTATCGTTTTTTATACCAAAAAAAGACCAGTGTTTGTTATGTAATAAATACAAAATTGCTTCTCCTGATGGTAAAACAGCAATTCAAAGTGATTATGATAATCATTTGAAAAGAAAAATAGAGGCTTTTAATGAAAAGATGTCTGACAAAGAAAGAGCAAGTTTGAATTCAAACTTTAAATCAATTTCAATGGACATGCAAAGCGTACTTCAAATACCATCAACAGATGTTTCTTTAACATACTATAAGAGAAAACTAGTTCTTCATAACTTCACAATTTATGAAGCAGCTTTGCCCAATGATGCTTTCTGCTATGCCTGGACAGAGGTTAATGGTAAAGGTGGTAGCTGTGAAGTAGCGTCTGCAATTTTGAAATATATTCAGCAATTACCTGAAAATGTTGAAGAGCTGTCTGTATTTTCTGACACATGCGCGGGCCAAAATAGAAATATTAATATTGTGGCACTTTTTTTAAATGTAGTACAGGTAACGAATTTAAGTATAGTTGAACAAAAATTTATGGAAAGTGGTCACTCTTATATGGAAGTAGATTCCATGCACAGCGCTATTGAAAAACAAAAAAGTTCTTTCCAATTTATTGCGTTAATGATTGGATAAATTTATTTAAATGTGCAAGAGTTAAAGTAAAAAACAAATCGCCATATCAAGCTATTGAATTAAAATACAATGATTTTTATGACTTAAAAAATTTAGCAATAAAACTGATTAGAAATAAGTCAGTTGATTCTTATGGTAAGAAGGTAAATTGGCTAAAAGTTAAATGTTTTCGCTATGAAAAAGCTAAACCTTTTATACTGCAATATAAGTATAACTTTCAAGATAGCTTCAAGTTTATTAACGTCTTACACCAACGTAGAGGAAGGTACCCAAATAATAGCTTCGTTGAAATCAATGATATTCCCAAATTGTACCATGAACCCAACAAAATTAGTTCGCAAAAAAAACATGATTTAATGGAATTGTGTCAAAAAGGGGTTGTTCCCGAAATTTTTCATGGGTGGTTTTCATCTTTGCCTTCAAACAACAATGTATTAGACCGCTTGCCAGAAGCAGATGTTGGAGAAGAAAGCAGTGAGAATGAAGCATAAGCAATTAAATATTTTTTTAACTAATATTTTAAGTTTAGAATTTAAACTAATATTTTATATTTTTATATTGTGAATTTTTATTTTAGTTCTGTTTTTTTTTTGTTATTAAATTCGTAATCTACTTGTAATTTTTTTGCTTTATTTAGTTTTTTTTATACAATTTTCAGATTTACCTATAGTAGATAATACAACAAAACTACAATATCAGTTCTGGTAAAACTCACTAAGTCCCTCCTTTTTTTGTTTTAATCCAAAAACTTCATGTTGATATTAAATACAGCCGTGGACACATAAATAGCACAAAAATACATGTAGGGTGTTTCACATAAATTTAAATAAAATACAAAGAGGATAACAAGAATTTATTTCATGGGGTTTGAGTTTAAACATTATAAACTTAAAAACAGTAGTAACTTTGTAACTACGAATTAAAAATTAGAAAATTAATGAAAAATCTGAAATTGTTCCTTAGCTGAAGTGGACGTATAAATAGCACAAGTTGGATTCTAAAAAGAAGACATAGTGATTTATTTTTATTTTACAATGAGCTTACGAATATGTTTATTAGTACTTGGTACTGTATCCCGAATTGTTCAAAACAGCCCGACTTCTTCGTCCCATACTCTTCACAAGCTTCCTGACCCAATCCTTCGGAATAGAGTACCAAGCCTTCTCAATCCCACTCCATAACTCATCTTAATTTTGAAATTTTGGTTGCTTATGCTGACCTTCACATCATTCCATAAATTTTCTATGGGATTGAGGTCTGGGCTTTGAGCCGGCCAATTCAAAATATTTATTTTTTCCTTTTTTAGCCAATCAATCACAACCTTTGCTGTGTGTTTTGGATCATTAGAGTGCATAAAAATTCACCTAATAGGCATGTTCTCAAATGCAAATGGTTCCATCTGGTTATTAAGAATATCTAAATACATATTTTTGTCCATTATTCCTGGTATACGAAAAATTGGCCCAACGCCGTGCCAGGAAAAAGCTCCCCAAGTCATTAAATTCCCTCATCCATGCTTTAAGGATTTTTTTGTATACTTCAGATTCAACTCTTGGCGTTTGGGGCGCCGAACAAAAGTTTTTCCATCTGGTTCAACCCTATTAAATTTAGTTTTGTCAGTCCAGAGCACGTTCTTACAAAATTGGTCTTCTTTATTCACATGGGCCCTTGCAAACGCTATCCGATCCTTTAATTTTTTTTTGGTTAAGAGCGGATTTCTTCGTCTAATGCGCCTATAAAGATTAGCTTCATGTAGTCTCCAAGATACTAGTTTTCTTGCAACATTAAGGTTATTTTCTTCATTTATTTCCCTCATAATTTGCTTTGCTGTCTTGAAAGGATCAGCCTTACTTTTGCGAACTAAAGTCATTCAGAACAATAAATCAGTGGAAGCGCTGGTTTTACGTCTAGGATTGCGCGGCTTAATCTCGAAATTATTTTAACCATTTGATGTAACCAGCTTAAGTGCATTATAGACCATTTTTGGCGAAATTTTGCGAATATCCGCGATTTCAGATGGTTTTTTTGCTTATTCACTTAGTTCTTCAATTATAGACCTTTTTCCGGAGTGCAATGTTTGCCACGACCCATTTTATTTAGAATCGGCGAAATAAACCGAATAAAACTCTACAATTTTTACAAACACCCGATATTTTTAACTTTTATTCACCATCTTACATGTGTGCTATTTATATGACCACAGCAGATCGTACATGCCTATACAGAAAGAGATGACCTGAGCAAATAAAAGTAAGTAACCGTACATCTCTTTCGGAGTTTTAAACAACGTCACACTGGAGTCTCAAAAAATAATAACTACAGTTAATATATGCATTATTAGGTTCAAACGAAACGTTTAAAAAATAAGTTGACATTTGTGCTATTTATGTGTCCATGGCTGTAATTCTTGCAAGCCTTTTGTAAACTAATCTTTAAAGTCTAAACAACAATTTTTAATGATCAAATTCATAATAAATACAATTACAGAATTTTCAGATACATAAACTTCTTAAATATCGATTTACTAAAAACTATGTTTTTTGACTTAGTGATTTCTGCTTTTAAACCGACGATGTGTATGAAACAACCTCCTGCATATCTTGTCGTGCCATATGATTCCATAATTCAAGCGTCAGATCTGTGAAAAAAATATGCTTTATGTTTTATAGAACAATTATTACATTTTTGTAAATTTCTATTTATTATTGTTGAAATTTATTCATGTTGAATTTATTCCGCAAAAATTCCACCTCCTGTTCTTGTAAAAAAATACAGTTCTTTTTTTTAAAAAAAAAAAGAACCATCCAATCAACAAATATTGTAAATTTGTGTTTGCACACAATTTATGCAACAAACAATAAAAACAATATTAATTTTGAGAAATAAAAAAAACACAGAAAAAACAACAAAATTAAACATTAATCCCAATAATTTTAAAGCAATCAATGATTGTTTAAATGTTGTACAAAATAATAAAGCAATAAAAGTTGAGTGTGTGCGAAGTACTTGTTTTTTTGCTTTTGTTATTGTAGATACAACTCCGCTAAAAAGTCGTTTTCAGTTAAAGTCAACTGTAATAATTTAATAGAATATCTACGCGCGCTGTTGTTGATGATGATGTTGTTGCTGTTGTTGATAATGATGTTTTTGTTGTTACTGCTATTTTCCGCAACAGTCTTTGTAGCGTTCGTAGCACGCTGTGAACCGAATTAAATACTTAAATTTAATGTTAAATGAAATCAGATGAGTTTTTTATGCGGTATAATTAGAAATGTTGTTGTTGTTGCTGTGGTAGTACTTTTTATAAGCATATCAAGTTTTGATAAATTGGCAAATGACAAAATAAAATTCTTATATTCCAGTACAAATAAGATATTTTTTAGATATATTTCTTATATTAACAACTTTCAATTACCTGAGCTCGATTAATGAAACATTTCGATTTGTTATCAAAATGATTTCTTAATTCAAATTTCTGTGAAGTATTTTAATTTTCCGAATTTAAGAGAAATATATAAAACTTAGAGGAAACCTTATACATCCACTAAATCACAAGTGGCGGTTTGGCCAAAACTGAGATTTTGTGAACGTTTTCGGTTTGATATTTATTTTGAATAAATTTTTGTTTTTGAACTAAAAGTTGCTACCTCGCGTTGTAGCGAATAAAAAATAAAAATAGAATTTCCCTAAAAAAAAAAAATCGAAAATGTTATATTTTTACACATTAATATACTACATAATATAATTAATTTTTAAATAAAAATGTAGACTTTTTTTCCAAAAGCCGATATAACTGCTTAACCCACCGCAAAAGATTGTAAGCCCATTAGCCTTTCTTCTTTCTAACAGAAAACTTTAGAAGGGACTTAGGGTCAACACATAATACCTCTCTGCTCAATGATCGTAATCTGTGTAGCACGCAACAGGCCTACATTATAGGTAGTTCAGTGGAGACAATTCTACACAAGTTGTTTTCGGATACTGAGAGAAACTTCACTTTAAGGATTACATTTAATCAGTCTTTTGGACATCGAAAGAGCGTCCAATTAAATTAAAAACAAAGCCTATTAGGGCAGCCCTTAGTAATCTGCAAGTGGAAAATTACACAAGTTGTTTTCGGTTATTGAGAGAAACTTCACTTTAAAGTTTACATTTAAGCAGTCTTTTGAACATCGAAAGAGCGTCCAATTAAATTAAAAACAAAGCCGATTAGGGCAGCCCTTAGTAATCTGCAAGTGGAAAATTATATAACGAAGTGGACTGCTCAAATGTTATTATTACTGCGGTTTCTTTTTTGATTTGGGCTTTTTTGGCTATGTTATTATTATTTTATTATTAATAGTATCGCCTGTGGCCGAAATGTTTTTTTTTTTGCTCAACGCATCAACCCATAGCCTGAACAGAAGTACTGAACAAAATAAATAATTATCAATGCCTTTGCATGTGTTATATGAAGCAAGCAGCAGTTAACAGTTTTTTTTGACGCTGACGCGATTGCAAATTTATTTTGTTGAGAAAAAATTAAGTGAAAGCACCAACAACAATAATGATACACAGCTCTATTGAAGTGTCTGCGACTCTCTCGCATTCTACTCTTGCTCGTGTATGCTACAGCAACCATGTGTAATAGAGCTGTGTCGCTATGTATTTTGTTGTTTTCTCATTGTTCCATTGGGAAAAAGGGTTTTTACATTTGCTTAGTTTTACCTATCTTAATGACAATATATTGGAATAAAAACTATATTGTGCACATCTACTCAAAAATACTTTTCCATCGATATAAGTTTTATGTAAATATGTTGAGTTAACACAGGTTAAAAGGGATCACAAACTTTTTTGTTTGCGTATTAATATATAGATTCTCTATTCAGTCTTCGGGAAATTTACTTACAGACTGGATATAACCATCAAATATAAAGCAATATAATTACAGCTGAAATACAAAGAAGCTATTTACATGGTTCTGAAAAGCATCTTTAGAAGTAGTGAAATCAAAATTAATATTAAGTGCTAAATTATTAAATAGTGACAAAACTCTAGATAAAGGCTAATTTTTTGCATATTTTGTATGTAATATTTTGAAAATATTTTAAAATGCCGCGACTGTCTTGAAAAAAAAAACGATATGGCCATTTCAGCCCTTGAAAGGACTTTGACCGAGCTTCTTATGATAAATTGTGTTGTGTGTGTTGTGAAATGTTTGAACACAAATGATCGAGAACTGGACCTACCAGCAGTTCTCAAGAAGCTTTTCATGGCAGTTTTTTACTCTCTGAGGTTTGCCATTGTCTGCAGAGAGGTGACGGCCTAACATAAAAATTAATTCAATTGAAAAAACTTTCTGTGTCAGATGGGGGATTCGAACCTGGGTTCTCTGGCGTATGAGCCGCACACTCTACCCACTGCGCCACGGGCGCGACTGTCTTGAAGGAACATAAAACTTAGTTCCAAAACAAGTTCCAGTAAAGACAAAGAATCAATATTTTCCGATTTTATTTCTTAGTTTAATATAAAAATGAAACTTGAAAAATTGGCTTTTTGGCGTAGACGCAGTAAAACTCAAGAACCGCTGCACAGATTAAAGTGAAAGTTTGACTATCTTGCAATAATTTATTCAGAATACCCCGCCTCAAGTCGCAAAAAAGTTCGCCGCTGTGACGACAAAATCGGAAAATGTACATCGGTTCCTCATCATTTAGATATGAACACATCGTTAAAATCAAAATCATAGCTGCCTTGTTACCCGAGCTATTGGTTAAAAATATTTATACCCCCACGCCCACTGCGTACTGATATATAACTCTGCCATTCCGTTTGTAACGCCTATAAGATGGCGTGGCAGATATAGAAAAGTATAAGTATATATTCTTGATCAGCATCAACTTGATCTTAATCAACATCGAAGTCGCTTCACCATGTCCGTCTGTGTGTCCATCTATATGTCTGTGATCACGATTACAGCTGTAATTTTTGAACAACAATGAAATTCAATAATTCAGTATATAATCATCTTATAATCCTAGAGCTATGGAACAATTTGACAGTTCAGAATACATGTGTTTAAATTTTTTTAGTTGTTATTCTGACCACTTGGGGTATTGCTGACAATTCTTCGATTTGAGCATGGTGTGAGAAACAAAGTGGTAGCGTATTTTTCTCATTCTATTTGGTAGCGTGTCTCCCTCAGCAAAATTTCCCTAGATCTGTCAAAAAGAGGTTATGGTTAATTTTAAGCAAAACCCATTAGCAAAACAGAGTTTGTGATATACGTATTTTTTGTTAACTTTTAATAAATACGAGCATTTAATTTAAAAGTTCATAAACGGTAATAAAAAGGAATTAAAAAGTGCATAAATTTTATTTAAAAAAAAAAGTGGTAAGCAACACTGCAATGGCGCCACCCATGGCCAACTAGGGTGAAATGGCGTTCAGTTCCCTAGATAGAGCTGTGATTGAAGTACTAATACTTTATTATTAAATTACCCCACATTCAATTTGTTACTTCACAATATAATATTGTATAGAATTTATTTATTATACTCTTATCATAAAGCCAACAAAATAAAAATTGATTTGACACTAATCAAATTTTTTTAACAACCGTTTGATTTATTCCAAACCTAAGAGTTAGATTTTAAAAACATATATTTCCACTATCATTTCAACACTATTTCCTGACGATAAAAAACCGCTGGATATGGCGCTAAAGAAGGTTTTGAAAAAGTAATTGGATTTGGTTAAGATGATTCGGAAATAGATTTTGATGATTTAAAAATGAAACTGGATGTTTAGTATAAGGTTAGTAATAATACTAACGATGGAAAAAAATACAGTGTTTGAAGATTTAGAACTGTGCAATAAAGAAATATTCTCTAATATATTTTATTTACCAATCATCCTTGAACCTCTTCCAGTCACTTTGTGTAAAGATGAACGAACATTTTCAGGCGAAGCCGATTCAAGACTTATTTAAGAAGCACGATGTTGCAAGATAGATTAAACGGTCTCACATTGCTTAATCTGTACAGGGATATGACGCCATCAGTGGATTTTATTTTAGATAAACTTGCTGAAAGTAAGCGTACTCAAAATTTGAAAATATAGTTTCGGTTTATTTTGTTAATTTTAAAAACAATAATAATGTAACTAACGTTTTTTTCTGTAAAAAGCAAACGATCGCCATTTTTTAAATTTTGAATTATTTTTTAATTTAAATAAAATACTTATTATACTAAACTTATTTTTAGTTATCAATAACTGCATTTCCTTGGTCGTTGATCTAGAGCGTGGCTCTATTTTATTCACAATGCAAAAACAAAAATTAAAACCAGCTTAAAACGCTGCCAAGTTTAAAGCATTTCTTTCTAAACGAACATAGCAAATCTTAAATACTCTTCATCGCGAGTGCTGCCAAATTGTAATAAAGTTGGACTAAAACTGTTCCACTGAGCTTTGACCTGATCCAGTGCCACGGGAATGTAGCTATTATGTATGTTATCATTGTGGTGGAACTCTTTGTTAGTTTGTTAACTTTACCATACTTTCATATGCAAATATTACTCCCAAAAGCTGCAAGTTATTACTGTGAGGGAAACAGTGACAGACTGGGGCCTAAAATTTGAGCTGGAAAATAATGACTTGACCGGCCCTCTCACCTGAAGGCATTAGTCTTTATAACGTTTATATTCAAAACGTTTAACAATGTTTTAAGATACTTTTAGAGTTAAAATAAAAGAAGTTCTCAGTCATAAATAAAGGTGCAGCATGTTCTGAAGAAGATACCTTTCAAATAAAAACGAAAATGAATAGACTTGTCAATATTTGCCAAAATTCCAAAATAAAAAATTGCACGCATATCTGAAAAAAATTCACGCAGGCGTAAAAAAACGACAAATGGCATTTTACCAGCCTAAAACGGGTAAAGAAGTGGGAATAAAATATAAATAACATGCCTTTAAAAATATATAAACAAAGAATCGTTTTCCTTTATAATTTGCTTATAGCATACTTGACTATTGACTTTTTTACATATTCTTTGAGACAAACATCAGATTTACTTATTAAACGAACCAATTCTAAAAAAGGTTCATGGTCAACTCATCTTGTAACGTATAAGCTGTATCCTGTTCATTTTCTCTGAAGCTAGTTCATATTTTGCATATTATTTATATAATGTTAATAATTCTTTTGTGGTGGTCGTGGCACAGTGGGTAGAGTGCGTGGCCCATACGCCAGAGAACTCTGGTTCAATTCCAATCTGACACAGAAAGTTTTTTTTCAATTGAATTGATTTTTATGTTCGGCCGTTACATCTCTGCCGACAATGGCAAACCTCAGAGAGTAAAAACTGCCATAAAAAGCTTCTTGAGAACATAAGCCGTTTGGAGCAGGGATGCTATTGGCTTTACTGTAAAAGGGCAAAAATTCGTATAAAAATAGGGCCAATTTGACATTATTAGGGCTTTAAGATTTAAAAATTGTAAAATATCAGAGGCCGTACCAATTATGCATTTTATAATAAAAAGCAAAAAATAATAATTATATTTTGACTTTAAAAATTTTGAGCAAAAAGTAATAATTATTTCTAGTTTTTATTTGTTAGGGCAAAAATAAAAAGCAAAATCTAACCGATAATTTTTTGAGCACTAAATAACTGGTAAGTTTTGATTTTTATTTTTTAAGACAAAAATAAAAAGCAAAATCTGACCGATATTTTGTTGAGCACTAAATAACTGGTGAGTTTTGATTTTTATTTTTTAAGGCAAAAATAAAAAGCAAAATGTGGATCTAAGGTTACGGTTGAACCAAAGTTTTACTAATTTTAAGGCAGGAAATGCACGCTCCACGCATGATGACGATGATGATCATGACTCATTAAGAAATGTAATTTAAATGATTAAATGAAATCACTTCCATCTTAAATCAAAAACTTTGGGTGAAAGTGATATAACTAGTTTCAGGTTATTCTTTCAAAATATTTTATTTCACGCTTTGTTTGTAAAAGTTAAAAAGACGCCAAAATTAATCTTTAGATAAAGTGTTTTTAAAAGAAAATTTTTAACAAAAACATTTTTCTGATAAGTCAATCCTAAATTTGATAAATAAAAATAAAAATTGTAAAAATTTTCCACAAAAACCACACACCAGATATTTCCATCTTGAAATAGTTGTAGAATATCAGAAATGAATAAGCAATTTAATGAAGACTCTCCGTCTAGTCTTGCAAGAAGTCTAATTAATGAAGCGGGACTTGGATTCACTCTTTTCATCTAAACTGAACTTGGGAAATAAACTAAGCTTGTTGAAATTACTAAAAAGTATGCTCTTAATGGGACAATAACTGTATTTAACAAAACTTGTTTTACTGAGAACAATTTGAAAGGCGTAGGAAATCTCGCCTTTACATAAAATACAAACAATAAAAAATAACATAAGAAATGAAATGAAAAATCACCCAACATTTTTCATACGAAATTGGGGTGAATGAAATAAAAAATTAATGGGAAATTCAAAGGAAAAATCACCGAAAAAATTGGACAATTTTGCACATTTTTTAACGAAATTTCGCTTTTTGCTGATGGTTTTTTATACAAAAATCACCTACTTTTTTGGATGCAGTTTCACTTTCTGTTTTTAACTGATAGTTCACATTGACTACTAGTGAAATGGTAATTATAACTCTTTTTTATTTTTATCACTTGATCCTTATGTTTTTAAAAATTTTAAATAATTAACTTAAATCGGTCGAGGGCCCCCCGCGGTTGTCTTACCTTTACATGATCACAAAAAGATATTTTTTTTTTCTCCAGATATTTCTAATTACGAAATAAATCAAAGATAGCTTATGATTGGCTTCCAGAAATTACGAACGAAAAAAATACAAAAAACCCGAAAATTTCCATACAAAATCGGGCTTAATTCGTCGAAAAACAATTACCGAAATTTCTACCGATTATGTAATTTTTTCTGGTGTTTGTTCCAATAAAATTAGGATCTTTTTTGCAAATACTTGAAAAAGAAGAAAGGCCCGAAAAATAAGCTTGTAATTTAGGGCCGAAAAAAAATCGGGCATTTTCGCCATATTAAAAATAAAAAATCGCCCGAATTTTTGTTTACCGAAAAGTTAAGAAATTTTAAATTCATTACGATAAAATGGTTCGCCCTTTTACGGAAGATAAAAGAATATTGTTCCGTAAAAGAAAAAAACACCATCTAAACCTTATCCCTACATAATGTCCATGGACCCCTTGTTCATGAATTACATCAAAAAACAAATAAAATGAATGAAATCTTTGCAGATATTTTTACAGGGGAATATTAATTTACTACTCAAATCTGTTCTTTTATACTTTGATAATCTTATTTATAAATAAAGACCGAAAAACTGCTGAAAACTTCGGTCGTAATTTCTATTTTCTTTCGAGTCTTATTTCCAAACCATTCGAGCATTATTTCTTTCTTTCGGGCTCAATTGCCATTTCAAATTCGGGCGTTTTTTCCAAAATTTAATGCTTCCAAAATTTCGGGCTTTTTTGCCATTTTTTTCGGGCGTAAATTCTAGAAGCCTTATAATACTTGTTCGTCGTCGTCTATACAAGCAACAATATTTTCAATTAAGAAGCAAAACCCTTTGCCGCTGAATTGCATTTTAGAACATTTTTCCAAAAAAATTTTTAACATGTTTTCGTTTTTATAGTGTAAAAATTTTTTATTCTTTCCGTTGGGGGGATTTTTTATTTTATTTTTTCGGCGATTTTTCTTTGGCATGTTGAAATCATATACATTAACCAGTAAACTTTTCTTTTAAAAAATTCCAATTTTTTTTCGGTAGAATTTTCCAAAAGGGCCTAAAATGAATTGAAGAAGGGCCTCGGGGCTTTTGAAATGAAAAAGGGCCCAAAAGCCCTAAATGCCCCCAAATATCATCCCTGGTTTGGAGTCGGCATAAAGCTTGTAGGTCCAGTTCTCGATCATTTGTGTTCAAACATTTCACAACACGCACAACACAATTGATCATAGGAAGCTCGGTCAAAGTCCTTTCAAGGGCTGAAATGGCCATTTCGTTTTTTTTTTTCGCGTAATAATTCTTTTAAGAATATCACGCCTTTGTATTTACTTGACCCAAAGACTACTTCATATATTTGATTGAAGCAACTTAAGTTTTCAATACACCAAGTTTTCAATGTTGGTGTAAAAAATAAATAAGCTTCGGAAGAGTTTAAACGTCAAGAAGTTTTTTGCATGCTCTTCTACAGATTGGTGCATATACCTTCTACTATTTTTTTTTTTGGATTATAAAATTAATACAGTAGCAATTTTATCACTTTCATCTTCTTCGATGCTTTTTGGCTAATTCTTAATGTTTTTGTTGCATTTTTAGCTGTATTTTCTCGGAACCTCCCTTAGTTTTTTTTTGTGAAGACATTTTTATAAAAATTTATTATATTATTTTTAATTGCTCTGTGGTCTACCCTTCCATAAAAAAGTATCAAGAATATAGCAAATGCTATGTAATTAAGTTTTTGTAAAAGTAAAAGTAAAAAATTGTTTTTATTTGATATGTATATTAATAAATGTGCTTTAAAATATTAACTATTTGATAGATATGTAATAAATGCAATTTGCTATTAGTGCAAAAATCGGACTCACTAACTAGAACACAATATTCGCTGTAGTAAGTCCGACCCATTTTAAAATTCACCCAAAAAAAAAAATTTCTGGCTTCGCGCCTGAATTTGACTAACCTGTACAAAGCTGAATTTTTGTGTATGAGTAATTTAGTGTTAATACAATAAGATAATCATAACCTGGCCGGAACGGCACGGTTGCAATATCGCCCTTTTTATTGAAGAAAGTGTAAAATTGATGTAAGTAAATTTTATTGATGTAAGTGTAAAAAAGTGTAAATTAATATGTTTTAATTTTTTCATTATTATTTACGAAAACAAACGACTGACAGGTTTTGGAAAGGCACAAATACCTGCCAGGTCAGGGTTTAAATAGTACGGCAAATGCAATAAATTAAATTTAGCGTGAAACGGAAACAATTTTTATTAATAAATTAGTTTTTACCCGGGCTACGGGGCTATATTCGCTACGCTCCGCGCTTAGCCCAATTTTAGTCTAAATTACCAAAATTTATCCAAAACCGTCTGAAATATACTATTATTTTTATTGATTTATGGCCGGTAAAAAGGGGTGGGTCAGCAGGTTTCTCTTGATAAGTCTAGATATAACCAAAATAACAAATGTCCTAAATTTAATGGCCTTAGATGTTACCGTTCGTGAGATGTTAAGCAGCATGAGCACGCTCCTATGATTTTATATATATATAAAGATTACAGTTTCCCAGTAGCAAGACATCACCAAATAGAAACTCCATTCAGAGTTTCAATGTTCCATTACTTTACTTCCATAGCTATTTCGTATCGAAAATATAGCGTGCATGGGCCGAGACACACTACGTTTTCTAATGCCCGTGCCAGTTTTCAAGAACAAAGCGCGGCCTATTAGTAACTTCGTACTTTCATTTCATTCATTATTTCGTGAAATATAGGTTCAAAACTATTCGATATCAAAAATTTTAACTGTATATGCGAAGCCCACGCACGATTTTCCAATATCGCTCAAAAACCAGTCGAAGTACTAAATGTAGTTTTGTATAGAGTTTCATATATGTGATAATACCAAAGCTATTCCACCGCTTAATATGTTGAAATTTTCAAATCACCTAACTTGATTATCAAATCAAATGAAATCACATTAGAGGAGATTCAATGAAAATTAAAATCTGTTGAAACAGCGTTTTCAAAACCGAGACGACCATATTCCGAAAGTTTAAAGTAAATTGGATGGATGATTTCCGACTCTATAGAGGACAAACCAACAGAAATTGATTTATATATACTAGAGCGGGTCAAATTGTATGGAGCAAGAAAGTCGATGTTTGCCCCACCTTAGCAGTGTTATATGGATCATTTTAAGAAGCTTTAGCGAAGAGAGTATCTTTGCACTTTGCTACTATCTTTGCTAAAAACAAGCGATAAAATTGTTTTTGGGGAAAATTGGGGAAACTTTTTAAAATATAGGGGAAATAATTTGCTACTAGCATAGCGCCCTCTGTCGGCTCTCATAAATAAAAACAAATGTCAAAAATGGATATCCTGACCCCAAAACCCCTATATATACACATTAAAAATATTTTTTTTTGTCTTCATAATTCAATTTCTAAGCAAAATCTTAAAAATTTTTGAAATAATACCTATTTTGAAAAAGTGGAAGGCTCTGATTTCATGATAGAACTATACTTTCTTCGCTAAAGTTTCTTAAAATGACCCATACAACACCACTAGGGTAGGGCCAACATCGAAAAAAATTTGATCCTATTTTGTTTTTGTTTGAAATTGTGATTGAATCTTCACCGAATTATGTTTTAACTTCTTTTGAGGTTCTAAACTATTCATTGCGATTCTTTTTATAATTTTTATAAATTTCTGAAAAAACCCTTAAAAAATTTTATTATTTTACAAAAAATATACTAAAATAAATATTTTTAAACTCAAAAATTCTTTTCTTGATTTCCTTTCATATGAAGTACATAAATGTAGGATTCATTTAGAATTTCTGTCGTAAAAAATACGAACCAGAAATCAAGCCTTACGCATAAAAAATGTTCTAATTTTTTTTTTAGTTTGTGTTTGTATTTTCATAATATTATTTGCACAAAAAATAAAGCTTTAATGAAAGACTTATGTCAATATTGTAATTCAACTCTGAGTTATAAACTGAAATACGTTTTTCTCCATGCACTAAAAGTTTTGCATCGCCTATAGTAGGCAGTGTGTGTCTATAAATTTGTCTTTATATGTCTTTAATACGTCTTTAAACTTGACCTGAGTAGTGGTAAAGCTCTCTGCTATATTTCAAAGCAATCGTTGAAAACATTCCGGAGATGTGTGACATTTTCCATAAAAAATACAAAAATTTCCATGGTAGAATAATACAGGTAAATGCACCGTTAATTGTAACGCCAAAAAGAAGGCATGGCAGTGATAGAAAAATATATATATTTTTAATCAGCATCACCTCCTGAGTCGATTTCCGTGTGTCCGTCTATCTGTCCGTCTGTCGACACGATTACAGCCGTAATTTATCGCGATGAAATTCAAAATATAAATTTATTTTTGAAAAAGGAAGATCAAGTTCGAAAATAGGCCAAATCGGATGAAAGCCACGCCTACCTCCCATACAAAATGACTTTATTTTACCCGTAAAATATCTTTAAAATCCACAAAAATCAAAGAAATGCCTTGAAATTTATGCGCGCAAGCTTTGATCTTCAATTTAAATTCTGGCTACCTTTCATACAAAGTGGCGTTTTTTTTTAAAATTAAAATCTCTTCAAAATCCACAAAAATTAAAGAAATGTCTTGAAATTTTGCACATTAGCTTTGATATATATATTATATATATTATATATATAGCCCATCTCTATGATATTTAGCAAAATCGGATCAAAACCAAGCCTACCTCCCATACAAAGTGACGTCATCAAAATAGGAAATATTTCGTTAATATATTAAACTGAATGTCATCGTGTATGTCGTGGCTAAAGGCTTCTAATATACTTCAATATGGCCGCGGAGGGGTATTTTAGCTTCGGTACCCTGTCGTAGCTCCATCCTGACTAGTTTTTATATAATTTTCAATGATGTTTGCCTTAAAGCAATTTTTTATTGCATAAATATCAATTAAAACACGAAAAAGAAATTTTTTTTGCAATTTTTAAGTAACGCAACAATACAGCTTCAACTATTTAACATCGGTTATATTTTGACAATTTTTGCTTTCTTACATCTTTCTCATAGCTTTGAGATTTTATATAAGTTGTTAACTTTGTTTTGACATTTGCGGCAGTACACTCTCTTCTAGCGAGCTTACCTGTATTATTCTGCCATGAAAATTTCTATACAAAAAAGCTTCTTTTTGTTTTCGTGATTTTCCAAATTTTCCAACAAATGTTTCCAATTTTTTTTTTATTGGCCATTCTCATATAAATACCAACAAAATAGTTGATGAATAGTTTACTGTTGATGAAAAATTAAACTTTATCCTAAACAAAATTTCGTCTATATTTGACACTCACGTCCCTCTGCGTTCATCACGAACTAATAACAGAACATGCCCATGGTTCATGAACTCCACACTGAAAAAATCGGCATGTTTTAAAATTGAACACAATGTTATTATTTTCAATTTGTATTTTTTCATATAAAATTTGAAATTTTTTAAATGTTTGCAACTAAGTACGTCACTTCCGCCGAAAAAACGATGGAATAACTTGAAAGAAATTGGAATAGGAAAAAACCATAATCTTCTAGATTGTCTACTAGATTCAGATGTTCCTAATTCTTATTTCGTATCCAGTCCTCAGACCGAAACCTCCAATTAATCCTACTACCACAAGTTCGTTTCAGAAATTCCAATTTACTGCTGTAAATAAGTCAGATGTAGTGAGATGTATCTTGAGGATAAAATCGAATGCTATTGGCGACGACGGAATTTATATTAAATTCGTTAAACTCGTTCTATTCTATGTTATTAGCCCTCTCGCTCACATATCCAACCACTGCCTAATAAGTTCTACATTTCCTCCAATTTGGAAAGCCGGCACGATAATACCTATCGCCAAAAAGCCTTTTGCGATACAGTGGACAGTTGAACCTAGCGATTTCCACCCAATAAGGCTTCTATCGTCTTTATCAAAAGTGCTCGGAATCCCTTATGGCTGAGCAGATCTCTTGTCTGCTCTTCAGTCCGGTTTCCCCCTGACCATAGCTTTTCCACTGCTATAGTAAAATTTTTGGAAGATATCAGGATATCTTTCGATAAAGGTTATCTCACCCTTGTCTGTATCTTGGACTCTGCAATAAGTTCGAAATCTGCTTCATCTTCTCGGACTCTGCTGTGAATCTTCTGAAAAGCTACTTAGAGGGAAGAAAACAAAGGGGCAAGGTAGGGAGTATATACTCTAGCAACAGTGCTATTGCCAGTGGGGTACAACAAGGCACTGTACTTGTACCGCTTTTGTTTACAATGGTCTTTAATGACATTTATTCTGTATGTAAGAATGCCACAATGCATGCATAATCGGATGACCTGCAACTCTATCTGTCTCGCCCCACATCCCTTATTTAAGATCTTTGTGTAAGGATTAATGAAGACTTGGCTGCAATCAGCAGATGGGCTGGTGAAAATAAACGAAGGTTGAATCCTCTAAAATTGCATGTATTTATTGTCAGTAGTGAAATCCAGATATCCATTTTATGATCTACTTTTTATTTTCCTAAGTGGTACTAAGCTTGACTTTATAAACAAAGTAACTAATCTAGGATTTGTTATGAGCTCTGCACTTACGTGTAAAGACCATGTTAATAGTATGGTTAGAAAAATTTATTATACCTTAAAAAATCTTAGAAAAACTGCATCGTTTGTTCTCCCAGGAACTAGGCGTAATTTGGTGATACAATTAATTGCTCCTCTGATAACTTATTCCGAAGTTGTCTATAGTAAGTTCGACTCAAGATCATCATATAAACTTTTAGTGGCATATAACAATGCAGCTCGATATGTGTACGGTATCCGAAGGTTTGACCATAGATCTCATACTCGGTCGCAGTATCACACTTTATCTTAATGCAAGAAACTGTATTTTTCTGCACAGACTTATATCTTAGAAAAATCCAAACTATTTGTTTGAAAACTTCATTTCTGCAGATCTACTAGAAACTTGTTTCTCTTAGTTCCCCATTATAGATACAACGAATCTAGTAGAGTGTTTTTCAATAGCGCATTAAGACTTTGGAATTCCCTACCAAATCATATAAAACGTGTCAAGAACATAAAAAAAATTTAAGCACTTGATCTATGAACATATCTCTTAACTCTTCTTCAAATTTCTCTCTTCTTTGTTAAATTTCCTAATCCAAGCTTTTTTTTACAGTACAACGGTTATCCATCTTTTAAGTTATTAATATTTATATATTAATAATATAATATTTATCTAGCCCCTAATACATGCTTCACAAACTTTTAGATGAATCTTACCTATTCTTAATTTTTAAATAATATTGTCTTTATCATTGTTTTTAAAATGTTGTTATCTCAATTGTAACTTTAACTCTATTTTTAGAAAAATCTAAATCATTGCATTTAAAAGAGCCTATCTTGTATGCTAATATAATTTCTACAATAAATAAATTAAAAAAAGAAAAAATAGCAAAAATCCCAGCCAAATCCGTCAAGACGTTCATGATAGATGCTACTACCAACGAACACCATTTAATTTTTATTTACATAGAAAATGTAAAATAAAACACTGTTATGAAGTTTTAAGTTGATCTAAGGTTAATGAAAAGGAATGGTCTCACTGACCTAAGCCACGTGGTCCGCTGCAGTCAGGTCCGGCCACTGTTCAATTTGGAGACGAATTTCGATCACTTATATTGATAATAATAGCATCAATTTGTTGACAAATAAATCTAGTTTCAGAAAATTAAATAATTGTTTTTTTTAAATTTTAATCTGATGTTTTTGTGAATCATTACTGCAGCACGATTTTAAAAGATTTCTATCATCAACAATATGTTCAACATAAAAACCCATCGTACATTTTTTTTTTAAAGTAGTTATTAAAAATTTCTAATAGAGAATAAAAATTCTTCAAATGTGTGTAACTGCAAAGCTTAAATATCTCTTTATTTTCCACTCGTATGTCTGTGTTTAACATTGACGAGTGAGTTTTATGTACTTCACTGAAGATCTAGGTAAGCTGCAATTTTACAGATATAATCCTTAAGAAGAATATGCTATTTCACACTATGCTAAAGTTTAGGTTTATATTTTTCTTATGGCATCGTAAAGAACTTAACTTAAAGTAAAGCATAAAGCAGATTTAAGTAGAAAATGACAAGAACCATAAAAAAGTATTAAAATAATGGTCATAATTATTTTCCAAGATATAAAAAAAGAACCATTTAGAAGCTGCAAATTTAAACACAATAAAGAATTTTGCCCAAATAAAAGCCAATACATACAGGAAATACAGCCATGTAAACAAATGTGTTGATTTGTTAAAAACTTACACTCTATAGTTGCTACACACAGTAGTAAAACACAAGAACAAAAAAAAAAACTAGCAAGAAGTTTGTACTACCCCCCGTCAGAATAGTCCGGCCACCTTTATTTTTGCCTTTACTTGCACAAAGACGCTCCAAAAAATTATTGAAAAGGGTGAATTTAAAAACTTCTTCGTACAACAACATTTGAGAACGAAACTTTAACAAAATAAAAATATAAAAAATTTGCATTTCACAAACACTCTTTAACTATGGCTAAAAACAAATATAAGACTTTATTCAGAAAAGTTCGGCCACCTGAAAACCGAGTCATATCGGCCTATTTCATATACCGTTGTGTTGTTGTTTGTTGTTTTCGCTGTATGACATAAGGCACCATCCTGCTGAAATTAATACACACTTCCCGCAGTTTAAAGGGTGTTAAATACAAGAAAATGTGAATGATACCTTCGGCCACGTATAATGACGATTATCAAATCTTCTGACCGCCATATACTACAAATCATAACAGAAGCAGTTAACTTCACAGTCTCCTCAAACAAACATAGTGATAGGCTTCATATGAAATTCATATGTAGCACTCATTTTCGACGATCTCTTCGTCATAACTCAAACCTTGATTCGTCCAAACCAAATTAATGGGTCACATTGGCGACGAGTCCAATTATTTTGATCAATCAGCCCACCACAGCAGATTTTTTCTTGCGTTCTTGTTTGTATTCTGCTGTGTTCAAGATTCCTTCTAGTGTTATGATTAGGGGGTGCCTCGTCAGCGAGAGCAGTTGGTAATTTATGGATGTTCGATGGTGTCAGTAACGCTTTTCAGTACAAGGACATACTGAACACAGTTTTTAACGTGCATTGCACCCTTTAAAATGCAGGAAGTTAGTATTCATTTCAGCAGGATGCTGCCTTATGTCATACAACGAAAACAACAAAATACTTGTTGAAGAATAACCATCATGTCGTTATTCCCTGATCTTCCTGTAGTTGAGACCCATCTCCAATTGAGTTCTTGTGGTTAAAAATTAAGAGGGAGTAAAAAAGGATATTTGCCGATCAATTTTTGCAGAGTACTACCAGGAACTTGTGGATACAATACCTCGTCTTACCGCAGCAGTCATAGGTCAGAAATGGGACACTACACAATGGTATATGGAATAGGCCGAAATATTATGACTCAGTTTTCAGGTGGCCGAACTTTTCTGAATTAAGTCTTATATTTGTTTGTAGTTAAAGAGTGTTTGTGAAATATTGAACAAAATCGGCCAGCGGAAACTATGTGCAGGCAGCAATGGTTTAATTAGTAAAAATGTCGCTATATTCTGAACTAGGGAAAGAAAAATAATTTTTCTTTTCGCGAAATTGCGACTGTTTTGAAAAAAGAAGTAAATTTTTTAGATTTTTTCCAGAGTTTTGGATTTTTAAAAATATTCAAAATCAGAATGTTTACATAATTCTAATTCAGGGCATAGAGGGTTTTATAGGAGCTTAAGATATCATGTCAAACGTATTGGAAAAAGTAGTTTCGGGAAAAACGCGTTTAAAGTTTTTAGTTCCGGTCGTACTAGATTAGATACGTACTAATCTAGTACGTACTAGATACAATCGGAATAGTACAATTTAACGTACTAGATTAGCGTTAAATTGTTAAATAATCGGAACTTTCAATTATTCTTTCCAGGGCATAAATGACTAATTAATGTCTAAATTTCGGAAATATAAAAAAAATTTACATTTTTTCAAAATTCTACACTACACGGTTAAAAATCTTGGAGTAATTTTTAAACCAATGTTTGGATAATGTATTTTTAACACCATTTTTTAATAGAATTAATGCTTTTCAATATACCAGAATTTTTTTTAGTCAAAGCTGTACTTAAATTTAATAAAGTTGGAATAAAATTTGAACTTTAGTACCTACGGCTTAAAATTAAATACAAAATAATTAAAAAGTAATAAAATCAGTTTCAAAAATTAGAGCAATTGGAATAGACTTTGAATTGAGATAGCCATGATATTAGATTTAATACAACATGTATTACATTTTAAGCCATGCTGTATTCAATACTTTCTCTCTTAATTTTCGGATTGTTAAGATTCAAAAGTCTTACGATTCAGAGTTACTTTTTCGGTTAACAAAGCTTTATAATACAATTTTTGTGAAACATTTTTTATTTGATTATGGCGCACAAGCAACGTTTACTACTTTCATTTCAATGAAGACGTGAGTTCGAAACCTACAATAGGAGTAAATTTGAAATTTATAGCATAAAAGAAAAAAAAAAAAGAAATAAATTGTGTAAACAAAATCAGTTTCGTATTTAGTATGCTATGGTTTAAAATCGAATACAACCTGGAATAAGGTTTTTAGTCAACATCGATTATTGCAATTTAAACCCATGCGGGAATAAAACTTTGTATAAGTATATGGCGTGGTTTAAATTTTAGTACAATTTCGGTGTCGTCATATACAGTACAGGATTTACTAAAATTTAGTCCAAGATTTTTAACCGTGTACAATACTTCCTTAGTTAGTAATAGTTCATAATTGAGAACACATGAACACGTAAACAA
Source organism: Coremacera marginata (assembly GCA_914767935.1). NCBI lineage: Eukaryota > Metazoa > Arthropoda > Insecta > Diptera > Sciomyzidae > Coremacera > Coremacera marginata. The sequence continues at coordinate 62,291,717 of OU612045.1, read as the reverse complement.
AAAAATTCATTTTATAAAGCTAAATATAAACATGAGAGAAATGCTATCGTATGTAGATAGTAAAAGACACATTTAAAAATATTAAACTAAATTTTATTCATATTGTTAAACTTTTGTATGTATTTGAGTTTTTGCAGCTCCTAAAAATATGCTACATAATCAACAGCTTGCTTAACACGAACAGCATGTCAACAATTGAAGCGTCGACACGAATAACGTTGTAAGCGACAAATTAAAATTAATCAAGAACGGTTTTTTTTTGCATACTATCGTTAAAAATGCTCTGGCGTATAAACAGGGTGTCCCGCAATTGAGTGCAACTATTTACGGAGCTGAAAGGTTATGTCGAGCTGAGTAAAAAATTGAATGGGTGACGGGGGTCTATTTTCACATTTTTAGGAGCTATAGTGTTAATTAATATTTCACGAAAACATAAAACTTATTTTAATAGCTCATTTTAAAGGCAATGATATCACCTTTCCAACGGTATATCAACAAACCCCACCGAATTAACTGTTACCGGGCTGTGTATAAAAAGTATAAAAAAATTATACTTATTAGAAAACAATGATATTATCTACTGCATAACTAATTGTAATGTCATTATTTATCATTATTTTCTAATAAGTATAATTTTTTTAGTACAGCCCACTTTTTTATTTTTAAAGACATGTTTATGTTTTTGGTGTCATTGAAAAGAAAATTGAATAAATTGTAAAATTGATCTAAAAAAAATTTCATTTATTACGCAAAATTCTGAGAAATTTGCACTCAAAGTTGAAATTTGGTAATTTCAACCGATTGATTTCATCTTTACACGATATCAGCGTGGTAACGGTTAAGTTGCTGGGGTTGGTTGATATACCGTTGGGAAGGTGATTTCATTGACTTTAAAATGAGTTATCAAAATAAGTTTTATAAAAGTTAGTTTTTCTGCTAGAAACAATAATAAATTAAAGTCGTGAAATATTAATTAACACTGTAGCTCCAAAGAATTTGAAAATAGACCCCCCCTTCCATACGATTTTTTGCTCAGCTCGGCATAACCTTTCAGCTCCCTAAATATTGAGGTGCACTCAATTGCGGGACACCCTGTACATAGACAAATTTCTTTAAAACTTACACCAAAAAATTGATAATCGCAATTAAATGGCTCTAAGTGCGCCATTAAAAACGTTTTTGTCAATTTCTGAAAATTTATAATTTGTCGCTTACAAAGTTATTCGCGTCGACGCACAGTACTTCATCTCCATACAAATGATGGGCAAAAATTGAATAGTGGTAAGATTGTAATGAAACTTTTTTTTTTGATTGTTTTTAAATTAAAATGAGTACGGTGATTTCAAAAATTAAGCCAGTTTTTTTGTGAATCTCATAGTTTTGAAAAAAATGAGCATTTCTGAACGGGCTTACAGGAGTTTGGTGTGCATATAATGGGTATGAGAAAATTGTGCATATGGGCTAAAAAATCCAACAAATTTTGCATAAATCTTTATAAACACGCCTCAGGTCAAATCATATACCAAAAATGATGAATGAATAAAAAAACTTTTTATTCCAGTTATTAATTCACTAATTAAAATAAATTGATCACAAAAATTTTTTCATTTTAATTTTCGCTTTCGGAGCTTTCTTCGGAAGAAAACTCGGAAGGACTTACTATTGGCGAATATAAGTCGTCATTGGCTTCAACGTTCATTTAATAATTTCTCGACTCTACGCATTTTTGTTCTTCTTGAAGCTTCCGAAAAATTAACTTCAGTTCTGCCGCGTTTTTCTGTGCTCGTGTTAGGCTGCTTTAAATGAGAATAGTTAGAGATATTTGCATTGCATATTACTAATATGATTCTCTTACATTATCAATATCTTCCTCTTCCATAGAAAACATTGTCGACTGTAGCCAAGAAGAGTGCAAAGCTTCCAGTCATTCTTTTTTATAAGAAGAATCTCTCCAATTTCGATCATTTTGCTATGAAATTTGTAAACCTCTGACCGCAACAACTTTGAATCGAATTCTCGGTCTCCGATTTTTGACAAAATAAAAGAATATATTTCAGATATTCTTTTATTACTATTAAATGCCCCACACGTGGGAGTCTAAGATTTTGTAGGTAATTTTTGATGGCGAAATGCATGAACAGTGGGTGGGGCATAACAATATAAACAAAAAGAAATATATGCAAGCAAATAAAAAAAAAATTAACAATAAAAAAAAATTTTACTTATTTTGTTTTGGACGCTTAGAAAAAATTTAATATTTTCAAGAATCGGAAAAAGTCGGAAGAGTTTTTGGTTTTTCCGAATAAATTAAGGTGTATTGATACAGAAACAGCACTAACATTTCACGAACTTTCAGGAACTAATTTTCCCCAGACTCCAGAAATTGCCCAATTTTCATATTTGTCCAAAATGAAAACCTCCACGTTTGCCATCTCCTAAAACTTTTACTCGTACAATTTCATAAATTAAAAAAAAAAATCGAAACATTCATTTAACTGAGTTATTTCTTAATTTAAAATGTTCTACATTACATAGTTGAAACCAAAAATGCAATTTTACCAAATTATCTTAAAAACACTTACGATCGCTAAATTGATGTTTAATTATTTCAATATCATATTCGTCAACTTTGAACAGCTGTACCAACAAAAAAATAGATATATATATATACTAAAGTAGTTGCAGTTCCTTCTTATTTGGACATTTACCTTCAAAATGAGACCAAAATTGTTGAATTCGGCGTTACTAACTTTTTTGATTTCTGTCCACTGACGGAGCATTGTGCGACGCTTCAATTGTCAGCATCAACTTTAGTTTGTACAGCAACTGTTGGATTAAATTAACCAGAATTTAAACCAACACAAAATCTCAACGGAGCTAAAAATATTTAGCGTACACATAATATTTGCATCATTTTTTCATATAAGAGCAAATTGTTGTTTGAAGTTGAGCTGCTGAAAAATATGGTTAAGGTTATTAAATGTTGATTTTTCGCATGAAAAGTGGTGCTAAAGCGAACATACACTACAAACAAAATGCATTATAAACTCAGAGCGAGAAGTCAAAAGTTATTCTTAGCAAAAAGTTTATATTTTTGGTCGAATATTTCACGCATATAAATACCAGAGAAACCCCAGTGTTTTTCGTTTTCTTTTTTGTTTTTTTGAAGTAGTAATAAAAAATAAAAAAGAAAGAAAATTTTTACAAAATAACTCAACATGCTTTTATTCCATTTAAGCTACTGTGCCAGTCACTCCGTCTTGAATACTATGCAAGTTATGTGAGCTATTAATTTCATTGGCGCAACACTTAAACGTGTTCTAATTCAATTTTGCCGACAACATAGCGTCAGAAGGTGTAAATTCGCACTTAAACCCTTTTATGATGCAGCAATTATTTTGCCGACTTAATGCTTCAGTCACGATAGCTATTCTCTGGCTTGACTAAACAAAATTAAGCGCATACATTGAAGCGTTGATGCTGAAAATCCTCAAAAGTTATGACAAGGCTAGTTGCAGCTGTAACAAGCATCAGGAAAAAAGAGGAAAGAAAAATTAAATTTAAAAAAAAAGTTGCGTTTTCCCCCCCTTTTTGATATCAATAAAACTTTCAACTTAACGCGATAACTTTGTCGCTGAAGAGCTTTGGTGGGGAGAGATTCGATGAGAGAGTGTGAGCTTAAATGCTGGTGAGGGAGTAAAAAGTTTAACTAAGCGGTTAAATGCTAATTTCCGTTGAGGTTGCGTAAATGTGGGTGAATGAGAAAGTTTTGGAGCAGCTGTTGAAGAATGTTATAATTGAGTGGGAGTTCAGTTCGAACACAAAATTGAGCAAAAAATGTGTTGTTTTTATCACTTGCAAAAAGAGCAAAATTCTATAAGTGTTTACTGAGGTAATACAAGTATATTGCTTCCATTTTTTGTTTTTGAGTTAATCCATTGACTGATTAGCCGAGTATGAATGTAAAGTATATATTAATTCTTTTATTTGAGAAGGTGCAATGCAAAGTGGAGCAAGCCAAAAACACAAATAACAGATAGAAATCAGTAATTTTCGGTACTATGAGCAAAAGCTTTCAATTTAAATTGTGGCTTACTTAGAAGGCGCTTACAACCGTTAGTGGGTTTTCGCCACTGAGTACCGAATCGAATATTTTCTTCGCCGGAGCTTCCATCCGCTAAATATGACTTAGCCAGCGAGGCCGCTCGATTTTATGTTATATAGCTCATGCAGCTCATCGTTCCATCGTATTCGGTACTCGCCATTGACGCAGATTGGTCCGTAGATTTTACGAAGGATCTTTCTCTCGACCGCTCCCAAAGTCTTTTCATCAGAGCTGCTGAACGTCCAGGTTTGTGCTGCATATAACAGGACGGGCATGATTCATGACTTATAGAGAGTGACTTTTGTTCGTCGAGAGAGGGTTCTGCTTCTCAATTGCCTACTGAGCCCAAAGTAACTCCTGTTGGCAAGAGTTATTCTTCGTCTTATCTTCCTACTGATATTGTTGGTGGAGTTAATGCTGAATCCCAGGTAGACTAAGTTCTTCACAACTTCGAAGGAGGTGCTGCCCACAGCGACGTGGGTGCCAATACGCTGAGACTGTTTGTTTGTTGACACCAGATATTTCGTCTTTTCTGCGTTTACTGCAAGACCCATGCGACTCGACTCTTTTTCTAATTTGGAGAATGCTGCACTGACTTCGCGTGTGTTATGACCAATGATATCAATATCATCAGCATACGCTAGCAGTATGACACTATTGTAGAATATGGTGCTGCTTTACCTCAGATCAGCAGCTCGAATGATCTTCTCATAATTAGATTAGATTACATAGCACGACAAGGAATCACCTTATCTAAAACCTCGTTTTGGTAACAAATGGAGGAGAGAGGTCCTTCCCGATTTTAACTGCGCTGCTGGTGTTGCTCAGACAGAATAGTTTTGCAGGTATACTAACTTCAGACATGGTGGAGTACAGGTGCTTCCTTAATGGACTGTCGAAGGCGGCTTTGTAATAGACAAAAGATGGTGAGTGTCGATTTGCTTCTCTAGGGTCTTTTCCAAGATTTGTCGTAGCGTGAATATCTGGTCGGTGGTAGATTTTCCAGGCCTGAGCCACACTGATAAGGCACAATCAGTTGGCTTTATTCTTCCACATAAAACGCTCGACAGGACCTTACATGCGATATTTAGGAGACATCCCTTGGTATTTGTCACAAATAGTAGGATCGCCTTTCTTGTGGACTGGGCAGAGTACACTGAGGTGCCAATCGGTTGGAATGCATTTTTCCGACCATATTCTGCATAGAAGCTCGTTTAAGCTGTTTAAGTGCATTCTTAAGCAGAGTTTCGCCTTCGTTCTTAACCCCTTAAGTCCTGACTGGACGCATATTTTAGACTTTTTTCAGTCCCAGTATTTTTCACAAAAACAAGGTCAGAAAAATTCTGGACCCATTGTATCCGAGTTGACTGAACTTTCTGGTTCCTGCATTGGTTTTATCGAGAAATGCGATACAAAGATTTTATGCTCAATGTTTTAACAAAAAACGTGATTTTTTTAAAAAAACTTTTTTTTCAATCAAGGCATTCACATAGAATTCGACTTCGGATCTGCTGGATTCCAAAAAATATCGCGTCCATGAACTCTAAAGTTAACTTTCTATGCATATCAAAATTCAAAATGGCCGATCCAAGATGGCGGCCAAAAGTATGAAAAATTGATGAGTTTTTGTGAGAATTCATATATGGGGGTTTTTTGGGTCGCTGAACCAATATCTTTGGTCAACATTTTTTCAAGTGACTGATTACGAATCTGAAATAGTCACTGGTTACGTTTCTGAAAAAATTTTTTGTGACTACCAAATCCAAGTGCTCCAGTTTTACAGTTTAACATAGCAGAAAATTTTTGCATTTGGGACGCCATATTGAACACCGCCATTTTTATTTCGAACTGCAAATGCATAGAAGCTTAACTTTAAAGTTCATTGACTCGATATTTTTTGGAGTTTAGCAGATCCGGAGTCAATTTCGTAAAAACATCACGTTTTTTGTTAAAAAATTTAACATAACCTCTTTGTATCATATTTTTCGATGAAACCAATGCAAGAACCAGAAACTTCAGTCAATTTTACGTCGGATACAATGGGCCCGGAGTTTTCTGACACTGTTTTTATGAAAAAAAACTGGTACTAAAAAAAGTTTAAAATATGCATCCAGTCAGGACTTAAGGGATTAAGGGCATGGTACTGTTTTAAAGCCGAAAAAAGGCATGGTTTCATAATTTTTCTTGCAGACATGAATAATGTTGGTGTATTTATTTCATATACATGTTATAGTTTGACTTCTTAAGTATATGTGAAAAAAAAAATTAAAAAATATCGATAATTGAATCCATGGCAGCGATTCTCCGTGGAGGCGCCTCGAAAAAAAGTTGTTTTGCGGTGAACACGATTAGAGGTTAGCGAATCATCTGAAAAAAATTCAAAACTAGTTTAAAAGGTAATATGTTTCCCGAGGTTATACCGAAGAGTTTTTCAAAATGTTTTTTTTTGTAGCGTTTTAAAGTCAAAAACGCGATTTTCGCTGAAAAATTGTGGCTGGACGACCTTACATGCTTTTATTTAATTTATTTTTATATAAAGCTTTTGTAATATTTTGGGTTTGTTCATTTAAAAAAATTGAGAGAAAAAAGTAGCTGCAAGTTTCTGCTAGCAAAGTCGTTCTGCTCTCAAGTCGTTCGATCAGCTGTTACCTTGCAAGATTTTACAATTTTTCTGTTCACGTATTTTTTCTACTATTTTTCTCTTTGTGACATTTATTTTCTCAATTCTTCTTTTACTCTCTGCCTGCGAGTAACGTACGCATACAAACCTTTTATTGATATGTTTTTTCCATTATAATAACACTTTTAATATAATAAAAAATGTTTTAATAAATACAAATTTTTAATTGTGAAAAAAAATGTTCTTCCCCCAATTGTACTGCCCTCCAGTTGTACTTTCCCCCAAGTTGAAATGAGCATCCGGCGCCTATGACATGTTCACACTAACTTTTTATCTAACCTATTAAAATTTAGCTTTTGTGATGTTTTTAATATAAATAATTTACATCAGACCAGAAACTGTCAACCTTTTTGAATAAAATATAATTTAGTCAAAATTAAATCTATTCAGATCGCCTCGAAATGAGCCCTACCGCCACCTACTAACTGGCCAAACAAAAGGTTTATGTTGTGTTACGCAAAATTAGCAACAACAACAACTAATATATAAAGTTTGTGTGATTTTAGAGAATGGTCAATGTATGGCAAATATAATTAAAATACCCTCCCAAAGCCAAAAGATAAATCAAACATTTTGATTAATGATAACTTGTTATGAGAAAAATTTTTTTTTTTTTGATGTACATGATTAATTAATATTTTTGGTATCTCAACGTTTTTTTTATGTTAATTGGAAAATAAACATTCTAATATTGAAATCGCGTAATATACAGTATTGTGCAAAACCCAAGCAACTTTCCCAACCCATATAAATTAAGTCTCAAATTTTCTTTATTGTTTATAAAAACTTAAACGGTTATAAGTACATTTATTAAAAAAAAACACAGTTGTGTCGTTGGACACACGAGAGAAGCGAAGCTTTTTCGCAGTTACATAGATTTGATAGCTAAATAATTGTTTACTTTTTAATAAGTTAACTTTTAAATTAAAAAATTTAAAATAACATAAAATAAATTACATATATACACAAAACATACTTACTGCTTATTTTTTTATTGTTGAATATCAAATATCCACGCCAGTTAAATATACGGGCAAATAATGCCATCGACTCTCCATTTGAACTCTCCACACATGGTTGTGAACTTGACTGCACTGAACAATTTTTTTCCTTCAACAGCGTACTGCCGCGAAAAAAAATTCCGCTGCCTGTTCGCTGTCAAAAAACTCAATGTACTTCTTATGGGAATTTTGTTTTCGTTTTTACAACAAATTTGCTTCTACTTGCCACAAGATGTCACCAGCATCGGTGTTTTGTGGCTGCACAGCATTGATCGATATGGCAGTGCTAGTGTATTGGTTGGAATGAACGAAAAAGAGAGATGAGAATGGCTGGATAGACGAAAAGCAATCGTGTTTTTGAACTTACTTTGATTTAATGTAATAATTGTTTAAGTTTCTTAAATAATAAAGGGTTTTATATTGTAGTGGTAACACGTCTACAGTTTTTCTTTGTGCGTTCACATCAAGAAAAAAAAAACACACCGATGCTGCTGACATCTTATTGGCATAAGCCAATACATAATCCTCTATCTAATGCAGCCCATACACGCTGCGACCAACACAAAGTTGGAAATGTAACCTGAAAGCGATATTTTCACAAATTTTTACACACTCGCAGCGATGGTTGCAGTAACCAGCCTTGCCTGCGACCAAAACTTTAAATGATTTTAATATTAGCGTAACCTGAGTTGCAACCGTCAATGAGTTGCGTAACTTCACACACGCTGCGACTTCATTCTGATAAACGTCAAAAACTTCCAGGTTACACTGCTAGCTTTGCTTTGGTTGCAGTGTGTATGGGCCGCATATTGATAGATATTGTAACGATATACTGCAGCATAACTTCTGTTATACTTAACATTGAATCAACAAATGATTTTAACACAGCTTGGGGGCCTGGTGGATAGCGTATAGAAGTTGTGGTCAGCTGTTTGCGAATCCCCACGAGGACAAAGAAATGTTTTTAATATTAAAGTATTTATTTTCTTGTTGTAAGAAACTATAAAATTGTTAGAAAAAATCTGTCGAAAATTTTTCTGATTTCACTCCAAGCAAATCACAGAACGATGAGTAAAAAGCTTCGCTTCAAAAATTAAAACATTTTTCCTTTAGTAACGGTTTGTAAAACATCAAAAACAAAATATAAAGTCCATGAAAGGCTACGCAAAACCTAAGCATCTTTATTTGTTTCACTACATTTCAATAAAAATTTGCATTACTTTGGTACATTTTGAATTAATTTTGATAAGCTTAAATGTAATAGAAATTAATAATGGTATTTTATTTATTGCTGGTTACCCGTTGTGTTAAATTTTTCGGTTTTTTTATTATGCGTAAAACTCTTAAATACAACATGAAATAATTATAAAAACGATAGTTTAATTGTAGTTAAAAATTATCAAAATATTATATATTTTATAAATCAATAGTTTTTTGGATTAATAAACTAATATAAAAGTAATGAAAACATTGCAAATGCCTATTTTGAAGGACCACTTCGAAAAGTTAAATTTGAAAGATTTCTATATCTTAAAAAAATAAGCCAAAATTAATAATAATAAAGACTCCAGCAAAACACGTTTTATTGCTTTTTAAGATAGTTATGTAAAGTAAAACAGCATCAAAACGATTATTCCTTCCAACAAAAGACTGCCTCAAAAGATTTGTCTAATATAGAGTTGTTATAAGCTGAAATTATACTTATATATAACTAGCTGGAATACTCGGTGCCGCCCGAGGGTGTGTAGGCTTCAGGGAGAGTAAAATGTGTGGTACGCGAAACGGATTTAAATTTTAATTAATTTACAAACGATGTTTAAAATGTTTACAGCATAGTCTTAAGCCTGATATAATTTGGGCCCGCACCCACTTTTTGCAGGGTGCTTGGAATATAAACTACTTACTCTAGGACAAATACAATACCATGGTGTAATATTTACTAAAATAAAGTATTAAAACTAAAGTGAATCGCCCCCGCTTTTTTCTGTATTTGTACAACAGCGCTCTCTGGCTTTCGACATAGTGCAAAAGAGATAGCGCCAAAGCAATTGCGGTTTTTTTTTGTTTTTTTTTTTTATACTAAACCAACGCTCTAGAGATGCCCCCTTTAAATGCGAAAGCATTGTGTTGATTTGGAAGACGGGTGATAGTTAGTTGGAGGGTGGAGAGATGGAGTAGTGTCGATGTAGATTTGTTTTAAACCTACACTATCCAAAACTGCCGGGAAACACGTTCGCAGGGAATTTGTTCCACAATCTTACTGTGCGACCGAATTATTTCGGTAATGCGATGTTCTATTGGGCAAAGAAGCAATGGTTAAGGGATGTGCTTGGAGAGCTGTCCGTGTGGACTTAGGAAGCACACGAGCTGGTGGTGTCAGGGCATGTATCTCCCTTGAACACTTCCCATGATAGTACCTGTACAGAAGGCTTAGGAAACCAACATTGCGTCGATGCCCAAGAGAGTTAAAAGAAGAGGAGATTTTCATCTCCTATTAAATATATCGCACGACGTTGAATTCGATCCAGAAGCTCCAAATATGATGAGCCCTTGCCCAAATGTGCGAATTGTACTTAATTTTTGGCCTTATATATGCGGTATAGATCACGCGAAGATTAGCTGGAGTGAAGTATTTCTTGCACCGTTTTAAAAAATGTACACACTTTTTCGCTTCTTCCGACACATCGAAAATGTGATCATTCCAAAAGAGATCTGATTGTATCGATATGCCCAGAAAGTCAAGAGCATCTGACTCCACGAGATCTACACCGTTCATATTCAGGGGTGCTAAGGACAGTTTATTCGTTCGTGGGTTAACAGGCAACACTGGGTCTTGCTAGCATTAAATTCTACGCTATTAGCAAGACCCCACTCGGAGATTTTTTCCAAGTTGTTGTTAAGTGTGTCATTCATAATTTGCCTTTTTCACTCAATCTCCAAAGAGTCAGGGTGTTTTTTGATGGAATATGAATGGCAAATGCTGCTGTCGTCCGCAAAAGAATGAATTGGGTTTTAGGTCAACGACAGAAGGTCGTTGATAAAAACCAAGAGCAAAGTTGGCGATAGGACTGAACCCTGCGGTACTCCTGCGTTGATAGCGTGCTCATTTGACGGAATTCCGTCGACAACAACTTGGATACTTCGGTCCTTAAGGAAACACGTGATTCACTGAGCAACGTTATCACCGACATCAAATGCAAATTACTTTAACACGCTTTATGCCACACTCGGTCGCCTTTGAAATATCCAGACGCCTTTGAAATATCCAGAGCAACAACCCTGCTCTCACCGAATAAGTGAACGCATTGGTTTTATTTTTCAGTAAGGAACGCCATCAGGTCACCAGTAGAGCGGTCTCTACGAAAACCATACTGGCGATCACTAAGCAATTCGTTGTGCTCCAGATAGTTCATTAGGTTGAAGTAAATTATGCTCTCCATAACTTTGGCGAGAGTGGAGCATATCACTATGGGCCGGTAGTTTGCAGGGCTCGTGGCATCGCCCTTTTTTGGTACCGGTTGGACATTTGCAACGTTCCAACAAGATGGAAATACTCCTGTCCTGTAGGATATGTTGAAAAGGTTGCGCAAACGTCGAGCCAGTGTAGAAGCACACGCTTTGAGCACAATTGGTGGTATGCCATCAGGACCAGAAGATTTGCTTATGTTGAGATTTGTGAGGACTCTTTTTAATGCTCTCGTACGAAAATATATGTCCTGCATTACAGAAGACGTACTTTCAACGAAAGGCAGTGGCTGATTGCTTACTGGGATTGTGGGGTTATGTGCAAACAATACAGCTAACAGGTTCGCTTTATCAGCCGAGTCCTTGAGATTTGATCACCTTTTAAAAGAGTTGGAATAGTCGATGACGTCTGATTCTTTAACAAATGACCAACATTTTTTGCTCCCTTTGGGGCAGATAATAACTTGTTCTCTGATGCGAGTTTTGTGAAGACACTTTTCGCGTTTTAAAATTGCATTGCGTCTCTATTGCGTCTAAAACATCAGCTGGAAGTGGAGAGTAACTGTGCTTGAATGATCGTAATGTTTTTGCAGCTTCAGCCTTCTTCCACTCACACCACGATTCATCGCACTTTTCATGCTGGGGATTTTGATCAGTCGAAGAATAATAATAAAAGGTCGCCCGTATAGCGTTCCTCATTTACACTTCCCCATAATACACTGTTTGGCCGATCATGTTGCCAGTTAGTTTGCCTTTACTGGAAAGAGTGTTTCTCTTCACTTTTTTACCAGATTTCGTTTTTGCATCGACCTCGTGCGATTTCACTAAGCTTTCACGCAGACGTTTGCCCATCCTTTTTTGGACGTGTACAATACACTCTTTCTTGTTTATTATGACGTTATCACCGTAAGGTTTCGCATTGACTACACCGGTGTAGGTTTTGGAATCGCCATCACCAATATAATTAAGGTATTTTACTTTTAAAAACTCTATCGAACGTTGAAACATTTTCACAATAGCGCTCATTTCCATGTTACCGGATGGCCCACTGTGATTTGATTCACATTGTCCTTTGTTCAAGTGCTCCACGTGGCACTCTTCATATTCTGAAGGTCCTAGTTTTTTGCTCCAAACTTCACATAAGTTACAGTACGAACTGCTGACAAAAATATCAACAACTTTGCCGGTCCAATAGCCAATCAATGACGATACACCAAACAGCGAATTAAATCCTCTTTTTTCCACATGCCGTCACCGGATACTGTAATTTCGTCTGTGTCTTCCCGATGATTTACAAGTTTCTTTTTTTCTTCTTTGATGGCAGAAGCAAAATATTTATTCGCAACAGTTTTTACGCTGGTGTTCATTTTTTGAATGAAAGTATTGTAGCAGGGTTTTGAAATAAAACTGCTTGCCATGTCCATCAATCCACAAAATTTCACACACTCGGCATGTCGTAGGCCTAAAACTCGCATTACGAATGCAAATTTATTATTTATTTCGTAGGCATTACTATCAATTCTTTCACTCGACGGAACATGGTTTGGAATTTTTCACTTTTCACACGTAACTTTTATTTTGAGGCCAAGGCCTTCTTTTTTACAAGATTCAAATGCCACTGAGCTATGACACGTTTTACACTTCACTAAAGTTGCTACAGTAGAAAAAACTAGAAGCAAGTCTATAAAGTCGATAATGTTTTTTAAGATCTTCCTCGACTTCAAGCGAAGCATTCAATTTGATTTTTTTCGCTAATGCACTAGACGCTCTTACTTTCGTTTTTCGATCCTGCGGCAATACTCTTTTTCTTGGTCGGCTTACTCTTCGGCCACCCTGTGTACGTCCCTCTCTGCCAGTTGATTTCGTCATTTTTTCAATGATAAATACAAAATCACTAAGAAAACTAAGCAAAAACCAAACGGAGCACGAGCTAATGAAATCAGAGCAAAACTGAAATGACGCACATATCTGCTCTCCTAAGCGTTCAATTTCAGTCTGAAATATATATTCTACATCGAAGGATACAATGTACGTTACACATTTTATTTGCCTGAAGATATTAAGCTGAAAAGAGGGAATAAAAGTAATACAATAGAGACCGAAACAGTTGCCGCTCGCCGCTCAGCGCAGGTAGCTAAAAGGTGCGCAAAACTAAGTTAACTAACTTCGTTAGTTTTGCTCCGAATGACCTAAAAATTTAATACAATACTCTTTAGATGTTGTACTTTCAGAAACAAAAATCAAAACATATGGGAAAAAAAGTTGTCAAACCTTACCTCCCCCTGAATGGCAAGAGAAGATTGCTTTGATTTTGTACAATACTGTATATCTTCTTAATTCACTTGTACACAATTTAACGTGAAAAGGTATGCAAAAAATTAAAGAACTTCAAACAAACAAAAAAATTATTTTGTAATTATTTTGGTTCAGTTATTTTGGAATATTGATAAATCAATATTACAAATGAATGAGTAGTATTTTCAATAAGTGAAGAATGTCGGTGAAAGTTCTCTACATATTTATTATTAACCAATCGTTTTAAGAACGTTTCCAGCACACATAAATGTAAATATGTATTATATTTCCTGCAGCTTCGAGATAATTAAATCGGAATTTGGAACTTTCTTAAAAGAAAGTGTTGATATGAATAACTTAGTCAATAATTAAATGATTCAATAAAAATTCTTCTAAGGTATTATTTTAGAGCGTTCTCTATAAAGTATTTATAGAGAAATAACTACATAAACTTCTATTAAAATTATTTAAAGATTTGATTAAATAAGTTTTCAACTTATTCAACTAACTCATACTTATTTGCATTTTCTTTTTTCAGTGTTACCCAGACGGTGTTAAATCATGCAAATGAGCAACAGCTTTTTAATCTAACTTTTTCTTCATATATATTATAAATCCACTTGTAAACATTTTGTCCAAAGAAAATAAAAACTTTTCTTACTTCCGAACACAAAACACCGAACCGTTAAATATTCATGCCAAGATGTCGCAACATTTTACTTCGATCTTTGAAAACTTGCGATTTGTGACCACAAAAAAGGCACCAACACCACCGCCAACAAATACAAATACAACAACAGCATCGCCAACAAAGTCAACTACGCAGCAACAACACGTACCATCAACAAATAATATCAACGAGAAGCAGGAGCAACAACATGGACAGCAAATACTGCAGGCGGATAGCCGTGAGCGCAAATTGAATTCATCCACCGAGTTGATGGCAATTGAAAGTTTTGATTCCGCCTCGATGACGTCACAAATTGAAAACAACAACAAAAAATTGAAAGTTTATCTAAAGGAACAAGCAGCGACACTAGCAACAACAACAACCACAATTATAGCAACATCTCCCGACCACGTGGACAATGCAGGCAAGGAGGATTCACCGCAACTAGGAGGATCTCCTGGCCACCCTGGCAAGCATAACAAGCGCCATAGCATCTCTGCACGCGGCAGTAACCAACATAGTGGTGGCGGCGGCAAAGAGAATGTTAAATCCTCGCCAAGCCGCGAGCGTAGCGCCTCAAGCCGTAGCACGAATGTGATTGTTGAAATTGACACCGGAAGCGGAAAGAACGCCACCGGAAGATCGCGGGAACTGTCGCCCACACCAAAAAATCAACAGCGCAAGTTGTCGCAAGATTTTCGTTCTCGCGCTGGTAGTTTTATTCACTTGGATGAGGAAGGACGCAGCATCATGATGCGAAAGCCGATACGCTTGAAGAATATCGAAGGTCGACCGGAAGTCTACGACACGTTGCATTGCAAGGGAAGAGAGGTGAGTTTGGAATTGTTTCGTTGACTTGTTTGGAGTCTTTAATGTTTAATTGAGCAGCGGGTGGCTATTAAATGGTGCGATGCGATGCTAGTCTCCATACAAGTAGTACGTAGTTGGTGTTGAATATTGAACTTAATAATTTAGAAGGAAGAGCTCAAAGTGTTTATTATGTTGCCGAATTGCTTGCTAGAATAACACTTGTTTTTGAACAATTTCACTTTTATTTGCATTATGAAGAAAGTTAACGGAGGAGAGTTGAATCGATGCTAAATACAATGTTCCAAATAAGAATATGTGCTGTTGTACTTTTTTAAATTATGCTGTTGTAGGTTCTTTAGAGGCTTGAAATGTTAGTCAGTAGAAGTGCTTAAAAGTGTTTTATTTAATAAACAGTAAAATAATTGAATATTTAAAGATTTAAGAATTTAAGTTTTTGTCTGGCAGGATGCAATTTTATGGAAAAATTTAGAAATTATTGTAAACCTTGCTATAAAGACTGTTAATACCGTCAAACTTAAAACAACGCGAATTCGAGTTGTGTTAATAAAGTTTTACAATCAAAATGAATCAAGTTGATTTTACATACATCTAGATAACAAAAAAGTAAAACGAAGTCACTTTACGTTAAGCTACACAATGGATTGAATATGGTTTTTACAAACATTTACTTAATGTCTTTCGAAAGGCTATTAAGCACTTAACCTTTATATTAATTTGGTTTCGAAGATAGTAGAAAAATGTAATGTTTTTTAATCAAGTCATTAAAAGGTGATTTTGAACCAAATTATAAGAGATACATCACATTAATGTAAAATAAGTATAGAAAAGTCCATGATAGTATGTCTATCTTCCACACGCAGAGAAAATATATATATATGTTTATATATGTTTGGTTTCAAAAACAAAATATTCAGAGGGAACCACCTAATGATTAAGAACTTTCTTTCAATAGCATTATTTTTCCATATAAGAAGATATTAGTTGTATCCAAATTTATATAATTGCCTTAGCTTAAAAACTAACGTCTACATTAATATGCTTGTGACAATATAGAATTGTATGTTTCTACACAATAAAAATATATTTGCATCACTGTTAAACTCAAAAAGAACAGAACTCTGCAAATTTAAAACAAACAGAACTCCTTTCTTTTATATGTTTCGCCTAGACATATATTCATATATCTGTTTCTTTTGCACTTGCACGAAAAATAGCGAAAACCTTGTTGCTTTATGCGCTTGCTTTTAACACTTGCCAAGTCTTGGCGTCATTTTAAGTTTCAAGCGGCCGCGACAAACGTGTTGAAAAGTTTAGCTCTTGTGAAAAGTGTTTCTGAAAAGGTTTGTTTAAATAAAAGTGTTTGTGTTTTCAAATTAATAAAATAAAAAACAAAATAAAAGAAAAATAAAGCGGTTCAGCAGTAAAAATAGGTGAGTTTTGAAGCAACTTTGCTGATAAAACGGGTGCTTCGCTGGCAAAGTGGGTGTTCCAACCATATTATGTTTTCTCCAACTAAAAAATGTGTGCTTATAAAAATTATTGTAATGTCGAATAAACATAAACATTCAATCCGAGAGAAACTTATTTACTGTTTTCTAAACATATTTTGTTTGCTTAAAATCAACAATTACTTCTAAACAAATATTTTGTAATCACAGTGAAAAACTTTGGGCATTTATTTTGCTAAAATATGTTTCCAAGTAAATATA
The DNA here is from genome assembly GCA_914767935.1 of Coremacera marginata. Taxonomy (NCBI): domain Eukaryota; kingdom Metazoa; phylum Arthropoda; class Insecta; order Diptera; family Sciomyzidae; genus Coremacera; species Coremacera marginata. Next base: position 62,274,961 of record OU612045.1, on the reverse strand, counting down.
GTAACAACATATATATTATGTTGTTCTTAGTTATAGTTTTGAAAATAATTGCTTGACTGCAATTAAATTATGTATTCTTCAATTAATATATATTTGTCCGTGAATATTTAATGTTATTCTTGACTAAATTATATTTTAAAGCAAACAAATAGTAATAGACTAAAAGTGTTATCAGTCCATTTATAATTACAATATATTTATATGAAAACATATTTTCTTTAAAACAAATTATATTGTTTTTAAATTCAAACAACAATTAAATATTATCTTAAATAATGTTAAGATGCAAATATATATATAAAGAAAAATTGCATTAATTAATCATATTATATGTGGAACTAATTATGATTACTTTTTTCCAAGAAACATGCAGAAACATATTATATTTCCTGCAAATTATGTTTGGGAAGGCCTATTATTTTTCAGCGTGTAGAAGTCTAACAACCATTTGTATTTTTTTTAAAGATTTGTTTAAGTTTGAAGTTTTTTGTATGTCAACTTCCAACAAGTATAACTTTTATCGTAAATAATATTTTTTAATAACTTTTTTTGTACAATAGACCATTGTTAAATTTTGTTTAAAATTGGTAAAAACCAAATAAAAAAAACTTAACAAAAACGAAATTAACAAGATTACAATAAAAAAAGAGGTTTATTTTGATTATCAAATTAGAAAAGTGTAACTTTTTAGAAGACATTTAAAAAAATAAGTCACTCGATTTTTCTTAGAAAATAAAATTTTAAATATGCTTAATATTCCTTCTTTCAATTTAAACATAGTACCATTGCCATTTTTTTTCTCAGATTTATTTTTATAAGAGCAACTGCCCCTTTTCGTACTTATATCTTAGACGTTTCTTGCTTATCATGAATATTTTTGTAAATGAAAGTGGTAAATTAATTAATTTTTGTAAATGAAAGTTAATTTTAGGTAGTATTATTTACAATAACAAATTAAATAATTAAACTGTATTTATTATAAGGTACTGTATTTTTAAACTCATAGAAAAAACAAATTTTTTTGGTAAAATTTTAAAAATGCAAATATTTCTTAAGTTTCAAAGTTTGTTTTAATTAACTTGTCGATTGCAGTTATTTTTATTTTAACTGGCAATGCCCTTTTGCATTAAACAGCAACACGCAGTTCATAGATTGCATATGAATACAAGAACCAATGCGCTCAATAGAATAATGCAAACAAAAACATAAAATGTTAAATTAATTGTGTAAGTTAATTGTGTAAAATTCATAAAATTTAGAGAGTTCAAATATGAATTTTTCTCCAAGTAAGGATCAACCAGACCAATAAGTGCTTACATCAACATTGTACGATCAGTACTTTAAGTACGCCAAAGGCTCAAAGTGTGACATAAAAACGCATCAACCACTCTATTAAACTCCGAGAATGACGAAATTCTACGCAAAAAAAAAAAGAAAAAAACACAAACTAAAATTTAAAAATCTAAATTAAACAACACTAACATTTAAACCCATCCAAAATTCACCAAAACTAAAATTGAACAAAATTGAAATTAAACAACATTTCAAAAACTCAACTTAAACTTTACAAAAAAACAAAAAAAAAAAATGTAAGACTATTTATTTATTTAGTACAATTAAAAACAATAATAAATTATAGTAACAAATGTGTACAGCGAGTACTAGCTGCCAGGACTTTCAACTCGATTTTAAATTTAAGCTTAATCTTAACTTAAAGTTAAGAGATAACTTAAACTTAAACGCAAATTAAAGAAAAAATGAACGAATTGGACATTTCAGCCCTTGAAAGGCCTTTGACCGAGCTTCTTATGATCAATTGTGTTGTGCGTGTTGGGAAATGTTTGAACACAAATGATCGAGAACTGGATCTACAAGCTTTATGCCGACTCTGAACGGCTTATATTCTCAAGAAGCTTTTCATGGTAGTTTTTACTCTGTAAGGTTTGCCATTGTCTGCAGAGAGGCAGACGGCCGAACAGAAAAATTAATTCAATTGAAAAAACTTTCTGTGTCAGGTGGAAATTGAACCAGGATTCTCTGGTGTATGAGCCACGCACTCTACCCGCTGCGCCACGGCCTCCACGTCAATTAGACAAAACTAAATTTGAAATAAAAACTATAATAAAATTTAAACTTAATTTAACGTAAACTATTAAATTTGAAACTAACGTAAATTTGAACGAAATATAAAATTAATCAAAAATAAACGTAAATAAACAAATAAAATAAATTAAAGGAAATAAATTAAACAACATTTTAAAATTTACTAAAAACTAAAAACAAACAAAGAAATTTAACTAAATTTTGATATTTAGTAAAAACTAAACGTCTTAATTAAAAACATACTGGATTAAAACCTAAATAATACACTTAAAATTAAACAAACATATAACTTATTGAAATAAACGTAATTTAAAAAAATGTAATTGAAAGACACTAAAAATAAAAACAAACAAAAGTCTAATAATCTAAATTTAAAATAATATGAAATTTTTTTATAAATTTTTAAATCTAAAATTAGTTTTAGGTTTAAACATAATTAAAACCAACGTAACATAAACCATAATAAAAATGAAAAAGTAAGCTCTCCAAAATTTAAAAATATTAAAATCAAGACTTATCTAAGCTAAAATACAACTTAAATTTAAACATAGATTGGGGAACAGGGAGCGAACCTTCACATGGCAACGTGTCTGACTGCCTCAACCTGGCGAGGCCAGCATTATCCATGTCGTAAACGTCCCAAGTCGACTCAAACCTCCTCGTGGTGTTCCCTGGGCAACGGCAAACTGGCATCCGTTAGTTTGACGGTTAAAATCAGCGGCGGGTCACTCCGTGGATCTTAAACATGGAATGTGCGCAGGGTTTGGGTCCAATGAAAACTAAACCAGCCTCGGATAAGAACCCCAATTACGTTGACGACCACCGCAAACGAAAAACGGACAATGGTTTACGGATATGCACCTGGAATGTTCGGACCCTTTATAGAGAAGGTGCCATTATCCAACTGGCGGAAAAACAATTAAGGCAGACATCACCGCCATCCAGGAAATGCGATAGAAAAAGCAAGGCTGCTCTAAAAAAGCACATTGCGATATCAACTATAGCTGCCACGCCGGAAACTACGCCACCTTGTTTCCCAGTTCAGACCTATGAACGAAAGATTGGCCACGATCCGCATCAAGGCAAAATTTTTCTTCATCAGCCTTATTTGCGTGCACGTCCCGACGGTCTTGAGGACTTATATGACCACCTTTTGTGACCTCCACAAGGCCACCTGGCTGTCCCAGATCAAAAAAAGCGAAATCAAATTGATCATGTTGTAATCGACGGAAGGCATGCCTCTAGTGTTCTATATGTGGGTACATTTTGGGAGGTCAACATTGACTCCGACCACTATCTTGTTGCAGCCAAGATCCAAATGCTATTATGCAATGCGAAGGACATACGTACAGGAATGCAACGAAAGCTAGATGTCGCTAAGCTGCAATTACAACGGACTACCGAGGCCTACTCCGCTCAACTCTCGGCTCGTCCGTCGACGCCGGCGGACTTTGGGCGCATATATCCCACTCCATGCGTGCTGCTGCTGAAGAAGCAATGGTACGATCAGAAGTGTCGCATTGCGACAGAGCCGCCTTTTCAGACGCAAGAAAAGAGAGCAGAAAAATCGTGAGCCTGAGAAACTAGAGGTATACCAGGGCAAGAAGGATGCACGAAAATTCTATCAACAGGTTAAGCGTCTAACCCAAGGTTTCAAGCCCATCCACTTTCAGCATCCACTTGTAGAGACGAAAATGGAGATCTGAATACGGATACACAGTGTGTGCTGAGATTGTGGAGACGGCACTTCTCCAATTTACTTACTGGCGACGATTCCACCAATACCGCCCATGGAGAGCGCAGTTCAGCGCCACCAATCAACGGTGACGGAGTGGAAGTACCACCACCTAGCCATGAAGGGGTTCGAGTTCCAACCAACTGCTCAAAAACAATAAAGCAGCGGGTGCTGAAGGCCTGTCAGCTGAATTGTTTAAAATCGGCGGCGATGAATTGATAAGGCGCATGCATCAGCTCATCAGCAAATATGGCTAGCGGAAAGCATGCCCGACGATTGAAATCTCAGCGTACTCTGCCCTATACTTAAGAAAGTAGACCCAAAAATCATATTTCCATCACATAAAGGTTTCTCTTAAGAAACCTGGAAAGTTCATCATAGACCAGATTTTCACGCTACGATAAATCTTGGAAAAAAACCACGAAAATTAAATTGACACACATCATCTCTATGTCGATTACAAGGCAGCGTTCGATAGCCCGAGAAGGGATTGCCTATACGCAACAATGTCTGGGTTCTGTATACCTGCAAAGTTGATTGGAATTTTTAGGATGACGTTGAGCAACACCGAAATAGGTTTCAGACAAGGCGATCCACTGTCTTGCGATCTCTTCAACATCATCATGGAGGGGATCGTACGAAAGGCCGGTGTGTATCGTAATGGCACCATTTTCTAAAAAGGTGTCGGATTGATATTATCGGCAGAACCAAGAGAGATGTTACCGCTGCTTTCACCGCTATCGAAAAGGAATCAGCCAAAGAGGGTAAAACAAAGTATATGCTGTCTAAGCACAAGGGAGCGTGGAAGACTCCCACGTTTCATCTGGCAACTATAACTTTGAAGTAATCAATGAGTTTGTATACCATGCCACCGCCATTAATAACAACAACGAAGTCAGCCTCGAGATAAAGCGAAGAACAATAATTGCTAATAGGTGCTACTACGGGCTCAGTAAGTAACTAAGTTCCAGAGCCCTCTCTCGATCGACAAAACTAACACTCTACAAGACGCTCGTTCTAACTGTGCTTCTTTATGGCGCTGAGGCAAGGGTAGTTTCGCAAACTGACGCAGCCGCTCTGGGGGTGTTCGAGAGAAAAGTTCTTCGAAAAATCTTCGGTCCTGCTTGAGTTGGCGATAACTATCGCATCCGAATGAACCACGAGCTGTATGAGCTCTACGAAGACATTGACGTAGTTCGGCGTATAACTGTGCAGCGACTACGCTGGCTGGGTCATGTCCATCGTATGGACCACGAAGCTCCAGCGAAAAAGGTGCTCGAGGCAAGGGTCGTTGGTCAACGACGACGAGGGAGACCATGCCTCCGATGGATGGACCAGGCCGAGGAAGCCCTAACCGCACGTGTTGTATCCTATTGGAGAAGGCGCGTGCAAAGCAGAGGCGCTTGGCGAAAGCTGATGAGGTTGGCCGAAACCCGAACGTGGGTTGTTATGGCCACCTAAGTAAGTAAGTAAGTAAGTCTAAGCATAGATTTAAATCAAGAACTAAATTAAAATAACATTAAACTTTAGTTAAAACTAAACTAAAACTTAATGCTAAAAATTTAACAGTTTAAAAAAAAAATGACACTGTGTGGGCTGAGCCAGACTATCTGAGCTCTAGAGATTGGTTGTTGGATGGGTGAGCCAGGGGCATCCATCCTTTTGATGAAATACATAGTTTTTTATCTCGTTTCAGGTCCGGTAAAAATGTGAATGATGTTTGAATGTCGACGCGAAATATTTTTTTTTTATGCACGTGAAAATATTTGTGCGACAAAGGCACGCGTTTACGGCCACGATACAGCCAACTACGTGTCCGCGGGTCACATGACCAGGGGTGGTGGCGTCGGCTGAGGGGAGCAGGCGCCCACAGGGGTGCTCTCACCGTGCTCCCTTGAAACTATAAAGTTAGGGCTGCTGCTTCACTTGCCGGTTTTAGCACTCAGCAAGTGCCCAATGCAAATTTTAGTATTATTTTTTTTTTTTTGTTTTTGATTTGTGTGATTGAAATTCGCTCCGTTACATGATCCTATTTATAATATATGCTCGGCATTTAATACTGTTAGTGATCTAATTGATTTCACTCAGAACAGTATGACGTTTAAGCAATCCGTATTAAGCTAAACTATTATTTTAACTACAGGGCTGTCCATATTCGAAGCGCCCATTTTAGTTTTAAATAAATCAAAGAAACCACAATTTTTTGTCTGTTCGTTATGAATATCAATTAATTGGGTTCAAGTAGATTTGCGATGATATCTCGTAAATGGTCGCCATTGGCCTCTACGACATATTGCGCCCGTTTTGCAGCATTTTCCATGGTTTTCTTCAACAGTTCGATGGGAATGGCGGTTATTTCTTGACGGATGTTGGTTTTCAGCTCTTTTAGGGTCTTTGGCTTGTTGACGTAAACCTTTGATTTCAAATAACCCCACAAAAAGAAGTCTGGAGGCGTTAAATCTGGTGATCTTGGCGGCCAATCGAAATCACCGTTTTTTGACATCAAACGGCCAGGGAACTTCAAAAAATCGATTGTAGTGCGGCTTGTGTGTGGTGGCGCGCCGTCTTGTTGAAACCAGTAGTGCCTGATACGCTTTCGACGAACGATTGGCATGAAAAAATTGTTTATCATATCGCGATAACGCTCCTGATTGACAGTAACTCTGTGGCCATTATCATCTTCGAAAAAGAACGGCCCAATGAGCATTTTAGCACAAACGCCGCACCAAACAGTGACTTTTGCATCGTGAAGAGATACCTCTTGAATCTCTTGTGGATTTTCAGTGGCATAAATATGACAATTTTGTTTGTTTACCGTTCCGTTCAACTGAAAATGAGCTTCATCGCTCATGATAATTTTATGCCAAAATTGCTCGTCTTCTTCAGCCATTTCGATGTTTCTTTGGGCCCATTCCAATCGACGTGGCTTATCGGTAGGCAACAATTTCTTTACCAATTGAATTTTGTACGGAAACAAATTCAAATCAACACGTAAAATGCATTGTAAAGTGGATCGGGGAATGCCGAGCTGCTGAGAACGGCGATTTTGGGATGTTGTTGGTGACTGCTCAATACTGGCTCGTACGGCTGCAATATTCTCATCCGATCGCCTTGGTCGCTTTTTATTTGGCCTCTTTGGGTTACCAAGAGTATTACCAGTTGTAAATCTTTCATACAAACGATAAATTGTTTTCTTGGAAGGCGCACTTTTCACTTTATTTATTTTTTTGAAAGCACGTTGAGTTTTCACTATTGACTTGTTTTGTTGAATGTAAATTTCAACAATTTTAGAGCGTTCGCGTCGCGTGTACTGTTCCATTGTAAACATTTGCTTGGAATGACGCTTCAAACGCGGTATGTCATTAGTCGGTTTGGCATCACTGCGGAAAGTTACAGTGTTGCCAGATGGGCGCTTCGAATAAGGGCTACACATACATAAAATATTTTACAATTACAATTTATATAATACTTTATAATTCTATGTATTAATTACTATCAATACATGATATTTTACAATTCTATGTATTGATAGTTAATAAACTTAAACTAAACTAAACTTAAAAGTATCGCCAGGTATCAGTGAAAATAAGTGTGAAACCAGTGTGAAGTTTGAAACGAATATGATTTTTACTAATCTTAAAAGTATCATTGAGTTAAATTAAATTATGTCAATAATTACAAAAATTTTCATATGAGAAAGTCTACCCGAAAAATTTCAGATTCGCTAATTTGATTTTAAGTGAATTCGTTTTGAATACATGACGAATCCGACTTTTTCATATGGAAAAAGCGTATTTTTTTAGCTCACTAAAAGAGTGAAAACTTGTTTTTTTTTCATTTTAAATCACCCGTTTTCTCAATTTTACAGTTATTTAATACTTTTACATTGCTATCTACCATCAATTTTTATTATCCATTGTTGGTGTTATAGTTCATACTTCCATCTATATATGAATAGGCTAAGAAAAAACCGTTCAGTATCATTTCCTCCTGTGTTTCTCAACCGATTTTGATGAGTTTTTTTTTTTTTTTTTATAAATCAGAGTAGGGAGGAGCACCGACGAATTTTTAAAGAAAAATGATAGCTGGAATACCTGGCGTTGGTCGGGGATGGTATGGCATTCAGGGTGTTTCTCAACCGAGTTTGATGATTTTTTTTCTAAATGAATCAGAGTAGGGGGAAGCAGTGCACCGCATAAATTTTAAAGAAAAATGGAATACCCGGGGTCGCTCGGGAGTGGTATGCCGAAAAGTTCGAGTTTCGACCACTAGCGTACTCTAGTAAATTTAAATTAAAAAATTATCAGAAAATGTAATATGCATTTTTTTGCACCACGTCAGTTTTGTAAAACAGTTGAACAAATATTGTATATATAGTGTATATTTGTGTATTAGTGTATAGTGTATTTATATTATATATAAATATTGTATATATAATATAGTGGCGGCCGTGGCGTAGTGGGTAGAGTGTGTGACTCTTACGCCAGAGGACCCAGGTTCGAATCCTCCATCTGACACAGAAATTTTTTTAATTGACTCAATTTTTCTGTTCGGCTGTCACCTCTCTGTAGACAATGGCAAACCTCAGAGAGTAAAAACCATGAAAAGCTTCTTGAGAATATAAGCCGTTCGGAGTCGGCGCAAAACATGTAGGTCCAGTTCTCGATCATTTGTGTGTAAACATTTCACATCACACACATCACAATTGATCATAAGAAGCTCGGTCAAAGTCCTTTCAAGGGCTGAGATGGCCATTTTGTTTTTTTCGTTTTTTCGTTTTTTCGTTAGTTGAACAAATATTATTGTTTTAGCTCAATTTTTTCATTTGTGAATGTTTTTAAGAAGTTGTTTTCGTCTTTTAGACTTGAATTTAACAATAGATAATATTTCAGCAAAATGGGCATTGCCAAAAACAATACTACGCAGTATATTTGCACCACGACAGTTTTGTGAAACAGCAAACAAATATGTTTGGGTTAGCTCAATTTCCCCATTTGTGAATGTGTATAAAAATTGTTATGTGAATGTTAAATTTGAAATCAAAAAGAAATATTCAAAACTTGTTTCAATATTTGGCTACTAAAACAGTCGATAATATTTCCGCAATAAAGACATTGCCAGAAACAATACTACGCATTTTTTTTGCACCACGTCAGTTTTGTGAAACAAAACAAATATTAGTTCAACACATATTTTTGGCTAAAGTTAAGTTGAATCTTTGAAACAATTATAACAGCCAGAAACATGAAGCTTTTCACAGTATGCTTACTTTTCACAATCTTGGGCATGTCGTCCCTACGGAGTGAAGTGGCGGCAGAACCTATAAATGTGCGTGGCATGCAGACTGATCCAGTTTAACTGCAACAATATCACCTATTTTGTGTAAATTAATTTTGGAATCGTACTTACATTATTCACAACTATTACATTCTTATGCATTGAATAATTGTTTTTAAATTAAATATTTAAAATAAATTCAATTCAATTACAATTTTATAAAAATTCAAAATAAAGACCACCTTCAAAGGAATTTGGCTTCAAAATTTTTTAAAACAGCAACTAGGTAAAAGGAATGAATTTGGTCTTCGATTAAAAAACGAAAACGAAAAAGCCATTTCAGCCCTTGCAAGGACTTTGACCGTCTTCTTATGATCAGTTGTGTTGTGTGTGTGTTTGTGAAATGTTTGAACACAAATGACCGAGAACTCGGCCTACAAGTTTTATGCCAACTACGAATGGCTCATGTTTTCAAGAAGATTTTCATATCAGTTTTTACTCTTTGAGGTTTGCCATTGTCTGTAGAGAGGTGACGGCCGAAAATTAATTCAATTGAAAAAACATTCTGTGTCAGGTGGGATTCGAACCAGGGTTCTCTGGCGTATGGGCTACCCACTCTACCCACTGCGTCACGGCCGCCACGGTGATTATACTGTGTGACAGTAAAAATAATATTGGCACGAGATCTACTTAGAGCCGAATGTCAAAACTATCAAAACAATGCAAAAAAAAAAACACTGAGCGGACAGTCAGCTTGTCAAGTGACGGAAAATTATTGCACTGGTTTTGACAATTCTGACACTGTAAAAGAAATCATGATCAATCATGCATTTTCCTTCTCTTATTCTAACATCGACTATTCGACTATTGAATTTTACTTAGCAAAAAACAATAGGTGACTCTCAACTGCGTCAGCTGAGTATATTCAGCTGCTTTAGCTGTTTATCGCTTTTACTATTACTGCGCAGTCACTAGCAATTTTTGGTGCTGTTGGGAGTTCTTTTGCAGCAATTCAAACAATATTTCAATTTAATATTATTTTTTTTAAGGAAAATTTTTATTTTATTAGGCTGGATGAAAGAACAACAACAACACTACAGGGTCAGAAACAAAAACCGACTAGTATTTTACTTAGTTAAAGTCGATGAGCTCAAAATTGACAGCATATCTACCACTAGATGTCTGATATTTTCAAGAAAATATCTTATATATTTTTCGTTTTGCTTTTTCCCTGCTTTATGTGTTTTTGTTTTTGTTAATAGGCGCGGTATTATAAATCCAAACAAGTATGCGGCTTAGCATAGGATTAGAGTTTCCGACCACGAAGCAAAGGTTTAATGGTCATCAATGTGGTTGAAATTTTGTTCTTCTGTTTTTTTAATAAAAGATATTTAAAATTGTAGAATATTAAAAAAAATAAATTAGACCGAATTAGTATCGATTCATGGTTATAAAGTGAACGTCGCAATCAAATATTTGTGCGGAATGATTTTGTTTCTTCGTGTTTTGAAATCTACACATATTTTACTGCTTCTAAAAACATATTTTAGCAAATTGTAGAGTCCAAAAGCTTTTCGATTTATAGGCCCCGAAATACGGCATTTTTCAAATACTTTATTGTGCGTAAATTCTTTTTTTTTATATAGCTACTAGCAGGACCCAGTTGTCCGCGGCTTCGCCACGGACGTTCCAGCAACCATACTTTTTATATTTGTGGGATTGGAAAGAGGGTGTGGCAAACATTTTTCCTGTAAACTATCTCGTGCTCGGAAACAATCTACTGCCAATCAGCGCAATCGGCACAGAAGTTTTGAAGTCTTAATGATTTATTAAAAGTGGGTGCAATTATGTACAACACCAATTCTTTTGTACAGTTGCCGACAATAAGCATACAAACTTAACTACCAAATTTCAGTTTTATACGACCAATACCGTCTGAATTATAGCATTTTCATTGATTTGGGGGTGGTAAAAGAGGGCGTGGAGTTCCATTTTTGGTACAATTGCCGAAAGTACAAACTAAATTACCAAATTTTAGTATCATACAATCGAAACAGTCGGAAATATTGCATTTTAATTGATTTGTGGGCGTTAAAAGGGGGTGTGGTTAAAACTAAGTACTCAATAACCTAATCTAGGACGGAAGTATTAGACTTCCATCTAATACTAAGCTAAAGATAGTATTAGCTTTAGTAAATTTTAGCGGATACAAATGCGTTCTGATTAAATCCTGTGTATTACTTTTGTTTATATAATGTTTTAAATTTGAGCGAAATCTGTTCAGCCGTTTAGATTTTTATAAAAGTCAAACAAACAAACAGAAAATGATTTTTATTACTATAGATGTGTACAAGGTATATTTAACAAGGTAGCGTCGTCTCGAAGCAGGGGTACCGCATCTGTCAAACACATACAATATTAATTTGTTATTTGTTTTGCCTCTATTCGTAAAAACCTGGTTTTGACAAGTGTGGTACCCATCACAAGAGAGAATTTTAACTACTAACACTACCTTGTCTCATTTTACCATGAGATGTGTATAAGATTTTATATCATACCAATTATAATTTAAGTAGCAAATATTTTCTAAGAAAATATTGCCATAACTTAAAAAGACTGATTCTGGAGAAACATGAAACATCTGAACTGATGAGGAAAAACATTTTAAGATTTTAACATACATGAGGAAATGCTCCACCTCTATCAAAGTATCGAAATATGCCACTAATTTTCAAATAGTTGTATCCTAACACGGCGACATCGAAAAAACTTGAAATAAGTCCTTCTCTTGTAATACTTATTGAGATGAAGTTTTAAAAAAAATGTTCTCTTATGTGGAAAGTAAAGAAAACATTTTTACCAAGATGACGCATAATTTAGTTTATATTCCGTCAAATGTTACTGCGATTCATTTCAGAAATTCTTAAGTATTTTTATTTCTGATGTGAAAAAGGAAGAAAAGGAGCAATATCGACTGATTGTCAGTAAATTTTGATTTTAAGCTTTAGAAAATTTTAGCGGATACAAATGCGTTCTGATTAAATCCTGTGTATTCCTTTTGTTTATTTAATGTTTCGTGTTAATAAAAAAATTTAAGAGTGTAAATTGTAATTTTTTGAAAAAATTGCCATTAAAAATATATATTTCGAATCTCATTTTAAAGACGCTTAAAAAAAGGAATTAAAAAAAACATATACCATGTACATTTATTTGAACAAAAAGTTTGTAATATTATCCATACTACGCCGTACTCAAAAAAAGTTAAAAACTGCAGCCCTGCTTGGAATCTAATGCAAATACTGGATTGCAGTAATTTATGCTGCGTTGTCAGATCGTTGACATTCCTCCTTTTACCGGAATCTACTGCTGTTATAATTAAGCGAAAATAAAACACTGTTTTTCTGTCATAAAGCTTTAAAATTGTGTAATTTAAATAAAAATATGGCAATATTTTTAGAGAGAAAGCTTTCAAATAAAAAAAAAAATTTAAGTAAAAATATTTCTATTTTGACGTTATCGTTTTCTACCTCAATCATATCCCATTAGGTTTTCATTGCTTCTCCCAGCCCTCTGCCTGCCGACCTGACAAGGACATGATTCTGGTCAGACAGCTATGTATTTAGTATTGTCAGCTCGTTGACAATTTTTCCTTTTTCTGCTTCTAGTTGTGCTACGCAGACGCCCATCGCTGCACTTTTGAAGAAAACAGCGGCGGTAAAGCTTTAGATGAAAATTAAGTAACGCGGCAAATTCAAAAGCTTTCATTTGTTAGAGCGATTTTCGCTCGCCTCGATTCAAATAGGGGGTTCAGACGATACAGCAAGCGGTCCTTGCCGTTCGGCACCTTACCCTAAATTTAACATGGTAAATTTGTCCTATTTATCCTACAAATATTTATTTTCTTATTATTTTTCCCAGATTTATCAACAATACAGAAAAGTGTCAAATAATTTGCAAAAATATTTAGTTTCAATAAAATCGAAAATGCGGTGAATTCGTCAGTCTCAGTTTGTTCTAGCGATTTATCTTAGCTGACATAGACCGACAATATTGAATTCAACTTTTCCGTTAGACTGCAGGATTTTCTTATTTAATGAAGGCTACTACTTGTTAAAAAGTAACGTTTTCATTTAAAATTGTACGGGGGCAACAGCTTAAAATTTACAGAATATTATTTTGAAATAATCACCAATCACTAATGGTTTTAGGTTCTCTTTGGACTTTAGGTTCTCTTTCTCACCCAATTTTAAAGAAAATGATTACCAGTGTTGATACTTTCTATGCACAATTACCAGATCGGATTGATATATAACTTCTGAAGTCAAACAATAAGCAATAAAAATGTACAAAAAATCGCTTATTTCCTCATATCAAATGCGTTCATAGCAAATCAGTCTGAAAATGTGTAAATTTCGCTACAATTCTACATGCACAATCCTGATTTGATGGGAATGACGCTGATCACGAATTTGGTGTTTTTGGTGTTTCTGTTTTTTTTTTTTTTTCTGGTGTATAGCTGTACCCAGAGTTCGGTCGTTAGTTCGTAGAAAACATTCTGCGAACTATTTCGATTTCCTACGAACGAACAACTATTTCCCACGAACGAACGAACGAACATCTATTTTCTGCGAATGAACGAGCGAACATCTATGTTCTGCGAACGAACGTCTATTTTCTGCGAACGAACGAACGAACGAACGAACGAACATCTATTATCTAAGAACGAACGAACGAAAAAAAATAAACGTTTGGTGCAACGAACTAGAGGGGTCAAATATATAAGCTGGTCCTATTATTTTTTGCCCGTCAACATTTCTTCTGAACACACCTAACCCATATTTGCTACCCTTCTACGGGACCCCATACAAAAAACACAAATACTTTCGAGAATAGTTTATATCGGCCGTAGCTGGCCTCCTAGAGAGGTCAAATATATGAGCTGGTCCTATTATTTTTTGCCCTTCAACATTTCTTCTGAACACACCTAACCCCTATTTGCTACCCTTCTACGGGACCCCATACAAAAAACACAAATACTTTCGAAAATAGTTTATATCGGCCGTAGCTGGCCTACTAGAGAGGTCAAATATATGAGCTGGTACTATTATTTTTTTGCCCCTCAACATTTCTTCCGAACATAGCTACCCCTGTCTGCCACCCCTATCCCCATACCGGCCGTAGTCTACGATCGAACGAACAAATATCTATTTTCTACGAACAAACGAACGAAAATCTATTTGGTTCGTTTATTTTATTTCTCTACGAACAAAATATTTATTAATAAATAAAAAATAAATAAAAAAATAAATAAATAAAAAAAAAAAATTAAAAAATAATATATTTATTTTATTTCTCTACGAACGAACGAACGAATAAAATATTTTTATTTTTTCCAACGAACGAACGAACGAACGAACGTGCATGGCTCTGGCAATAATCACTAAAAATAGCTGAAATTAAGACCAAAAACAAATAATTTTAAAATTAATCATGTCTTTCGTTAAAACTTACAAATTAGTGTAGCTAATTTTCTTCGCTGGTTTTATAAAAGTGGCGGTATTTTTGCATTAAAAAATGTGGCAATATTGGTACCGCACACAGTTCATGTTGCTGTCTCTATTTTTGTGAACTTTGCTGACTTTTTCTAATCTTGCTCAAAAAGAGCTTTAAAAAAAGCTTTTGTCTCGCAGCGAAAAATGAATAACAAATTGTTGTATCTTGTTAGCTTTGCGCACAACCTGTTAAGGCCCCTTTTACATTGGTCAAGACTTGAAAGCAATGAAAGTGAGAACAAAAGGGAACACGAAGAAATTGACGGTACAGAGATATTGGTACCGTAAATTTTCCCCCTTTCGTCGCTTCCGATTTGCGGCAAATTGCCTGCAAACTCTGAAAATTGAATTCAATTCTTGACCAATGTGAAAGGGGTGTAAGCATTAAATAGAGCTTACAAGGAGAGAGCTTTTTTCTAGTGAGGATAAGAATAAAGAAATTGTATGCTTATGCTCTTTTAATTTTAGATAATTATTGAAATAATAATTGGCAAATTTATATAGCCTATGTCATAATTTCGGACTATAGCTACCAAGAGAAAAAAATTATTCAAACAGCGCCTACCGTTTACCACTTCTGCGCGGCCGCACATACGTTAGTCTCCTTTTATATAATAGTATAGATTTATTGAATTGTCTAAAGTATAGGGAACTTATCTTAACGAAATATTATTAATAAAATGTGAAATAAATTATTATTATTTATGAAAAATTTAATTCCATTAGAACCATATAATTGTATAACATCATTATGATATCATTAGTTTTATTTACAGCATTGTGCCAATCAGATGCACAATAAAAAATGTTATGTCTTACTATAATTTAATCATCAAATGTATTCCTTAGTTTGAAAGTTCAAGCTGTAAATTTATTTAAATAAATCATACAAATATAACAATATACTATACTTAACATATACGTGCATCATTAGAAAGGTCATAAAAAGTAATTTTTTGGTACAAAGAACATTGATATAACATAAATTATTTAGGACTTTCTAGTCTTTTCTTTCTAAAACGCTTTCTAGTACCAAGCAATTATTTTGAAATTCAAGCTGTTTCGTTAAACTAGATTAAAGCCGCAATTTTAATTCAAACCAGCTTCCAAACAATGCTTACCAAGTTGTAAAATAATTAATATTGTCACCCACCACATGTAAACAAGAACTTTTAATTATGTGCTGTTTTTGGTATTTTATAAGACGTATGTGTTAACATTTTTTCATTTGCCACTACAAATTGTTGCTTACAAAATGTAAACATGATAGTTCTTGTAGGGATGTGACCCAGGACTGTAGTGAAGGGGAGATTTTCGAGCTTCTAGCCCCCCTTTTGCTTTTTTTAATTTACAAATTAACTTCAAGTAGCAAATAGCATCATCCGCATTATCATCAACCGTATTTTTAATGTTAACTCAACAAGCACATTATATCGTATACACAAAAAAACCTGTAATATTGCGTTATTGTTATATTCGTAAAAATATGTGAACACACCACTGTTGTTACTTGTATGTTGAAATATTGCAATATTCTGTTGTTTGGAATGTGCTGTCGCTCCGTATAAAGTGTTATTTCCGTACAAGTGCATAAAATAATGTTTTTTTTTTGTATTTTCGGAAAAGATTTTAAAAATTCCAGTTTGTTTATAAAAACTTCCTGTATAAGTTCTTTTGAACTAACCGATCCTCTTAAGGAAAAACCACTGTGCGCTCTATACGCATGTCAGAGAACCTTTGGCAGGAAATGGGGACTGCGACCGTACATAATTCACTGGATGTATACAGCGATCGTGAGACTCATTTTTAACTACGGCTCTCTACTATGGTGGACCAAGAGAGAAAAGCGCACAAAAAGAGCTACCTTAGCTCGCTAACAGCTGTCATGAGATCTACGCCACAGGCGGGTCTGGGAATGATACTAAATCTTCTCCCTATATAAGAGTTCCTTAAGTGTTCGACGACCAAGAACGCGATTCGACTCAACGAATCACAAGCCTGGAAGAACAACACATTCGGACATGCATATATTCTAAATGTCTTTGGAACCGAAGAATCAAAAGAGCAACCAACTATATCATACCCAGTGTAAGATTCGGTACAAAATACACCACATTCATCCCCAGCAGACAAGAATTTAAAGAAACGGCTGTAGAGTCCTACTGCAATCTCAAATTATATACTGATGGTTCCAAAATGGAAAACGGAACTGGATCGGGTGTATACTGTGAAACGCTACAAATCAAAGAGTTTTACAAACTGATTACTGTACCGTTTTACAGGCAGAAATAGTAATAAAACAATGGATATTAATTGTTGTGGATAGCCAAGCGGCCATCTAAGCGTTGAATAGTAGAACGACAAAGGCTCGAACGGTACAAAACTGTAAACTTGCACTGAACAGTATCTGCTATACCCATAACGTCACTCTATGCTGGGTTACCGGACATAGAAATATCGAAGGGAACGACGCAGCCGATGAACTGGCTAGGCTTGGAGTTACCGTAAGTATAAACAGAGCTGATACAGATGTGCACATTCCTATACGCGTCATCAAAACGAGTATAGACCTTAAAGCCAGGGATATTGCTAACACAAACTGGGCTTCCAGCGATGACTGCAACATATTTCGAAGGCTTTTGGTCGGAGCTAACTGAGAAGAGAACTAAAAGCCTGCTGCTTTTGGTTAAAAGGGAAATCCGGATTCTTGTTGGAGTTTTAACGGGACATTGCTCCATTGCCCCATTGCACTATGGTCCAGCAGACCACTTCTTGCGGCAAAAAGCCATATTTTTATTTTGTTTCTTTGTAAAAAATTTTGACAGCATTGGTTAGAGATACTTTGAATAAGAAAGAAATTATAAAAAAATGTTGATAGCTGGTAGTGCTTTTTCTGAACGGATTCTCAAAGCTGTTGTTTTGACAAGAAATATAATAAAGAACCGGATGCGTAGTAAAAGTAAAAGTATTTTTATATTAATTGTTTTTTATAATGGAAAGTTTTACTAAGGGTGTGTAAAATAAAGTATTGAGTATTTTATTTAAGACTAGCAGGCCACAGTGGTCCGCGGCTTCGCCACGGACGTTTTTTTTATCAATAAAGAGCGTTAACAAGTTTTTGTTACTCCAACATCAGCCCTTAAAGCAATGCATGTCAAACGAAATAAAAAACTTTTTTTTATTTTGTTTTGTTTTGCAGCTCAGCACTGCATTTGATCACTGCAATGAAAATTATCATTTGTTTCCCCAATATTCAAATCTGGACAGTAGTATCTCATTGAAAACTATAGACCAATTGTTAAACTTTCAGACCTACCGAAATTGTTAGATAAATTAGTTGCTGAAAAATGAAACTTGGAAAAACTAAACAGCATGGATTTTTCGCTGGCAGATCCACTAGCACAAATTTAGCTATTTTTTCAAATTTCTGCATGAGTGCCATTAGGAAAGGCTTCCAAGTTGATGTGTTATACACAGATTTTTTAAAGCTTTTGATATCTTAAGCCACAAATTATTGGTTTCCAAATTAGGTAAGCTGGGTTTTCACTCTTACTTTTTAAAATGTATGAACTCGTACCATACAAACAGAAAATTATTCATAAAAATTGAAAATATTTACCCTTCTATGCTCCCCAGGGAAGCCACTTAGGGTCACTTTTGTTTATTTTATATATAAACGATGTACCTAATCTTTTTAAATTCTGTCAATCTTTGATGTACACTGACGACTTGAAAATGTTCTCAGTTTTTAAAAATTCGTCTGAGTGCTTAAAATTTCAAGCAGATATTAACGCTGTTCTGCAGTGGTGTGAGGTTGATGGCTTAAAATTAAATTTTTGTCTTAACTTTTTATCTTTGCATAACGCACCAATATTCATACAGCGCCAAAAATTTTTTCAAAAGACCAACAACCGTTAAAGATCTTGGCATTTATTTTGATCCTAGTTTCTCATTTAAAACTCATAGATACTAAGTTATTTGGAAACTCTCAACTAGGTTTTGTTAAAAGAAACTCCAAAGAGTTATACGATCCACTCACAGTGAAATCTATTTTTATGAGCTTGGTCAGGTCCCTTTTAGAATATTCCAGCGTTATTTGGAGCCCTTCATATGCAGTTGATGTTAACAGAGTCGAAAAAGTGCAAAAAAAGTTTTCTCGTTTTGCCCTGCGTAACTTATTAACATATCAGGACATGCCTTCATAAGTTGTTCGTTGCAAACTTCTTGGAATTCAAACTCTGGAGCAAAGAGAAAACATTTTTCAATATTATTTATCAAGGGCATTTTAGGTGGCAAGATCCAAGATCCAATCTATTTGTATGCGTCAATAAGAGGCCTTAAGGAAAGACCGCTATTTTATATTTTTTCCCATAAAACTAACTTTAGTAAAAATGCGGTTATCTCTAAATGTTAAAGCCTATGTAACTCTGTTGCTAGCCATGTGGACTTCAGTATGAATAGAGAAATATTTAAGAAAATATTAGTTGAAATGTTATTTCTGGTTTAAGTTTATTAGTTTAAGTTGCTGTATTATATCTGTGAGGGCAGTTGCCCAGTAGATGAAATAAATAATTTCTGGCATCGGCGATGATTTCTTAAAAAATCAAACAAATTAATTAAACATACTTATTATTAAAATTTCGAAATAAAAATACCCTTATGCTTTGCTGTACCACAAATATGACATTTTAAAACTTATTTCATAAAAATCGACCCAGTACTTTTGGAGTTTACCTGGGAACAAAAATTTGGACTTCAATTTTATATAATAGTAAAGATGTGTTAGTTTTTGAACTGTGCTGTTTTAACCCATTAATGACAACGTATGATATATCATACGAAGAAAGTGTTGACACGTAAAAAATTGTAGCGCGGGCTAGATTAGAGATATTGCGCTAATTTTTTTTAGTAAAGAATGGGTCTACATAAAAAAAAATGGAACAGTCTAATTTTCCGTGGTTTACCTATAGTTTGACAGGTGAAAACATCACAGGTAAAAATCGGAGTTTTTTCTGCCGAAAATTGCTCAAAAAAAGTGCTGCCAAAAATAGGGAAATGGAAAAAACGGAAAACGCGCACCTTTTCCAGATAGTAAAAAAACCAACAGCGATTTTTCGACATTTCTAGAAATCTCACCTGCAATCTCATCCAGGTCATATTTCAGGTGTGTGCTCAGGTAATTTTTTTTATTTTTTCTATCAACTTCAATGGTCCCCCAGGCACATATTACAGAACTGCATCAAAATCGTACGAGCCGATCTATGGGCGGGCTTTAATGGGTTAAAGTGTAACATATTTTTTTTTATTAATGTGTTTCGTGGAGTAGAAGAAGCGGCATTGTGGAAAAATTTAATATTTTTGGGAAGGCTATTGTATCAACTTCGATGTAATCATAAAATTATTTGCATAAGTTTGCATCTAATTTGTGAAGTTTTCATTTTTCAGAATCAATTACGATAAAAAAGCTCTGAAATTTATAAATTTTAAATCGACAATAATAGAAGTAATGATGCTGATTCTAATTAGATCTCTTTAAAAATGCATGGATATATTGATGATGAACAGATGACATTAATAAAAAGGAAAGTTCAATACTATAGTAGTTTTGCTAGGCAAAAGTGGGTCAAATATAAAAGATGCTTAACAGTATTTCACAAATGTGAGCAAAACAGTATTTGCAAATGAACCCAAGAAGGGCCGGCCTCATATTGATTATAGCCATGGCGTTGATTGTCATAAAAAAAAAATTTCATCAGACGTCTTCTCCCAACAAGAAAACCACAATATGGTATTATTCCACGCTGAGTCTATTTCAGCATAATTTTTTTAAAATAGTGATTTAAGATATGTCTTCAAAGAAGCAGTGGCATCTTCAGCGCGTTCAAGTAAAATTAGGAAAATACTATATGCAGATTAGTAAACTCCGTTGCTATTATCTCCTGAAGAGACTTTATTCTTTTTATTGGAAAATTGGAGTTAAATAAGGCACGAAATTGCGATATATAGCCTGCGTACAATTAATTGCTAGAATGTAAATCGTAATTTGTTTATTTGTTTACATCTACTGGGCTTAGCCCTTACAGATACTTAACATAAAACTATAAATAACTCTCTTAAAACTATCTCTTGTCGTGCACAAGTCCACATGGTCTGCTGCTATGTTACAATTAAATAAGCATTTAAAGATTGTCTCATTATTGCCATAGTTAGTGCTGTGAAATCTTATGAAGAATAAGTTTCTTTCTCTTAGAGTCCTTGATGCAGCATAGAATGGAATAAGTTCAAGAAGCTCAGGCGAGTCTATCTTGTTGTCCACTATATCTTTTATAAAAATAACGCTCTCTGCTTAACAATTGGCATCGCACAGTGTACGTTGGCATATTTTCTGTATTAAATAAACGTCTTAGAGCAAATCTAGTAAATCTCTTTTGGATTTTTTCAATGCGAATACTATCACAGTCATAAATAGGATCCCATATGATATTTAATTACTCCAAAAGAGACCTTACCAGACTTACAAATAACGCCTTTAGCATAAAAGCATCTAAAAAGTCTTTCGAGTTGCGTTTTAAGAATCCGAATAATGAGTTTGCTTTTGATATAATGTATTCTTTGTGTATATTAAACGAAAGTTTAACATCAAAGTAAATGCCTAAATCTTTAATAACTTCAACTCGGGAAAATACATTATTACCAAAGCACTAATCATAAGGAATTTTCGACACAGTTATTTCGACCTGCTTTAAAAATTGGAGTAATACGTAGGGTGCCTTTTATATTTCGGGACTTGGCAACCCTGGTGTTGCAATCTGTCAACTGAAAGCTCTATCGCAAAGTTTGACATTTGTTGGCTTATACGTACTCAGAACGTTTTGACATACGAGCGCTATTTGTGTTGTTTATAGTAACTTAAAAGATTCATCTCGGTCTAAAAATGGAATTAAATCGTGAACATTTTCGTGCGATTATTTTTTACAACTTTCGACGTGAATTAACACAGCAACAGTGCATGGATGAACTTAATTCAATTTTTGGTGATGAAGCTCCATCAAGGACCAGTGTTTATCGATGGTATGGTGAATTCAATCGTGGTCGTAGTTCACTCCAAGACGAATTTCGTGAAGGTCGTCCGAAATCAGCTGTTGTTCCGAAAACCATTGATGCTGTGCGCGAACTGATATTGCAAGATCGTCATGTTACCTATCGTGAGATTGAGGCAACCTTAGGCATAAGTGGGACCAGCATACATTCAATATTGCATAAACATTTGACTGTCAAAAAAATTTGTTCGCGTTGGATCCCACACAATTTGTCAATCGCTCAAAAAAAGGCTCGTGTCGATTGGTCGAAGGAAATGCTCAAAAAATACGATCGCGGTGCTTCGAAACACGTCTATGACATCGTGACAGGTGATGAATCGTGGATTTACGCGTATGAGCCCGAAAGTAAACAGCAGTCGACTGTATGGGTGTTTCAAGATGAGCCAAATCCAACAAAAGTTGTTCGCGCACGAAGCACTTCCAAGCAAATGGTCGCCTGTTTTTTCGGAAAATATGGACATGTCGCAACCGTACCACTAGAACAACGCAGAACAGTCAACTCTGAGTGGTACACAACCATTTGTTTGCCAGTTGTCTTCCAAGAAATCAGGAAAACCAACCGCCGAAGACGGATCACTCTTCACCACGACAATGCGAGCTCTCACACATCGGCTCAAACAACTGCATTTTTGAGCACCCAAAACATCGATTTGATGGGTCATCCGCCGTATAGTCCTGACTTGGCACAGAATGACTTCTTTTTATTCCCAACCGTGAAGAATAAACTGCGTGGACAACGATTTTCGACGCCCGAAGAAGCGGTTGCGGCATTCAGAATGCATGTTTTGGAGATACCTCAATCAGAGTGGCAAAAGTGCTTCGACAATTGGTTCAAACGCATGCAAAAGTGTATAGATCTTAATGGACAATATTTTGAAAAACAATAAAGTGATTTTCGATGATTAATATTTGTTTTTGTTCTCTAATCCCGAAATATAAAAGGCACCCCTCGTATAAGCTATTTTCCATTCATCTACGAAAGTACTTGTTAAGAGGGACCTATTAAAAATATGAGTTAAAGCCATGTGATTCGAGTGTTCACATTTTTTTAAAAATAGCGGTGGACGTAAGTCAAATCCTGCGCCTTTATTAGAATCCAAATCTAACAGTGATTCCAGAACTTCTTTCACAGAAAGCTGTATCTCTCCTAGGTTGACAGCTTGACTTACTTTGAAAGTATCAGACCGTGTAACCACTGGATTAAAATGACTAAAAACTGATCCTAAAAATTTGGCAAATCACTCACAAACCTCTTGCGTGTTGTTCGCACACACTCCCTCGAATTCCATTGATTTAGGAAAACCGCAACTTATTCGCTTAGAGTTATAAAATACTCAAAATGATTTCGGATAAGTTTTGATATTTTTTTTTTTTTTTTTTTATGTGACTTATTTTTTAAATTTTTTAATTTCAATAAGCCTCGATTATAATACGGCAAGTAAGAGTTCTTTCTTATGTGTTTTACTGGCACATATAAGGAGAGATCTTCATCAAGGATACTTTTAAAATTTTGATACATGATGCTAACATCAGAAAAACCTAGAACCATATCCCAGTTTCTAGAATTAATGAAGCTATTCAACGCAATATAATTCGCCCTATTAAAGTTATATTGTAGTTCTGACACTGGCTGAGGAGCCCTGTTATGTCGACCAGAGGGCATGACAGCCCTTAAATGATTTTTCTTAGGATTCTGATAAAGAAATTCCAATTCTCAGATTTATTATATGAATTAGATACTGATGAAACATTTCACAACTTTGATTTTTTGGCAATTGGAGGTTTGAAAAAATATTTAGGTATTATATTTTTGGAAATTTTTCCAAAGCATTTGTTTTCTTTTTTAGATTAAATGCAAATTGAGCGACTGAATATTTCCGTATTATTCTTATTATTCTTAATCTTTTAGTATTAATATTTTTATGAGTTTCATTTATGCATTTAATTATTTATGTTCAATATACACTACATACAGAATTACTGAAATACTTGAAATATTGTGGATAAGTGGGCGTAGGAGTTTTGTAAACATGTCAATTTTTCATGGGCACAATTTAACTGTCATAAGAAGCAAACCGGCGAAGTTTCATCGTTTTATATAGCCTCCCTGATCTTATACTGCAAAAAGTACCTTCTGGACCACAGTGCATTTTTCAAAGACTTGGTAGAGTTAGTGAACACACCACTGCTAGATATCTGGAGGTTCATAAAAAGCACAGGATTGTTTAGGCAATAAATTGGGACAATGGTTAACATTGCACCACAAACAATAAGAAAGGGATTCGCAATGGACCTACAGGCAGTGTTGTGACAAATTACTGTGGCGAAATTTTGTACAATTTGGAGCATTTTTCAAAAAATGTTAGGCAAAAATTAATTTAATTTAATTGATCCTGGTGATCTCTTTTTTGATTTTAGAGAAAAGAGATTGTACTGGGATAAATTACCTAAAGATTTGTTTTGTCAAAGTCCCCCATGGAAAATCGTGACTACGATCCTGGCATGACCAGTAGCTTGTCCAAGTTTAAGCATGTTGAACTCATAAATAGTATTTTTCTTGTTGTTGTTTTGGTGCATGGCACTATTATTCTTGCCCTATCATAATAATTTAATTGCCATAAATTCTACGATGCGGGACCAAATATATGGAATATCTATGTATAAAACTTTTGCATCATGAGATTACATAAAAAATTCAACAAAACATTTTGTAAACTGAACTATAGTATTATTAGTAAAAAACTGCTACTTGAACTAATACTACTACTGCATCTACTTACATAAATGTGCAAGTTTAGCTTGTATTTATATAACAAATTGGCGCAATGAAAGTTTTAAATAAGTTGAAAGCACAACAAACCGCTACATAGCCATTAATTTGCCCCAAAGTGTGTGAGTGTTGGCTGTATGTGGCTGTGCGGGTGTGGAGTACACCCAGTAAAGTGTCAAATAAACGATCCAAATAAAGTGGAACGCGTGGTTTTTAATCTCAGCTGACACAACACACTAGCGGAAAAGTGAGATATGTGGTAGAGAAAAAGAGAGATAGAAGAGAGATAGGAAGTGGGCGTCTGTTTTGTTATTTATATTCATAAAGTGCAAATTTACCTTAGCTGTGTAAATGCACAAGTTTTAAAATTTTGCTGCAAAAAAGAAATAAAAAAAAGGTTCACTGTTGGCGCCACAATGCAACACATTGTAACATCCACATACACACGTACGCAAGGACATATACATATACAGAAGTAGAGCCAAATAAAACGTTTTCATACACTATTTGTTTTTGTGTTCTTGGGAACACATTTTATTATTTTCATTGTTTATATATATGAATCCATTGGAGGACTTAAAATAGGGGTGGTCGCACCACAGTAAGAAATCAACAAAGTACAAAAAGCTAATTAAAAAAGAGAAAAATTAATTAAATGATAGAGATCAAACTTACCTACACAGAGTGGGTCCTACGATTTTATCTTTTCTTATTTAACTCCCTTACAACTGTTTAGTTAAGTTGGTGGTTCGAAAGTTTGTCGAGAGGATCGCTAAGCAATTTGAATTAAGTAAGGTAAGCGCATAACACTTGCCGTAGATATTTCTATAACTTTTGGCCACACTAACAACAATATTAATACGTTTTACTGGATCTTAGCTTTATTTGTCACTTATCTACAGGGAAATTTCGAAACAAGATAGACTTGACTGAACAGGTGTGACCAGGAATCCTTTATTCATTGCTAAATTATAATTCTGTTTTTTTTGAAGGCTTATTACAAGCAAAATATTTAATGAACTGCAGTGACTTATTTTTTACATTTTAAAATAAAATGAAATTGGAATTAGGGACTTTATCTTTCGCTTCTTTTGCATTTCGGTACTTTTGCAAACCTTAATAAAATCTAAAATTATAATTATTCTCTAGTTAAAACTTAAAGAAACTTTTTTCTCAATTACACATATATCAATTTGTGTTTTTATTTTTAAATGTAACTGATTTCAGTATAAACATTTGAGAGTATATTTTTCGTTTCATGTTTTTTATATCTTGAATTTTTCATTATTCTGAAAATTTTTTAGTTATTTAGGGGAGACTGGGGCTTAACCGGACAAGTCAAATATCTCCAAGCCAATGGGGAGTTTCAAACCGTGTGAGCACAGTGAAGGTGAAGCTATGGCCGGTGATGTTAAAATAATCACGGCCGAACATAAAGTGGTAGAGAGGTTTGGTTAAACTTTAAGCTGGATTCACTGACCTTTAGCAAGTTTTGCACGATTTTTTTATATGTAGTTTTTGAGCTCTCCGCTCAATGAGAGAGACTTGCTGTACGCTCTTCAACTTGATTCACATTATAACTTTCGCAAAAACTTGCTGAAGGTGGTCAGCGAATCCAGCCTTAAAGTTATACTACTTCAATCTTATATATTAATACGCAAACATAAATCTTTAACTCCCTTTTTACCCACTTTATTGACAACAGATTCGGATGAAACTTATATCATCATATACCATCATATATCATCATATCATCATATATCATTATACATCAAGAGCACAATATAGTTTTTATTCAAATGTTTTGTCATTAAGATAGGATAAAAATTAAAAACAACTTTTGACCATAACATACGTATAAAAGAAGCAACAACAAAATATGTTGCAAAGTGTTGCTGTGGGAGAATAGATTGCGAGAGTAAAATGCGAGAGTAAAAAAAGGCATATGCCTTAACACATGATACAATGATAAGGTAGGGCCGCTTCGCTGAGTGCTCTTACGCGTCAACGAAGAGTGGATAATGAGAAGGAACATATATGTCAAAATGACGAATTTCGTAGAAATTGCAAATGAAGATATGAAAATATTTTCTGTTTCCAAGTTGCAAACAGTGCGGTCGCGGGTGTTAAATTTGTGCGAATTTGAGTGAAAATATAATAAAAAAAAAAAGTGTAATAAAAACTATAAAATGTGAAAGAAGTCTTAAAATTGCAAAAAAAAGTGTAACAGTTTTAACCTAAAAACAACTGCGAAACGTGAGCATAAAGAAATTCGCGATGAACAGCTGATTTTGACACCAATGTCGCTTTATTCTGCTTTCTACTCCATTCCTCTCCGAGTCCCCTACCTTATAATTCTGCCATGGGAATGCCTAACTTGGGACTTTGCTGTTGCTACACAGCGTTGCTGTGGTTGAGCAGAAGGCGAGAGAGAAAGAAAAAGCTTCAATACAGCTGTGTACAAGATTGATTAATATTGTTTAAGTCACTTTAGAGAAAAGCACTCTTTTTTCGCCTTTGCTCGAACTGTCAAAGAAGCTGTTAGCTAAAAATTGTACAGATTCAAGTATTTTTTTTTCTTGATTTTCTATCATCCTTTCTGATAGTTCGACCTAGTTACTCTCAACTGACTTTAGCTTTATTAATAAACCTCGGCTGTATGATTGTTGTTGTTGCTTTTTTTTCCTCTTTTCAGACACACTCATTCAGTTGGAATGATAGGCCTCTTCTACATTATTCAAGAATTGAAAGCAATAATTAAAGCTTGTGAGCAAATCTCTCACTTTCTCAGAAATTTTTTTCGTTTTTGCTTTATCTTTTGTAACGGATATTCTATTACGTACAAAATGATTCATTCCAGTATTATAATCTTTATATCAATACGCAAACAAAAAAGTTTGTGATCCCTTTTTACCTATGTTAACTTCAACATA
Source organism: Coremacera marginata (assembly GCA_914767935.1). Lineage (NCBI taxonomy): Eukaryota > Metazoa > Arthropoda > Insecta > Diptera > Sciomyzidae > Coremacera > Coremacera marginata. The sequence continues at coordinate 62,247,491 of OU612045.1, read as the reverse complement.
TGCACATACACCTTATATCGATGGAAAGGTATTTTCGAGTAGATTTGCACAATAAAATTTGTATTCGAATATGTTGTCATTAAAATAGGTAATACTGAGACAATGAGAAACCAACAACATGCATAGCGACACAGCTCTGTTGGATATTGTCGCTGTAGCATAGACTAGAAAAGTAGAATGCGAGAGTGATGTAGACCAATGTTCATTGATATAGGTTAAGTCACTTGAGAGAAAAGCACTCTTTTTCTGCCTTTGCTCGAACTGTCAAAGTAGCTGTTAGCTAAAAATTGTACAGATTCAGGTTTTTTTTTCTTGATTTCCTTTTATCCATTCTGACAGTTCGACCGAGCTTCTCTCAAGTGACTTAACCTGTATTAATGAACCTTGATGTAGACACTTCAAAAGAGTTGTGTATCAATATTGTTATTGATTTCTCTCAACTTCTCTCTATTCGAACTGAAGAGCGTGCAGCAAGTCTCTCTCACTGAGCGGAGTGCAAAAAACTTCAAATAAAAAAAACGTTCAAAACAAGGTTCATTAATATAGGTTAAGTCACTTGAGAGAATTAGACTCTTTTTCTGCCTTTGCTCGAACTGTCAAAGTAGCTGTTAGCTGAAAATTGTACAGATTCAGGTTTTTTTTTTCTTGATTTCCTTTTATCCATTCTGACAGTTCGACCGAGCTTCTCTCAAGTGACTTAACCTATATTAATCAACCTTGGTGCAAAAGTTACTGGAGGTGGTCAGTGAATCCAGCCTAACACGACAAAGAGAGGATGAGGCGACAATTGTTGCTGTCGCAGACTTTAACATATATAACACATGCAAAGACATTTGTAATTGTTTTTTTTTGTAATTTTATTCAATCTTGGTGGTTTATTTTGAGATGAAGCTGCGACAAAGAGCGCCGCTGACGCCGTTCATTCTGTTCAGGCTATCATTTGGTGCGTTCAGCAAAAAAAGAAGAGATAAATCGATACTTGTAATAATAATTGTAGGAAAAAAATATATGTACTCTAAGGCATTATATAAGCTGTGTTGCAATTTTTCTGTGGCGATATTGCAGTATCACCTATGTTATTATGCTAATACAGATCTGAAAATTCGCCACTGTAAACATATGTTGTTTCATGTTACTTAGTATGGTGTTGGTGGTGTCTGAATATTTCTGTATCATTGCAATAGTAAATCATATGTTCTAAGCTTAAATTAAATATGAGTTCAGTCAACTTCTTGTTAGACTCATGCTAGTTAGATAAACGTAAAGTGTTATAAGTTCAGTTTTAATTAATTTTACTCTTGAAGTGGTTTTCCTTAAAAGCGGTTTAAATGTGGTGCCCTGATGTTTTTTGAAAACATTTGCAGAATTGACAAAATTGTTTGATTTCGCTTGTTTGTTTGAACAAACAAAATTGGTTGATTTAAAAACGTAATATCTTCAACATTATTCAGTTTAGTTACAATAAGAAGAACTAGAAATTTATAGGGGAATTATTGATGTTTTAAATATGTCAATGATGTCTTAGTGAAAATGAAGAAAATTAATCAGAAAAATCATCAGCACTTAATAGTATTTTAAGTGAACGCCTTAAATGCTAGCATTGTTTATTTTGTTCTACAAGTAAAAAAAATGTAGTTAAGTATTGCAATATTTTTGAATATAAGCCAATAAATATTTATCTATTCTAAAGCTGCCGATAAACAGCGACATGTCAAATTATTTAAAGACAAACTTCTGTGAAAAACATGCGTTCACATTTAATAAAGTGCTTTGCACGTGGTGCTTGCTATAGGCTACGAGTATAATAAAAATGTTACATAATATTACTACATAATAAAAATATTTTGTGATATAATTGTTGTTACTCATACGCCACGCTGAGCAGCTACCAATACTAGACAATAATAATATAATGCTTTTTTAATATATTTGAAAATATTTACGCTTCTGAGTAAATCTTATTTATGACTAGCTGGAATATTTGGCACCACCCAGGGGTTGTGTACCATTCAGAGTGTTTATAATGCGTGGAACGTGATACAACCAACAAAACAGCGATCAATAGGTAGTATCTCAACTATATATATTTTGGTCATTTTTTCTGGCAATAAAGTCCCTGTTTCCAATTTTAAAACTAAAGACTCACAGCCTTTTTCTGTATTGAATAAGGCTGTCAGTCTTTATTGAAAAGGGGCGTTTAATCTGGTCCATATTATGAAATAGCTGAACTTCTCGGCGTTGCCCGTCTTAAATTAATAGCTCAGAATGAATGTTAATAATGTCCAAATCTTTATTTTTTGTAAATTTATTTATTTAATGAAATCCAAACGGCAAATTAAAGAAACTAGCAAGTGTTTGCCAAATAAAACTAAAATAAACTGATCTTCATTTTCAGCAAATGATCAAAATTCGATGCCAGTAAATATTTTTATAATCTGAAAAACGTCTGGCATTTCATTCAAGGATTCATTTTACCAAGTAAATATTTAATATCTGCGTTTTAAATTTTGTCAAATCTACTAACGATGCTTAAAATGTTTAAATTTGCATACTCATGACAAGCTAGATGCTTGATGAAAAGTTTTATACTGTTTGTTTATATCTCCATTCAGTTGAACTGTTCTTTTTTTTACATGAAATTACGTAAAGCTTTATCTTTGACCAGGAAAGTTTAACAAAACAAATTTTCTTTCATAAGCTTTTCAGCTGATATGTCATACACTCTGCGAAGTATTTATAAAAGCGCCCAGAATTGTTTAATTATAATACATATTAAAGGTTTTTTCTTTTTCCACTCTAAACGCTCAAGATTATTTTTTCTTTTTAAAATACATTAAATAAAATTATATTTTTAACATAAGGAAGATTCTTCCAGATCTTACAAAATAAAAAACACAGGTGCGTCGTTGGACACACGAGAGAAGCGAAGCTTTTTCGCAGTTACATAGATTTGATAGCTTAATAATTTTTTCCTTTTTAATAAATTAACTTTTAAATTCAAAAATTTAAAATAACATAAAATTTATTACATATATACAGAAAACATATTTACTGCTTATTTTTTATTGTTGAATGTCAAATTTCCACGCCAATTACATATACGGGCATATAATGCCAGCGACTCTCCATTTTAACTTTACACACATGGTTGTGAACTTGGCTGCACTGAACAAATTTTTTCCTTCAACAGCTTACTGCGTAGCGAAAAATCTGTCGAAAATTTTTCAGATTTCACTCCAAGCAAATCACAGAACGAGGATTAAAAAACTTCGCTTCAAAAATATATATTAAAGAACGCACACGAAACAAAATTTAACAAACATTTTAGATACCTTGCCGATTTCATGCATGCGTTTGTTAATTCCATATTTATTGATATCAACTATTTTTGTGACGCTTAAAACATAGGGTGTAATTTATTATCTAGAGATTGCATCAACTCTGCTTACAGAGTTAACAGAGTTATTTCACTTAAAAACATGAAGAAAAAACACTCTGTTAACCTCTGTTAACACATGCCAGAGACTTAGCAGAGTTGATGCAATCTCTAGATAATAATTTATACTCTATGCCAACAACACCACAAACGCATTCACAATACAAACACACCGATGCTGGAGACACCTTGTGGCAAGTAAAAGCAAATTTTAGTAGCATAGCAAATACACAATCCTCTATCTATTGATAGATGCCCTGCAGCGAGCTGGTAGGCAATGTTGACCGTGCACTATTTTTGTGCTAGTACTTAAAGGTTATATACGAACTAGTTATCTATCGTACCCTAGTAGACAAAAACGCGCTAGTAAATTCGATTAGAGAAAGTGAAACAAAGCTATTTAGCGAGCTGCGCGTATAAGCGTATATCCATGCCGTTTTGGCTGCAACTTAAATTTCTTTATATTCTTCTTTTTGCCGGCATTTGTTGAATTCAACTCAAAAGTAATCAAAAGAAATAAATCGAATTATAATTAAAAAATATATATGAAATTATATAAAATAAAACAAAACAAACGTAATATAAAATTAAAATGAATAAAGTGCAAGTGGCAAGTGGCAAAAGAAAGCTTAGACGGGAAATAGCTAATGATAGGGTGGAATGTTTCAAAAAATTTAAGCAAATAGAAAGTAAAGTAGCTGAAAATGAGGCCAAGGTCGAGTGCGCGTCTAATTGGGAACAACCTTCATTTATTCATGTCTTCAATTATAAGCGCATTAAAAATATCATTACCTACGACATTGCAAATTTAATTTACACTACCAGTTATATGTAATTTTTTAATTTAATAATTATATGTAACCTATATTTATATTAAAATAAATAAATATTGCATTAAATTTCAAGTTTATTAATGTGTTTGACAATTTCAAATATCTATCCCTAGAGAACAAGTTTTAGAACTAGTGCTATATCTGCCCCAAGGTACTAGTGCAATATCTCTCCCAAAGAACCAGTTCTTGCACTAGTACGCGTTGATGCAGTGGGTGAAAATTTACCCTTTTCGTAGGACAAGCCCATGTTAAATGCGACAGTCAAAAGCATTGCTTGGAGATAGGCGAGGTACTAGTAGCTGTCTTCTTAGTACTAGTGAATTCACTATTTTTGTACCAGTTCTTGACGCTGCAGGGTGGTGACGATCTACTGCAGCATAGCTTCTGTTATAACTAAGATTAAATTAACAACATTTCCTCACAGGTCTTTGTGGCCTAGTGGGCTGTGTGCTTGGCTATCGTTAAAAAGGGCACGGGTTCGATTCACAAGGGAACCAAAACATATTTTTAGTATTTAATATTAAAGTATTAAATTTTCTTGTTGTAATAAGAGATAGCAACAGAGAAACCATCAAAATTCCAAGAAAAAATCTGTCGAAAATTTTTCAGATTTCACTCTTAGCAAATCACAGAACGAGGAGTAAAAAGCTTCGCTTCAAAAAATTGTTCTAGACGAAATATATGTATATAAAGGCACTTTATAATATTTTTAAAATGAAAAAAAAATATTCAGAAAGGGACATGTCAAATGAAATCTAGTAAGAGGTATGGTCGCCGACATTCTTTCCTTTTCGATTAAACACTGGCATCCATGATGGAAAAGTTTGGCTGACAATATAGTCCAAAAATTCTCGATCGGACTTAGATCGAAACTGATCACGGGCCAATCGAGAATCGAAATGCCACTGGACTACTGATACCAGGTACTGCTTTGCTTTCTTTGAACGACGAATCACTGCATTATCCTGCTGAAATGTGAACTCAGCACCAGTAATCACATTTCCAAATTAAACAAGAACTTAATTGTATAATTGAATATATCATTCTGAGTCCATTCATGTTGATACAAAGCAAATAGGCGTCGTTTATCTAACGATCCCCTACCAAAATTTCGTCGCTGATGCTTTTGATTTTTTGATTATTTATCCCGCCAATATTTATGAACACCATGGGGATCGTCCAAGTTGAATATTTTGTTTTCATCAGTGAATACAACCAATTTCCATTCATAGTCCCAAAACTAGTACTTTTCAGCAAACCGCTATCTAGCCATTTTGTGCTTTTTTGTAAGAGTTAGTTGCAAAATTTTTTTTAATATAAATACAATAAATACGCTTAAATGTTTCTTCATTATTTGTTGAACTCTTCGTACACCTGGCGGTCATGGCATACTGCTTAAGGTGCTTGGCTTGTGTGTGATATAACCCAGGCTCTAGTCTCATCTGAAACAGAAGGTTTTTTCAAAATCAATTTTTCTGTTGGACCGTCACCTCTCTGCAGACATATGGCAACCTCAGAGAGTAAAAACTGCCATGTAAACCTTCTTGGGAATATGAGCCGTTCGGAGTCGGCATAAAGCTTGTAGGTCCAGTTCTCGATCATTTGTGTGCAAACATTTTATAAAACGCGCAACACAATTGATCATAAGAAGCTTGGTCATAGTCCTTGCAATGGCTGAAAAGCCAATTCAATTTTCAGCCAAAAAGCCTAAATTCAATTTTCCCCTTATCTTACGTGCACTTAGATTTTCTTTAGTAGCAACCCGCTGAATCGCCATTTTTTTTCTTTAACCATTGGTACCCGTCCTGGGTGTTTGTTTTTCCCGGAATTTTTTCCCAATTTATGAAATTATATATGAGAGAACTGGATATTTTTATATGTTTAGCAATTTCTCGATTAGACAAGCCATCCTCATGGTAGGCTTTTATTTTTCATATTTCCTCCTTACTTAGTACTTTGCCGCTTGGCACTCTGTAAAACTGGGAAAAAATTCTTAAATTAAAAAAATAGTTATAATTTAACTTCTACAAGACAAGTACTTGCGTGTTCCTGTTTCAATGGTCGCCAACAATTAATTAAATAAAAGTTTTCTGCTATGCTTTTATACCAATTTCTCATTTTAAATCAGGGTGCGGAAGGCAATCAAATTTGCTCCCGCTCTTTTGAGTTATATTTTTTTATGAATTATCATTTTCAAAAACTCAAGAGCGTATACGGATTAACTGCTCGCTTTCATTTGAACTCTTCAACTGTCTTCCTTGCTCGTTCTGTGGTATGCTAAGGAATTTTAAATGAGCGCACGTCGTGTTGATGCGATGTGTTGGAATTTTTGTGTGTGAACACTTGGTGTGTTCAGAAGAAATGTTGTAGGGTGTTAAATAATAATAAGAGCTCGCACGGGTGAGATATGAGATATGATCACTAATCGTCAGTTTTTGTGTTTTTTCTATGAGGACCCAAAGAAGGGTGTCAGATAGGGGTAGGTGTATTTAGAACAAATATTGAGGGGTCAATTGACTTTAGGGGTCAATTCGGAAGAGATATGAAAACTAATCGACATTTTTTGTTTTTTTTTGTATGGGCACCTAGAAAGGGGTGGCAGATAGGGGGTAGGTGTGTTCAGAAAGAAATATTGAAGGACAAAAACAAGTAGGACTAGTTCACACATTTGACCCCTCTAGGGTCCAGATACGCACGATTGAAACCATTTTCGACATTTATCTTTTTTGTGTTTTAGTAGCAGGACCCCCCAAGCGGGTGAAATTGAAGGGTGCGTACGTTGAGAAAAAAATATTGGTGGCAAAAAAATAATAGGACCTGGTCATACATTTGTCATACAAATTTTTTCGTCGAATTTTTTCCCCTTTAGGACCTTTTTTGAGCGAGTACAAAAATTGTAACGAATTGAATTTTGCATTGCCAAAACTCGCAAACGAAAATCATTAAGGAAGGCAATTTATGAACGAAAACTATTGAAGAGGAATGAAAATGTCTTTATCACTCTGAACATATAACGAAAGAGTGTTCATGTTT